>CM061069.1:101595922-102195922 GCA_030762895.1 Sophora flavescens | reverse complement strand
ACTTTACAAGGGAAGAAAACCTAACATTTCTCATTTTCATGTGTTTGGTTGTAAATGTTTTGTGCTAAATAATGGCAAGGATAATCTTGGGAAATTTGATCCCAAAGCTGATGAGGGTATTTTCCTAGGTTATTCATTAACTAGCAAAGCATATAGAGTGTTTAATAAGCGTACTTTATCAATGGAAGAATCTGTTCACATAACATTTGATGAGTCTAACCCCAAAAGGTTGGGAAAGGACATTTTTGATGATGTAGAAACTCTTGAGGATGAGGTGAAATCTGGTGAAGGAAAAGAGAGCAACAAGGAAAAGGAAGATGAAGAAAGCAATAAAGAACCTCAAGCAGAACTTCAACAAGAATATCTTCCTAAGGAGTGGCAAGTTTCAAAGAATCATCCCCTAGACAGTATCATTGATGAGATCACCAAATGGGTAACCACTAGAAACTCTTTAAGGAATATTTGCAATACCATGGCGTTTGTATCTCAAATAGAACCAAAATGTGTTGATGATGCTATTAATGATGAACATTGGATGATTGCAATGCAAGAGGAGTTAAATCAATTTAAAAGGAACAAAGTTTGGGATTTAGTTCCAAAACCCAAAAGTAACCAAATAATCGGAACTAAATGGGTGTTTAGAAACAAAATGGATGAGAATGGAATAATAGTAAGAAACAAGGCTAGACTAGTAGCTAAGGGATATAATCAAGAAGAAGGAATTGATTATGATGAAACATATGCTCCCGTAGTTAGATTAGAAGCCATAAGAATGCTCTTGGCCTATGTGTGTATAATGAACTTTAAACTGTACCAAATGGATGTGAAAAGTGCCTTTTTAAATGGAATATTACAAGAGGAAGTATATGTAAGCCAACCCCCTGGCTTTGTTGATAGTGAGTTCCCAAATCATGTCTATAAACTGACTAAAGCCCTCTATGGACTCAAACAAGCTCCTAGAGCTTGGTACGAGAGGTTAAGCAATTTTCTTCTGGAGAAAGGCTTTAAAAGAGGAAAAGTTGATACAACACTATTTACTAAAACAAAAGCACACAATATCTTACTTGTTCAAATATATGTTGATGACATTATTTTTGGTGCTACTAATGAGTCTTTATGCAAGGAATTTGGTGAACTAATGCAAAGTGAATTTGAAATGTCCATGATGGGAGAGCTGATAGTGTGATTTTACATCATGTTTCCTATACACTTTTGCATGCATTTTTCATATAGATTAAGCATTCTTTATTTGATTTTAGTTAGTTTTTCCCTTGGAATGGGTGAAGCGGTTTCTTGGTGTTGTTTTGCAGGAATCAATGAAAAATTTGGTTAACTTAGAGTCAAGGGAATGAAGAAACAGTGGAGAATGCAATTCTGGGAATGCTCGCCCCGCGAGAGGTTACTCGCCTCGCGATATTGAAGATAACCAGAAACAGCAACAGTCAGCCTTTCTGTCTCGCCTCGCGAATCACACCTCGCCCCACGAACCTGAGGACTGACTGTGCCAGAGAATGCAACCATTTCTGTGTCGCCTCGTGAACCGTGTCTCGCCTCGCGAGCCTGAGGACCATAAGCCATCACACCCAGGCCCTGATACTCATCACGGTCGTATTTGAGAAGGACCTTTCGGTTTCGCCTCGCCATCCAATCTCGCCTCGCGAGAGATCAATTCTCTGAAGACCAGATTTTTAATATTCGCCTCGCGAGATACGTCTTGCCCCGCGAGCGCGCGAAACCCAGAACCCCTGTTATAAGCTGTTTTAGAGCAGAATTGAAGGGGGATTGGATTGGGAGATAAGGAGGCGGCCAAGAAACCCTAGAAAACGCCATTTCTGCTGCTGTGGTGGCTGGGTGCATCCTTCCATGGAGTGCTTCCCTTCCTTCATCTTAGTATCTTTTCTTTTCCCTTTTCCTTTGATGATGTGTAGCTAAACTCCCATTGTTGGGGTTAGGGTAGCTATTTCTGAATTCTCATGTATATGACTTGAATCTTGTAATATGGTTTTTACTTCTTTATTGAGTGATTGATTTTCTGTGCTTAATGCTTGTTGTGGCTAGCACCCCCATGACTTGATTAGTGTTTTGATATGCAATTGGAAAATTCGTATTAGAATCGAAACTAAAATTAATCACCTGGTAAACCTTGTATCTAGGAATGGAACTAGGTTTATTAGCAATCGTGTAATCCCTAATCATAATGCTAATTCATTAATCTAGGCCACCTAAGGAATTAGGGTCTGTTAGTGGATTTAGGCTCTTGTTATCCGAGGAATCGGGACATGAGTAATTTAGTGGATTGATTGTCATATTTGAAGTAGAAACTGTTTATTAGTCATTTCATTGCATGGGGATGAAGTTTAGTGAACCTAATCCCAACATCTTTTATCATATTTGAAACCCATCTTTTATTGCCTTCCAAGTGTTTGAGAAAATTACAAAAAGAGTTTGTTTTTCTTATTTTATTTATTTTTACTTTTGTGGACTTGATAATTAGTTTAGAACTCTCTTCAATCCAAGAATCGCTTAGATAGTAGTTGAATTGGCACGTGCTAGTACTTGTCACAGTCCTCGTGGGAACGATATAACGGTCTCCCCACCGTATTACTTGCACGACTGGGTATACTTGCCCAGATTCGTCAACAAGAGCTTACCTTCTTTCTTGGACTTCAAATTAAACAATGCCAAGATGGAACCTTCATAAGACAAACAAAGTATTGCAAGGAACTACTAAAGAAGTTTGGAATCGAAAGCGCAAAGGAAATGGCAACACCAATGAGTCCAGCCTGCTACTTGGACAAAGATGAACATGGTAAATCTGTAGATGTATCCAAGTATAGAGGTATTATCGGATCCTTACTTTATCTCACTACAAGTAGGTCAGATATAATGTTTAGTGTGTGTATGTGTGCAAGGTATCAAGCTAATCCTAAAGAATCACATCTTATTGCAGATAAAAGAATCATGAAGTATCTTTTAGGAACAAAAGAAATGGGGTTGTGGTATCCCAAGGGATCCACTTGCACATTAATAGGATATTCCGACTCTGACTTTGCTGGATGCAAGTTAGATAGGAAGAGCACAAGTGGAACATGCCATTTATTAGGAAATTCCCTAGTGTCTTGGTTTAGTAAAAAGTAAACTAGTGTGGCCTTATCCACATTTGAAGCAGAATATGTTGTAGTTGGGAGTTGTTGTGCTCAAATCCTATGGATGAAACAACAATTAATTGACTATGGTGTTTATCTAGATCATATACCAATAAAGTGTGATAACACTAGTGCAATTAATCTAACAAAGAACCCAATTATGCACTCAAGAACCAAGCATATTGAAATTAGGCATCATTTTATCAGGGATCATATCCAAAGTGGTGATGTTGTGATTGAACATATAGATACAACCAAGCAATTAGCTGATATATTCACCAAACCACTAAATAAGGAAAGTTTCTTCTTTATAAGAAGGGAACTTGGAATAATTGATAACAGATGGCAAGCAAGGCAGCACAAGTTTCTGAAATGATTTATTATCAATGAATGCAAGACTATTTTTAAGGTTGATTTCAATATTCTCCATAGTTTCTTTTTGATAATGAAAAAGGGGGAGAAAGATGAACCATAAATATGAACCATACAACTATTAATCCTGTCTTGCATTTGCTGTAAATTCTTTCTCTGATATGTATTTTTTTTTTCACTGATACCTAAGTATGAACTGCTTTGAAAAGACATACTTGAACTTATAATAAATGCAAGATGATTTTTTTTTTCTTTCATGATAATGATATGATAACACTTGATTTTTTTTTTAAAGATATCAATGACACAGGGGGAGGATGAAAATGACTCAAGAACCATGCTTACTGAATAGCTGCACTCTTTTTTTTAAGGTTAAGTATGGTAAGGTTTGTCATAATCCAAAAGGGGGAGTTTGTAAGACTAAGACCTCATTCATGTTTTGATGTATGACAAACAAAGTGTATTTTGCATAAGATTTTTAATTTTGACCGCATACTCATTTCGTGTTAAGCTACATGCAAGATCACTCGTCCAACAAAGCAAAACAAGCTGAAGTCCAACAAAGCAGAACAAGCTGACGTCCAACAAAGTAAAAAGCCGACGTCCAATGAACCACTAAAGAGCTCGTCCATTGAAGTACAACAAGAAGAGCACGTCCACTGACGTACAACAAGAATAGCACGTCCACTGAAGTACAACAAGAAAAGCACATCCACTAAAAAGAAACAGGACAGCCCGTCTAACAAGAAGAGCACGTCCACTAAAAGAAACAGAAGAGCTCGTCTGCTGACGTGACACATGAAGCGCATTCACTGAAAGAAACAGAAGAGCTTGTCTGCTGATGTGGCACTTGGAGCTCGTCCACTAAAGAAACAGAAGAGCTCGTCTGCTGACGTGGCACTTGGAGCTCGTCTACTGAAAGTAACAGAAGCACGGGTCTACTGATGTAAAAAGGAGAGCTCATCTACTAATAGTGACAAAAGGAGCTCGTCTACTAATGATACGCACTTTGGACTTGGTAAGATCTTAATGAGAAGCTCCGTCCACTAACATGCATATAAAGCTCGTCTACCAGTTGGAGCACGTCCAATTACCTCGAGCTAGTACTCCCGTCTGCTGACGTGGCAAATGGACGCGGCTATTTTTCTCTTCAAATAAACACGGTTATTTGACTCTTCAAATTAGACTTGGCTACTCTGTCATATGGAAACGATTATTTTTCAAGAAGGACGCAAACTCTACAAAGATCAACATAATCTCATTTCAAGAACAAGAATCAAGAAAGCAGATTTTATTAAATCAGATCCAAATCTGTTTTAAATGATCCCAACGGCTATAATTTGTCTTCTATAAAAAGAGGTATCAAAGGAACACTTAACAATAACACAACACAACACGAAAACAACAACACAACTCATTCTGATTGTGAAACTACGAAAGATCCAAAAGTGCTTCATCTCTGAGAAAAGTGTGATATTAGTTAGAGTTTCAATTTGTATAATCAGACTTTTAGAGTCTTTCTTCTACTCAATTCTTTTCGTGAATTAGTGTGACTAAGAGAGTGTATCTCTTCGACTTGAACAAGAATAGAAGGGATCCTTGGGTATAGAAAAGCTAGTGTGCTTTCTGGTGATTTTTCAAGCAAGGAGGTTATCCTTGTGTTGCTGTAATTGGAATTGTGTAATTGCTGATTATAGTGGAGAACACCACAGAGGTGTGGGCCCGGATGTAGGCTTACCAAAGGAGGTAGTCGAACCAGGATAAATCGGTTTGCGTGTTCTTCTCATCTCTAAACTCCATATACTTGTTAACTTGAATCTTTAATCTGCAATCTGTGTTAAAATATGTTGTTACTACTTACAATTGTTCTTGTCATCATTACTTGTTCCATAACCTGATTCTTGGGGTTTAAATTCGAGTGAAAACCAATTTTTCTTTAAAGAAACACTGTTTTGTTTTAAATTGTTGAAAAAATTTTCAATATCTCAATTCATCCCCCCCCCCCCCCCTCTTGAGACCGTAGCCACTACCAACATGAGGAACTCGTCGAGCCGCTCGAGGGAACGTGCCTAGTTTATCAAGGTTATCTTTTTGGGAATCTTCACACCAGGTATGGGGAAAAGGAATAATATTGACATGTAGGCATTGCGGGTAGCGTAAGATGAAGGGTTAGCACATGACCCTGACCTATGTTGTTTGTCTATTTGATGTTAATTGATACATGTATATTATGATTCTAATGTTAATGCAATGCTTTAATTATTGTACTATTTGATGTTAATTGTTGATGATGTATGTTTGGATGTTATTGATATGCCCAATTGAGTATGATGTTTTATGATACCATGATTGTTCATGATGATGATGCTGCTATTATGATGATGATGATGATGATGATGATGTTATGATAATGATGATGCTGTTATGATAATGATGATGATATGGTTCTCTGAATGAGTATTGATTGTTGTGGATGCTAATGCTAACAATGACGTTAATAAGACTCTAACCAATTAATAGGGCTTATAAATGATGTTAAGACCTTAGAAGAGATGTTAATAAAGATGAATGCATTTAAGGGATATTTTCCAAGTTTGTTCATAAGACATGAATATAGTATGAGAGGCAAGGTTATGTTCATAGGGCTTAGTCAAAGACCCTAGGATTGATTAGTGAGTGTTTTAGGGACGTTGGTATTGAAGCTAGAAGTAAAAGACATGGGAACAATTACAGGTAATGAAACTGATGGTTGATGGTGTAGCTTAAACCAATAGGTTTCATCTTCGAATGCCCTAGGAAACTTAGTAAGGGTTGTTTAACCCTTCTACCCAGAAACAGTACGACCACGCTCCATTGAGCACGACCGTTCTCAACAGTCAACATGACCGTGCTTGACTTAACAGTCAGCACGCCCGTGCTGAGGGGAAACCACGCTCGTGCTTCCCTGTACAGATCAGAACGCAAAAATGATAATAAGGGGTGTTTCACCCCAAACACTTTTAATAATGAAGAAGACACCAAACCAAGTAAATACAAGCTAGATAACTTAAAGATAATAATGTACCTTGGTAGTCAAGTGGCCAGGGGGGCCTTGATGCTTAATGGTCAAGGTGTTGAGCTCTAGTGCCTATGGGCCATAGTGTTAGTAATTAAAGTGGAAAGATGTTGTTCCGTACCTTGGTAGTCAAGTGGCCAAGGGGGCCTCGATAGCCGAGTGGTCGAGGTGTTGAGCTCTGGTACTTATACGCCAGGGTGTTGTTGTTTTGTACCTTGGTAGCCAAGTGGCCAAGGGAGCCTTGATGCATAATGTCAAGGTGTTGTTAATTAAAAGATATTGGACCTTGGTAACCGAGTGGCCAAGGGGACCTTGATGCTTAATGGTCAAGGTGTTGAGCTCTGGTGCTTTTTGGTCGGAGTGTAAGTGAAAAGATTATGTGATAAAAGATTAAAGACTAAAGATGAAAGATAACGTTGATGATGATGATAAACTTGGGTAGCCGAGTGGCCCAAGTGGAGGTGGTGATTGTTGGTTGTACGTTGTGATGCTCATTCACGCATTGGAGTAGTGGAGTAGCTTTGCATCGCATAACATACCTTGTTTGGAATGATATATATATATATATATATATATATATATATATGATATTAATATGATTTGATGATTATGTTTGATATGCTATGTTTATATAATGCATGTTCATCATGCTAACTTCTTCCATACCATTATGTTGATATATATGTTTCTTACTCCCCGTCTTTTGTTGTTTGTTTGCATGTATCTTTTGGATATGTAGAGGACGGTGAGCAGCTTGCTGAGGAGTGACTCTGAGGAGCCATTACTCGTAGTTTAGTTTATGTTCAATTTTAGTTTGTTTATCCGAGTTGTTTTATCGGATTAGTTATACCAGCTCTATAATGTGACATCGGGGGTTGGGTTCGTTATATGTTTCCTGTTATGTTTCTTTTAAACAATGTTTTAGTTTTTACGTGTTAAAGTTATGTTACAATGCGGCAGCCTCTGCCCGGTTTTTATTATTATGATATAATAGGCATGTGTTCTCTTTCTTTTATATCTTTTACGTTTTATGAATACATGCGGGGTAGAGGGTGTCACATCCAAATGAACTCACTACTAGAAATTCATGAATTTCCAGTGGATTTTCCCGCGGAATTTTTTCACAAGAATTTCTTTCGAATTTTGCTGCAATGTTTCCAAAAATAAGATTTTTTCCCAATAGATTTAAATTCGTTGGAAATTTTGACATGTCCTGCAAATTTTCCTACAAATTTTAAATTTTCCCAAGAAAATCCGTAGGAAATTTTCTATGAATTTTAAAATTCGTCGAAAAAAATTACCCACGAAGTTATTACTTGGAGACGGAGACCCGTAGAAATATTCGCAGGAAACCTGTTTCACGCGAAATTTGAGCAAAATCCGTAGGTAATCAAAAGATTTATAGTAGTGACTAGATAAGTGTTTTGAAAAAGAAAATTTTAAAAACTATAAAATTTGTTTTTAAAATATTCAATACAAATCTTTTGAACACTTAGTTTAATGGAAGAAACATCTACGCAACAAGGGGATGGCATGATTTTGTTTTTTCATAAATAAAGTTAAAAGATAAATAGTGAAAATATGATAATTATTGTTGAATGATTTTCGAGTACTTAATTCATAAATTTTATAAACCTTTGTTTTTTATTTAGTTTGATGAGAGATAGTCATGTTTGATGTTCCAACCGGTAATAAAAATCGACAATCCAATATTTTATAATTACACCATTATGTACTACATCTTTAGCCGGGAAAAATATATTATGTTAATGAGTATCAAATAAGGCATATTGCATATGCTACATGCCCATCATGGACATTGAGTTTTTTCTTTTTGTTTGGGGCTTTGGTGCCCATGGTTGTATTAAGAAAACCTGACAAGATGAAAGTCGGGAATCAAGTAATAATACTTAATTCAAGACTAATATCTTGTTTGATTTTCTTTATACAACCTTGGGCTTCAATGACCCGAATAAGAAGCAAAAACTCAATGTAACATGTCTAATTTGATACTCATTTACATATTATCTTTTCTCCCTGCTAAAGATGCAGTACTTAATAGTGTATTTATAAATTATTGGATTGCAAATTTCTACTACTAGTTTATACAATATAGTTGTCTACCAATCATGTCTAAAAAAGGAGAAAAAAACATAGCTTTATTAACTTTATCAATAAAGTTAGCCAAGGCATTTCAACTAAATTCATGCATACTCTCACTCGCAATCTTAACTTTACTTATAAAAAAAAGGAGAACTAATCGATTCTTCTTCCTACAATGTCTATTTTACCTCAATTCTAAGAGTCCAACAGCTTTGAGTTGATTAATTTTTAAGTAATTTATTAATTTTTCCATTTTCCTTTTCTTAAAATACTACTCTAACTCATTTTGGATCTCACTATTTTTTACAACCTTATTTTTCCTTACGCTAATTATTTCAAAATTTTAAATACACTTAAACTCATGCTTCTCAAACTCAACACTTAAAACCATATCACATGGGCTAAGCTGGCCCACATATCACTTAAGAATCAGATTATCAGAATCAATGGGACATGGGTGTATGCCAATTGCAGTTTTCAAAATCACAATCATATATCTTCTCTAGAAAAATCATAATCATAATCCTGTAAATTAAAAAATAAAAAATAAAATAAACAAACCGGGAATCCGTTGCTGTCAGAATCAAAACCGTTGATCTCCTTCCATGTCTTAAACGATCGTGCTCTGGTCCCACCACAACACAAATAGAGACACGAAACGAAATGACTCAACATTAGATCATTCTTCTACCTACTACATAACAAAGCATCTTACATAATACCATAAAACACCACAAACAAATCTTAAAATGGCCATAATGTCCTTCACCTGTAAACATTAGAGAGAAAACCTCCAAGCTAGAGCTCCGTTGTCGCCATCGGAAAACTCATCACCGTCATGGCAGTAAATATCTGAAACCCTCCTAAATGCCTGCACAAAACATCATCATCGTACCAAAACATATATAACATAAAACACCGTAACAACAACAACAACACACACACACACACACAACGTTGTTCCTGTTAACAAGAACGAAAACGATGAATGAGAGAACATAAAATTGCTTACGTCCAAACGTTTAAGGTTTCATTGTGCCATGAGAAGACACTCCATAGAGCTTCCTTCACTGACCATTCAGAATGGTAATGGTCCAAGATGAACTTGTTGTCTTGCAGGTACTCCGGCAGCTCCTCAAACTTCACCAATCACCGTTTGGATTTCGATAAACCCTTCTTCGCCTTCATCGTTCTGACATCGTCGTTGTTGTTGTTTCTGTTGCCGTCGCTCCTTTTTCCTCTCTGACGATAACTACTCATCTTTGTCGATGCACGAGCTCATCGGAAAATATTCTCTGGTTATGCTTTATGGCGAGAAAGTCGCTGCCTCTTTTTCTCTCTTGTAGATCTCTTCTTGCACTTTTAGCTCTTACTTGGTCCTTCTATTTGTGAGTATAAATAGAAGGACCAAGTAAGAGCTAAAAGTGCAAGCAGAGATCTACAGGAAATAAAAAGTGGCAGCGACTTTCTCACCGGAAAACGTAACCATAGAATATTTTCCGGTGAGCTCGTGCGTCGACGAAGATGAACAGTTATCATTGAAGAGGAAACTGGAGCAGCGGAGATAGAAAAAACAATAACAACAACAACGGCATCGGAACGATGAAGGCGAAGAATGGTTCATCAAAATCCGAACGGCGATTAATGAAGTTTGAGGAGTTGCCTGAGTACCTGCAAGACAACAAGTTCATCTTGGACCATTACCGTTCGGAATGGTCAGTGAAGGAAGCTCTATGGAGCGTCTTCGCATGGCACCACGAAACCTTCAATGTTTGGACGTAAGCAACTTTATGTTCTCTCATTCATCGTTTTCGTGCTTGTGAACAAGAACAACGTTTTGTGTGTGTTGTTGTTGTTGTTACGGTGTTTGATGTTATATATGTTTTGGTACAATGATGATGTTTTGTGCAGAAATTTGGGAGGGTTTGAGATATTTGCGATAATGACGGTGATGAGTTTGCCGTCGGCGACGACGGAGCTCTGGCTCGGAGGTTTTCTCTCTAAAGTTTACAGGTGAAGGACATTATGGCCATTTTAAGATTTGTTTGTGGTGTTTTATGGTATTATGTAAGATGCTTTGTTTATTTTATTTTTTTTATTTATAGGATTATGATTATGATTTTTCTGTGGAAGATATATGATTGTGATTTTGAAAACTGCAATTGTCGTACATCCATGTCTCGTTGATTCTGATAATCCGATTCTTAAGACACTACTAGAAATTCATGGATTACTTGCGGATTTTCCTGTGGATTTTTTCCAAAGGAATTTTCTGCGAATTTTACTGCAATTTTTCCAGGAATATGGTTTTTTCCTATATAATTAATTTCGTAGGAAATTTTGACATTTCCTGCGAATTTTCCTGCAGATTTAAATTTCTCGCAAGAAAATTTGCAGGAAATTTCCTACAGATTTTAAAATTAGCAGGAAAAAATTACCCACGAAGGTATTACCTATATAGATAGAAACTCGTAGGAAAATCCGCATGAAACCTGTTTCCTGCAAATTTTTGGGCAAAATCGGCAGGAAAATCTGCAGGTAATAAGAAGATTTATAGTGTTATATTAAGTTTATTGGAGGTTTGATTATCCCATCGAAAAGAGATGGATCTTTAACTTCCTTGTTCTTGAATTGTTTGATACTCATCCTCACATATGGATGAATGTTAAAAGTATTATTACTAAAGAACCTTTGCTAGAAAGCTTTTCATTCGGTTTTGCAACTTATCTGAACAAGCATGAAATCCTAAAATAAAAGTGGTTTTATGCCTTTAAAATTAGAATCTTCATTATAGTAGCTTGCTGCTTGAGGATATCATTTTATCAAATCCCTTGTCCATTGTTTATGCATGCATTGATGGTAATATAGAAGTATACACATTCTCATCAAGAAGCATATACCCGCTCAGTTATCATATGTATACAACCTCAATTTTCTTTTTCGGGGTGTACACTCACTCAAAAAGTAAAAGTGAGTGGGTCTATGCCCTTAAAAATTTAAACAAGTGTAGAAAAAAAATGAAAAGCCAGTGGATGTATTCTTAAAAAAGCAAAAGTGAGTGGGCATATATCTAACAAAAGTATAAGCAAGGGTGATGAGCCTCTTTTTGACTGGTTTTATAACTAGTCAAGACCTTGGCTTTGTGCTAATTTTATATCATTTCCACCCAAATTAGACTTTATTGTCCTTAAGTAGTATTTTGAGTCTGTAAATTGTTTTTAAGTTAATTTAGTTGATTTAGAGTTAAATAAAATACTTATTATATTTTCTTATTTTCAGTTTAATAAAAGGAATAAATCTGGAGTCTTTCGCCCCGCGAGAAGGCTATTCGTCCCGCGAACCAGAAGGTGACTGTTCTTGAAATTGCAAAACTTTCTGTCTCGCCCCGCGAAGAAGGACTTGCCTCGCGAGTACCTAGAAGTCAGAGAGCATCACGGTTTACCCGTGTTGAATGCCACGGGCGTTGCAGTTTGGGAATTTGAAGAGTTCGCCTCGCGAAGATATTCTCGCCTCGCGAGAAGACAAAGAGTTGCAGACCTTTCATGTTATTCGCCTCGCGAGAAGTGATTCGCCTCGCGAGAACTTGGATTCCAGAAACGTGTATATAAAACAGTCTTAGGCAGAACTGAAGTAGGGGGTCAGAATTAGCCAGTTTTGGCTAGTTCCTGAGCTTGTTAGTCTTTTGTTTTTCTCTTAGTTTAATGTTTGTTTTCCTTTTGTAATGGAGAACTAGTCTCCTAGATTAATCTACTGGGATTGGTTTCCATTTACATTTGAGGTTCTGTATTTCCTGTTTTTATTGCTTTTCTCTTTTCAATACTATGTTATGCATTTCTGTTTGTTTAATTCAGGAGTGTATAGTATTGTATTGATTCGTTTCGGTGATGTTATGTTCCTATACTTAATCGCGTTTGTTTAATTCGCGTGTGTTCATTCATGTTCGTTTAGTTCATGAGAGCTTAACCCCGTTTGTTTAATTCGGGAATAGGAACATATATCCGTAGTAGCGGTTTCGTTTGTTAATTGTTGCTACAACCGGGAGGGGATTAGAATTTGCTTAGGGCTTGGATTTATATGAACCAATGATAGTGGGAAACCAAGAACAGTAGGTTAATCGTCTTTAGTTTAATTGATAATATTTTAACTGCTTGTTTTCTTACTCTGTTTTTATTTTGTTTTCTTTATTTTATCTCAATCCAAAACCCCCAAAACTAACTTTTGATTTTCTGTTAATAATAACAACACCTAAAGAGTCCTTGAGAGACGATCCGAGTTGTCGCTCTATACTACATTATTTTGTAATCGCTCGTTCTTTTTGTCCCCAAGCAAACTAAAACTTAAAAACTTAAAAAGACTCAAGACCTGGCAAGCTTAAGAATTCAATCAACTTTCCATAGATTTCAAGCAATTTTTCAAAAGAATTTTCAATGTTCCCCCCTTACAAGCAAAACAATCCCCACATTCATTTATTCCAAACAATTGAGAATTTCATAATTCAAACAATCATTAATCAAAGCAGGGGATCTAAGTTACACACAAGAGGGAGATCACCAAATTCAAACAACTGCCTTCCTCACAAGGGAAATTTGTGTTCACTCATTCGCTCAGTTTGTGTCAGGCTATCAACAATTCACTCAATTTCACTTTTAAGAGCACTTCCCATAAATTTGATTTTCATCTCTAAATGACTCCCACAGAAAACATGCAAGCAACATCAAAAGGTCTTTTATGGGTTGTAATGGGGCCTGGCTAAGGGTAGGATATACAAAGGAACTAGGCTGAAGACCCTAGGAACTAAGAGAGCATGAAACATTTTTACACTTTGAATTTAACTCAAGTTCCTTTTTCATTTTTCATTTTGCTTTGGGTGACTACAACCTTTTTATTTCTTTTTGGCATTTTTGCACTTTTAAAATTTTTTTCTTTTTTTTTTTTCCTTTTTTTTCTATTTTTTTTCACAATTTTTTTTTCTCAATCCCAAACAACACATTACACCTTGCAGCACCCCAAACTTAGTTCTTGTACCCATTCTAAGATTCCATGCTCTCCTACTCCTAAGATCGGGTTAACATGGTTTTCCAGATTTTTGGGCTTATAACATTAGGTTATCAAGAAGCAATAGGCTAATCAGGCTCAAAGGGGATAACTAGGGAACATGCATTAGGAATTGGTTATTTTAGGCTAAGTAGCTATTTACAAAGAAAATGCCTAAATCATCTGAAGCAAACACATAAACATGCAAACCAAAAAGAGATTCAAGCAAATTCAGGGGAGTGCAATCAAAAGTGATTTTCACACAATTTAAAACATGTTGGAGGCTCAAAACCTCACCTGGACATTTTTTTGCAAATTATTTGACAGAGATTCTATCCCTAGTGTGTGCTTCCTATCACCCCAAACTTATCATAAATCATGCCATCATAATAAAATCTCAAAGTTCAGTTTTCAATCACATGGGGATCATTTTTTTTGCAAAAATTTTTTTTTCAAATCCTAGGGGGAAAAAGTCAACACTATCATGCAATCCATCTATGCAATTTCAATCAAACCAATAAACTTGCCGACAAAAGACTCAAACACAACTCCTGAGCTTCTCAAATTATTCAGGAGCCTTATTGAAAACAAAACAGAAATAAAGCAAGGAAAAGAAAATTAAAAGAGCAAGGTAAAGAAAACTCATTGAAGGCCGGTTCCACCAGGATCCCACTGCTTGTAGCATAAGTCCCACGTGATGGTCAAAGAGTGGAAGTTCATTCCAAGACTCCCTAACTTGCAGCTTTGATGCGGAGGTGAGCACTTGACAATTATAATAACTCCACCCAGTGCGGCGGACTTCTCACTACCTCTCGGGTCACAGATGACCTCCTTCTCAATAAAGTCTCCCCAATAGAAGTGGGGCTCAACCTCTTGGACCGGCCATGGTGCAAAATCCAAGGGTACAAAATCCACCACTGGTGGCTCCTCAGGGGGAAGTGGCAAACAGTTAGAAACGGTTACCGGTGCTGCTTCAACTTCTGCAAGGTCTTCATTCACTGCATTAACAAATTTATCACCTGCTATACATGCAGAAATTTCAGCACACACCACACAAAAGTTAGTGCTAGTACATATATTACAAGAAAATGAATCAGAAAAAGTTAGAATGTCTGGGAATTCTTCACACAGTGCATCCACCCCATTACTCTCAACACATTCATTTGCTTTAATTGCATCATCTACTCCCAAAGGTTCTTCATCATCCTCAAGCACGGTGGAGCAGATGTCCTCTTGATCCTCCTTTTCTAAGTTTCCTGAAAAAAATAAACCTGCAAAACGATCTGCATTTTCTATTTTTCCTGAAAAGTATAAACCTATAAAACATTCTACACACAAAGCAGTTCCATCACAATAACAAGCATTAGGATCAGGGGATTCACCACATAATTCATCATCAACAGAAACATTATCAAAATCATCATCAGAAATATTTTCAAGAATGACTTGTGAATCTTTATGTTCTTCAATGGGCTGTGGAGTTAGCATTGCTGCTGAGTTGGCGGTAACTTGATCAATTTGAGCGGATAATTTCTGAGATTCAGCTTGGCTTCTCTGGTATTCAGCCTCCATCCTCTGTTGAAATTCAAGAAAGTTTGCTTCCATTTGTGCAGTTATCTGTGCAGTCATTTGTTTGCACAGGTCCTCTAGGGAAGGTTCGGAAGGTGGAGAGGTGGTCACTTGGCTAGGATAGTATGGTGGTGGCTCACTAAAATTAGGATAATACATGCAAGGTGGTGGTTCATAATAAACATTAGGCAAATATCCATACATGTAATTATCCATGGCAATCAAACATCCAGACAAAGCAGACAGAACTAATTCAGGAATGCAAAAGGTTTTTTTTTTTAAATGTAACTTTCTGCTAATAACAACAAAGAAGAGTCCCCGGCAACGGCGCCAATTTTTGGTCGCGCTGTCGCCACGCGCCAAAAAGAACGAGCGATTATTAAAATAATGTAGGATAGAGCGACAACTCGGATATCGTCTCTCAAGGACTCTTTAGTTGTTGTTATTATTAACAGAAAATCAAAAGTTAGTTTTGGGGGTTTTGGATTGAGTGCAATTAAAATAAAGAAAACAAAGCAATAAAAAAAACAAAGCAGTTAAAAGATTAACAAATAAACTAAAGACGATTAACCTACTGTTCTCGGTTTCCCACTATCATTGGTTCATATAAATCCAAGCCCTAAGCAGATTCTAATCCCCTTTCAGTTGTAGCAACAATTAACAAACGAAATTGCTACTACGGATATATGTTCCTATTCCCGAATTAAACAAACGGGGTTAAGCTCTCATGAACTAAACGAACATGAATGAACACACGCGAATTAAACAAACACGATTAATTATAGGAACATGATATCACCGAAACGAATCAATACAATACTATACACTCCTGAATTAAACAAACAGAAATATAAAGCATGGCATTGAAAAGAGAAAAGGAAATGAAAACAGGAAATACAAGAACCTCAAGTATGGATAGAAACCAATTACAGTAGATTAATCTAGGAGACTAGTTCTCCATTACAAAAGAAAACAATAAACTAAGAGGAAAACAAAAGACTACAAACTCAGAAACTAGCCAAAACTGGCTAATTCTGACCCCCTAAAAACTAGCTAACCTATCATTCTGCCATAGAGCAGTTTATATACAAATTCTGGAATCCAAGTCCTCGCGAGGAGAAGCACTGCTCGCGAGGCGAATTATGCGAAAGGTCTGCAACTCTTGGTCTTCTCGCGAGGCGAGCATATCTTCACGAGGCGAACTCTTCAAATTCCCAACTGTAACGCCCGTGACCTTCAACCTGCCCAAACCGTGATGGCTTCTGGTCTTCCAAGACTCGCGAGGCGAAGGGATGCTCGCGAGGCGAACGTTTCAACTTCAAAACTGCCACGGCCGTGATCTTCAACACGGGTAAACCGTGATCGTCTCTGACTTCCAGGTACTCGCGAGGCGAGTCCTCCTTCGCGGGGCGAGACAGAAAGGATGCAATTTCTCTGGCACAGTCACCTTCTGGTTCGCGTGGCGAACAGCCTTCTCGCGGGGTGAAAGCTCCAGATTTATTCTTTTTCTTTTTTTTTTATTAACCTGAAAATAGAAAATAAAAGTAAATACTTTATTCACTGTAAATCAACTAAATTAACTTAAAAACACTTTACAGACTCAAAATACTACTTAGAGACAATCAAGTCTAATTTGGATAAAAATGATATAAAATAAGCACAAAGCCAAGGTCTTTACCAGTTATAAAACCAGTCAAACAGAGGTTCTTGTAGGAACATGAATGAACACACGCGAATTAAACAAACGCGATTAAGTATAGGAACATGTATCCGTAGTAGCGATTTCGTTTGTTAATTGTTGCTACAACTGAAAGGGGATTAGAATCTGCTTAGGGCTTGGATTTATTTGAACCAATGATAGTGGGAAACCAAGAACAGTAGGTTAATCGTCTTTAGAGTAAATGGCCTTTGACACCTGATCTTACACCTAGATAGATGCATTTTCTTGCTCTAAGATCAAACTTTTTCCTGTTGGCCTTCAGTGTGGAGGCATAACATAAACATCCAAATACTTTCAAAGTATTGATGGATGGTGTGTAGTTAAACAGAGCCTCATGTGGAGATTTTTGACCTAGGAATCGAGTTGGCAGTTTGTTTATGATATGGACAACTTGTGATATGGCATGTGTCCAAAAAATTTTAGGCAGGTTAGCATGAAAAAGTAATGCTCTGGCCACAGCAAGAAGATGTTGGTGTTTTCGTTCTGCCACCCCATTTTGTTGGGGTGTTTCTACACAGGAAGTTTGATGGATAATGCCTTGAGAATCATAGAAGCTTTGCAAGGCAAATTCAGGGCCATTATCCGATCTAATGCTTTTAACTTTGGCAGAAAACTGAGTTTCAATCATGGATATGAAATGTTTGATATGATTTGAAACTTCTGATTTTAACTTTAGAAAAATGATCCATGTATATCTACTTTTGTCATCAACAATGGTAAGAAAATATTTATGACCAAGTAAGGAGGGGTGTGCAAAAGGACCCCATATATCCATGTGCAACAAATCAAAACACTTGGAGGAATTTGTAGTGCTATCAGGAAAAGGTAATCTTTTTTGTTTTACAAAGTGACAAGTGTCACAAGGGATACAAGAGTTTGTACAATCTATGGAAGAATACAATTTATTCATTTGGACAAGTTTTTCATGAGAGGGATGGCCTAACCTATTATGCCAAACATTACATTTAACAGAAGAAACGGTATTGATGTTACAAATGTGGGAAAGTGACTTGTTGGAGAGGATAAGACGTACAAACCAGCTCTCAATTCAGCTGCTCCAATTGTCCTCAAGGAGGAGTTGTCCTATATGGAACAACCAGCAGGGTGAAACTTTAGACAACAATGAAGGTTTGCAATTAGTTTGGAAACTGAAATCAAATTAAAGGTAAATGAAGGAATGTACAAAACATCAGTGATATAGAACTATTCAGTAAAAAATATGGTTCCTGCCATGTTGGTTTGAATACGAGAGCCATCGGGCAATTTAACAAGTATAGGTCTGATTTGTCTAAGGCATTGAAAATTGGTTTTGGAAAAACACACATGATCAGTAGCTCCACTATCAAGAACCCAAGAGTTTACTTTGGAACTATAAGCAGGAAGAGTAGCACAGATTATACCTGAGTTGCCATCCTTATAAGAACTAACCAATTGATTAGTGGTGTGGGAAGAGGAAACTTGAGGGGTTTGCTGCAGCAGAGAAAGGAGGTCCTTATGCTGTTCTGGTGTGAAGGCTACTGATGTAGCATCTGCTGGTATTTCTTTCTGGCCAAGAGACTGAAGATCATCTTCAATTTCGTGATCATCCATGGAATATTGGTTGATGGTGCCCCCTCTTTGCAAGTGAGGAGGATAACCATGCTTTTTGTAGCACGTGTCAACCATATGACCTGATCTGTTACAATAGGAGCAGATTTTGGTGCTTCTACCTCTGCCTCAGCCACCAGAGGATTGGCCTCCACGACCTCTACCTCTGCCAGAAGTACCAGTGTTGGTATCCAATTGAGCTAAAACTCGAGAATCATCAAATTGAAGAACTAGTTGCCTTTCTTGTTGAATGAGAACAGAAAAGACTTTGTCTAAATCAGGAAGAGGGTCCATCATCATTATATTGGACCTAACAGCGGAATATTGTTCATTGAGGCCCCTTAAGAACCTAATCACATAGTCACCTTCCCTGTAACTCTTAACAATGAGAATGAGTTGACGGGAACATACTACAGCACAGGTGCATGAAGGAATAGGGCGAAAATTGTCCAATTCTTCGATTAATCCTTTCAATTTTGTAAAGTAATTGGTAATAGTGGCATCACCTTGTTTGAGCAGATAAATCTCTTCTTGCAAGTCACCGATTCGAAAAACATCCCCTTGGTAGTAACGTTTCTTGAGAGTATTCCAAATATCCGAAGCATTTTCCATCCACATGATGGTCTGCAAGACTTCTGGATCAAGAGAGTGATGAAGCCATGAAACCACCAAGGTATTGCAATGATCCCATAGAGTGAAATTGGGATCATCAAGAGCAGGGCGAGGTAAAGAACCATCTACAAATTTGACCTTTTTCTTGGTCTTCAAAGCAAGAAGCATAGCACGCTACCATGAGTGGTAATTTCCACCATTGAGCACTTAAGACGCTACTCCAGGATTCTCATTTGGATGAGTATAGTAGGGATTCAATAGATTGGTGAGGGCTGCATTGTTGATAGCAGCATTGTTTGCAACGAGGTCTGCATTTTCAGTCATGTTGAATCGAGCAAGAAACTTGAAGAATTGAGAAGAGAGAAAGGAAAACTCAGCAACAGATGTTGCAGAAAAATCGATTCAAGATCGAGCAAGAGTCTTGAAGAATTGAAGGATTGAGGAAAGGAAGCAACAGATGTTGCAAAGAAATCGATTCAAGATCAGTAGATTACAACAAAGATTGCAGAAAAATGATCGATCATTGGGCACAGCGAGAAGAAAAAGGATTCAACTGATACCATGTTAAGAGAGTCGAGTTCTCAAGAGAAAGAGCATTGTGCTCATGAGTTCATTATCAAGAACTTCACAATAATATTACAGAGAGAGAGAATATATAGCCTAGCTCCTAACTAACCAAGAGCAAGTCAGTGACTTGTCAACTGAAAAACAGAAAAAGGGAAAATCCTAACAGAAATAACAGAACTGAAAACAGAAAAAAAAGGAGGGAAAATTCTAATAGAAATAACAGATCTTAACAAAAATGAAAAAATTTAAAAATGTATACTTAAATTTATAGTTAGACAAGCTACTCATATGAAACAATGTGTACCTTGTACATAGCCAAATGTCACACCAAACTCCCAACCAACTTTTAGTCGCAATGTATATACATATATCCAAAGGAGCCAAGATGTGTGCATATATTTACCTTCATAGATGCCTCTGTGACAACTACGAAAAAGAAAGAAAACAAGTTCAACCCAAACAAAAAATTTAGTGCCATATCAAAGCTGTACAGAATAATTTTAAGTGGAGTCTAGTTAATACTTGTTATCCAATGGCCTAGAAAAATAAAATTAAAATGCTATGAGATGTGTGAAAGGAATCGGGTTGTCATAATACCTTTTTTCGAGGGGATAAAAGTTTGTGTCTCATTACACCACAATCCATAAAATTTGGAATAGCTCTCTTGAATTATAAGTATTGAAATACTCAAATGGGCAGTATTCTCTCAATAAAATATATTTTGAGAAGGTTCATGTCATAGTAAAATTTCCAAAACTAAGTTCGGCGGCTCATTCTTCCTAATAGATTTAAAAAACTAGCATACAAAAAGGTAAAATTATGAAAATCTAATATGCCTACACAATCATAGATGCTCAATGACCACCCTAATTATATATAATAAAAAAAAAACCTTGACTTCATACAACTTTGGCCACAATTTTCCCATCATAGCATGCAAGAAGTAAGTTCCATAAAATTAACAGTACTGGAGATGGAAAGGAGAATCAAATCCAAGAAAATTAACTTTCATTTATTGATGCTTACTACAAACCTAACAAAAAAAGAACCTAACATTTTACCTAATCCTAGATAATATGTTGAATTTCTAAAAATGGGTTAAATTTGTATTCTTATGCATACCAATTTAACATTTTCAAGTTAAACAAATCGTAGTTGGATGGAATGGAAATAATATGTTTGAATAAAATATTTTTATAGAACCACTTGTTAAACAAAAATATGGAACTTACCAAAAATCCGCTTCTGCTCACCATCTCATGCTATCACATTCAAAAGATCAATACCCTAAAAGATGATTTACTATTTAAAGCAGCTTATATTTATTTTCAACTATTGTAAAATTATATTATAGGTGCACTATAATAATATAACACATATAACCAAATAATATGACATAAATCTTATCTCTAGAGATCACAAGGTTCAAGTTCCTTACAAAGTAAAGAAAATCCAACGGCCAAATCATTCGAAAAGTTGAAGAGATCTTTGTTAAAAACAATCATTAAAAATTACACTCGCACAACAATTAGAGCCATTCTGAATTTTACAAAGAAAATGTAAATTATAAATAAAAACTGAAAGAATTAAAATTACCTATATTCCATTCCACGTGTCCTTCTGAGCTAGAAGCCTCGGTTTCTGAACTGTTTTGAAATTTAAGTCTTTTAGTTATGCTTTAATTCATAATTTAATGAGACATGACCAAAACATAAAGTGATAGTTATCCAGCTATACACAGTTAAGCATCAAGTATCACCACCATTCACACAATGGAGTCAAAGCCAATGTTGTGAAAATCGAGATCCTAGCAAGGTTTGGGAAGGGGATGAAAGATCGTAACTTGGAGGATCGTAAGATCCTAGCTAAAGTAGAAAATTATACTTATACATATGCATGAAAAACAAGATAGATAAAGAAAAGAACCCTTTAAAAATTTATAGATAAGGAAAAAAATAATATACATATACATATTCTGTTTTTTTTTTTTTGTGTTTATTATTTAGTTCATTTACTTTTTGAGGGCCAACAAAATAAAAAATAAAGAAATAAAACACATATAAAAACATTTGGGGTCACCGTGTCCAATTTCATGAAACCCTAACATCATGTCGTAACCCCATTTCCTGGTTCGAGAGGGAGACACCGAGACAGATAGGAAACACTGTAGAGAGAGATAGAGATAGAGAGAGAGAGGCGACACCTGGGAACCAATGCACATCCAGATTCATACAAAGAGCCACCACCGGCGCAGTTGTGAGAGAGAGAGGGGGGGCGACTTTGTCTTTCTTCTATCAGGAGGCACGACAAAATCGTCGATCATTCTAATTTTCAGAGAAGATCGACGATTTCATAATGAACCCAGTGGGTGCCGATCTTCCATGCGAGTTAGCATGCTCATGTTTCAGGAAATCATACAATTGTACGATCTTGCGATTTAGCATGTGAATCTTTACAATGGTCATAGTATAACAACTAAGATCGAAACATTACCTGACACACTCAACATCTTGGTCTGATGACGAATTTGCAGTGCGGCCATAAAGTTCTATGCCATTGACAATAACCAACAATAATTAAAAACCAAAGACAAAAAATAATTGGAAAATAATAACATAGATAAAAAATTTGAACCCTAACATATGTAGATAAGAGCAACAAGAACAACGGGCTGATTGTGTGAGATTGATAAGGTTATATATGAGCAAACAATTGGAAATTAAAAATGGATGCAGATGCGAGCAACAAAATAGAGATTCTGATCAAAATGGATTTTCTCCTTCCCTCCTGCCTTTGCAGCAAGAAAAACAAGGGTGGGAGAGTGAGATGGAGGGCGGGCGGGAGGGGGGGAGGGGGGGGGGGGGGGGGGGGGGGGTATATGGGGAAATGATGAAGGGGGAGAGAAAACAAATAAGAGAGATAGAGATGATGGAGAAAGATTTGTTGGAGAAAATCTAAACTCAGATGTAAATGGGAGCAAAAAGAGGTGGCCGACAGTGTGAGAGTAACATGGTTTTTATACATGAGAAATACAACCCTAATGGCTATTTTGTATGGATTTAAGGCCCAGTTGATCTGATCCAGCCCATTATAATTAAAAACAAATTTTTTGTTAGCCCACTTATCAAAAAAGTAATGTAATAAAGTTGGAAGTTAAAAGGAAATATATAAAATTAGGATTAATTGAAATAGTTTCCTTTTCTGAAAACCAAATTGGAAAAAAAAAATTAAAAAATAACCATTGGAAATTTACAAGAAAATAAATAAATTAAATTAAATATTTTACTTTTTCTAAAAACACAGTTTAGAATATTCTAAATACTAGTCGTTGCAGAGATAAATGCAATTTATGAAATATTGAAAGTTTATTTTTCTGCAAAAAACACTTTTCAAACACATTTTAAAAACTTATCGTTGGAGCAAAAAATTCAGTAGATAAAGAAATAGAATATTTCTATTTTTCAGCACAACATAATCAATTGTTCAATATGCAATAATCAATTATGACTTATCTGCCATAAGCTGGGTTTTGAATAAAAATATCATAAACAATTATTTACCTCAAAATTATTTTTATAAGATAAAACCTTTTTAACCAAAAAGGAAATCAAAGATATTTGTAAAAACATTTTATGCATTTTACAAACATGTTCCAAAAATGGTTTTTGAAAAGTTAAATTTTTTTTTAAAGAAGTGAGCCATTATTATCATTGTTACAACTTACAAATATTCTATGACCTTATATAAATATTCTTCAAGTCCTTTTTCTTGGTCTTGAATTTGTTTTTTGTTCTTCTTGAGAGTCTTTCAGAAATGTCCTTCAGATATTAAATCTTCAAGTTATGTAAATATTGTTCCATTGTTCTTGAAGATTATAGGATTGTCCTTTTATTCTTTGTTCTTCAAGCTCTTGGCACATCCTTTTTGTTCTTGATCTTTTTCTTGATGAACGAAGGATTGTTCTTACGTTTTTCAATCACCAAGATATTGATATTATAAATTTGCTCATCATCCTTGCCGAGCTGCTTCATGTATCCTAACGGGAATGGGGATACCTTTATACTGTGCAACTATTCCCTAACGGGAATGGGGGAATGGTATCATTCTCAGAATGAGCACCCTAACAAGAATGCGGGTGTGCACCGACCTTTACAGATGCGTCGCTTGGACGACTGACTAACATCCCTAAAGGGAATGGAGGATGGTGATAGGATTTAAGCGGCCACGTCAGCATACAGGTTTAGGTGCATGAGAGAATGGGTAGAGGATAATCCAGTAACTTGAGGATTATTGCAACCTATATGTGCTCTATATATGATGCATGTCTTTTTTTGTTATTGTATATATGTTATGTATTCCTTTTCAAATTATGATGATAGAATAGTTTCTTATCTCCTTATCCCCTTCTGTGTATCTATTGTTCTCTGTACGTGAAGCAGAGCCAGTTTGAGACACCCTGATGTCCCATTAAAGGAAAACCTATTTAACTAAAACTTAATCGCGATATAACGTTAAGCGTCGTGTATACAAAAGCAACGAATATATAAAAACTTTAAAAATAAAGAACAGAGATATAAACATCACACCACACACACACACACACAGATATATATATATATATATATATATATATATATAATACAAACACACTGAGCTGGTATACTATAGAGGGTACCCCATCAGTAGGGTCCCGATAGTACAAACCATGATATAAAGAAAATACAGAAAAGATCCAACAGAAAAAGACTCAAACCTCACTACTGCTCCACATCCCCAGCCCCTCTCAAATGTACAACAAAAATGGGCTCACACTCATAACCAATATACATCGCACGCACTAGCCTCTACTAACCCTAGTGTCGACGACTAGAGCTACCGTGACTCTCCCCATGTGCATGTCTGGGCTGGTATACTATAGAGGGTACCCCATCAGTGGGAATGCTGCCGAACCCGTCATCCACGGATGGTCCATGTGTGGCATCCTCATAAACTGGATATGTTTCGCGAATCGAGAAGAAATATACATAGAAAGTGATAGGGATATAAGAAACTTGCTATCATCGTAAGCTGAAAAGGATGCATAGTATATACACGATAATAGCACATATACATACAACACAGAATAAACCATTGATGGCAACCATCCTCAAGACATATTATCATCCTCTACCCTTCGCGCTCATGCAACTAATCTGTATGCTGACATGGCCTTGCATCCCTCATAGAATTAGGAATATGAGTGAGTCGTCCAAGGTGCTCTTCCATTAATGCCAGTGTACACCCCCATTCCCGTTAGGATGCTCATTCAAAGAGTGATACTATTCCCCCATTCCTGTTACGGAATAGCTGCACAATATAAAAGTATTCCCATTCTCGTTAGGATACGGGACAGCTCGGCATGGACTACAAGAGTATCATGATAGTTTCCCCCATTCCCATTAGGGAACTGACCCGTGACATCCATCATCCATAATTGGTTGTTAAGTCTTTAGGACTAAGCTTAGAGTTGTTGTAGAAAGGCTAAGTTGGATTTCGAAGCTTATAATCCCTTTCTGGTATATGAGCACAGTCGTTCTCGTTTATCAACACTCCCGTTCTTACCCACGTGTCTTGTTGACACTGATGTGAGCAAGCCCGTGCTCAATAGGGAGTACGACCGTGCTTGGGGTTGAGCCTTTATATACTGTACAGTAACCGAGGGTTTCGTTTATAACCCTCATTTGGAACTTTTTTCAACCTTAATACGACTGCAACCATGTTCCTCCCTATTTCCTCTAAAACCATTGCATTCTTGGAGTTCTGGAGACATTGGGGAAGGCTCAGTATGTATGTGCCAATCCTTAAAGGTAATAGTTATCCCTCTTGTGATCTCTTTTCTATGTTTCATTGAATTGAGGTTAATTGGTTAACCTTTTTGTTTGACCAAGGCTTGGGAAACTAATCGAGTCGCTCGAGGGAACGCGTTTGGTTTACCGCTTAGCTTTTATTGGGAGAACCTTCATACCAGGTATGGGGAGAAGAATAGTATGAACATCAAGAAAAGGGGTAGCGTAAGATGAGGGGTTCCCATGACCCCATTGGTTGTTAAATGTTATTACTATCTTGTAAATGCCTATTTGCTATAAATGTTTTATTGTTCCTGATGATGTATTCCGATTCATATATGCCTTAGTAATATGCTTTATGCGATGATTAATTGGTTGATGATGAGTGTGATTTCACCTCATATTTCATGTACATTTCTGCATGCATTTTCATATAGTTAGGCCATTTTAGTTTGATTTTTGTTAGTTTTTCCTTTGGAACGGGTAAGGCGGTCTTGTGGTGTTGTTTTGCAGAAATTAATGAATAAATGCCCAGAATTAGCCTTGATGGAGCTTGGTTGAAGATAGAGCTTGAAAAGTGAAGAAATGAGCCAAACAGAGCTCGCTCATCACGGCCTGGTCGTGATGACCATCACGGTCGTGATCAAGCAGAGCTGAAAAGACAAAAGGCAAAAGTCAGAAGCTGTCACGGCCTGGTCGTGATGCCCATCACGACCGTGACAGACCAAAAAGTAAAGACGCGCCCAGAGCAGAAGCCGTCACGGCCTGGCCGTGATGGCCATCACGGCCGTGACGCGCGACTGATCTATAAATAGAGCCACACTAAACAAAAAAAGAGGGGCTTTTGGAGGCAGACTTGGGGCCTGGGACTGAGAGTTGGATGGTTACAAAAGGAGGGTTCCAACCCTAGGAGGGAGCGGCTGAGAGGGGCTGCAGTGACGGCTGTGGAAAGATCCCATGGAGTTTCTTCTATCCTTTTCTCCTATTTCTCTGGTTTTGCTTTTCTCTGTAATTATGTGTAGCTAAACCCTTGGTTGTTGGGGTTAGATAATTACCTTTCTGAACTTGATTGTATTGTGATTTAGTTTCAATGCAAGTTTCTATTTCTTTATGAGTATTTGATTTTGTGCTTAATGCTTTCCCTGTTTTGGCCATCCTTGGAATGATTTGTTGCTTTGATAGACAATTGAAAGATTGATGTTAGAGCATGCTCATGAATCAAATGCCAAGTAGTTCATGAACCTAGACATAGGTCTTGGGGTGCTTGCAATCTTATAAGTCTTAGCTTAATGCAAAATCTCAGGTTGATCCACCTAAGACATTAGGGTTTGATTTGGGATTTTAGGTTCATTCCACCTAAGACATTAGGGTTTGAGTATTTAAAAAGGCTTGAATGTCATAATTGAATTAGGACTTGTGTTGGTAACCACTTCATTGCAATCAAGGGAGGATTAGTGTTGTCTAACCCTCACAATTCTATCCTTTTGTTAACCACATCTCTCTTTGCGTTCCAGGTGTTTGAGAAAAAGCCAAAAATATTTTCCTTGTTTTATTTTGTTTATTTCGAATTCCCTTCATACCATAGTTTAGTCTAGATAGTTGTTGAGTTTGTGAATTGGTAATTGGCAACTGGTCCCTGAGGACGATATCCGGTCTCACCACCGTATTACTTGAACGACTAGGAACACTTGCCTATATATAAAAGTCGTGTCAAGTTTTTGGCGCCGTTGCCGGGGATTGGCTTTGCCAATATCAGTAGTAACAAAGTAGACAACTACTTTAGACATTTTTTGTTTATATATATATTTTTGTATATATTTGATTTTTTTCTTTGAGTTTCATTTGTGCAAGGTGGATTGCAAATCATGGAGACTTATTATTTTCCAGTCTTGGATGGTGAAAAAAAATATTCCTTTGGGCCTAATGTAGTCTTGGGAGACTACGAGCTCTGGGGATATCAATGCCCTCATGCACAAGCTTATAGTGTAATCATGAAGCATGAGGAGGAATGGGAATGGAATGAGCAAACACCTTTGAAATATGCTCTAGAGCAATATTCCCAAGAGATATCCATCTTTGAGGCCAAAGCAAGAGCCGATTGTGATTGTATCGAAGCTCTGATGCAAAACTTCAAAACGCAAGTTGAGGAGATTTGCAAACAATTAGTACCAGAGTCACATGCAGCACAACTTGAGAAAAATCTGGTTTTTGGGATAGTTCAATGTGCAGATGAAGTGGTAGTGGATTTCACCATGCCTGCCCAGCAACCTGAATCTGCTGCATTGGAAAAATATGTTGGGTTACATGCATGTGTGGACACTGCAAAGTTAGTCCCTTCCACTTGTTTGTCAAACTTCCTCGTGAAAACACCATTTGACCTGAGAGGAAGTGAGTACAGTATTGTAGAGGTCAATGGAGTTTTCACACACTTGCTAGGAGGAAGTAAAGATAAAGTCATATTGCTCCGGCAATTGCCACTACACAGACCATGGGATCCGGGAGGAGGACCCTAACCTGTCAAGCTAGTGACGTTAAAGAAGCGCTTATTGGGAGGCAACCCAAGTTTTCTTTTTTTATTGTTTTTCTCCTAGTTTTTTTCATTTTCTTGTTAGCTTTTGTTTTTGACTCTTGAATAATTTGAGAAGATCAAGAGTTTTCTTTTACTAATAAATTTGCCAAGTGTTTTCAGGGAAAGGAGGAAGGAAGAGCAAGAAAAAAAAAGTAAAGTCAGCAGCCATCACGCCCTAGCCGTGACACTGGCCACGGCCGTGATGAGCTGAACAGAGATATCAGAAAGGATCACGGCCTAGCCGTGATGGAGGTCACGGCCGTGATTGGCCAACTGCTGAGGACCAGAATTGATCATGGCCTGCCCGTGATGAGCATCACGGTCGTGATGCATTTTCCAGCAAGTTTTGACTAGGCATGTGATCCAGCACCCGCTACCGCCCCGGTGAGTTGTTCCAATTTTTCTCCTCTCTCCGACTTGATTATTTACATTGGGGACAATGTAAGTTTTTAAGCTTGGGGTAGGGGTATTTTTGAAGGAAAAAAAATCATATTTTACATGTTGCATTCATATAGGCATAGTTTGCATGATCACATGATTCGATTTCCCCCTTGCTTAGATTATGCATCCGATTATGAGAACTTAGGGCCAAATAAATTGAGATGGTGAATTGTTGAACCCAATTTTTTATTCTTGTGATAAGGCTACAAATAAAAACTCTGGAGATGATCTTTGATAGTTGATAATTAGCATATGGTTTCGTAGATTTGTGTTTCTCATTGATTTTTTGAACTACTAAACGTGAGATTTTGAGACAAAAGGGGTATTCACTAAATTCACCCCATTCTTTGTGCTAGAGTGTTATTCCTCTTGGATTGTATTTCTCTAGAACTTGACTTGAAACCATTTTGAAGCTTAAAAATTTTTGAAAACATTTTTGAAAATGATTGAGGCACTAGGTATTTTTTTTCCCGGCCTTCTGAGCTTTGATTGATGAAATGCTACCCCTTAGTTGCCCAATTTTGAGCCTGAAAGAATAAAATACTTTTCTTGGTCCCTTGAAAATTTTTGATGAATGATGCTTGATGAGTGACCTTCTAAAGTATTGTATAAAAAGGGTAAAAAGGTAGTTGAAAAAGTATGGGATGAGAAAGTTGAAAAATATTTCTCTTGAGCTAAAAATCTCCCCTTCTCCAAATAAAAGAAAAATAAAAGAAAAAATATATATAGAGAAGGGGATGACAAAAGAAGTGAGAAAGAAAAAGAAAAAGAAAGAAAGAAAGGTGGAAAAATGAATTGAAAACCCAAAAAAAGGTATTTTAGAAGGTGTCACGCTTCGCAATATCTGATATTTTGCTAGCCTTTTGAAATTTCCTTTTCTTGATTTCCCCACCTAACAATAAATCCCATGGCCCCGTTACAACCAAAGCAAAAGACCTCTTGATTCTTAATTGTTTTCATTAATAAAGTAGAGATTTGGTTGATAGTCAAGCTTATGGTAGAATTCATTCCTTGAGGAAATTGAGCGAATTATCATATGTCCCTAAACACGAGAATGAGGTGAGAAAGAGTGCCCGAATCAATGAGAATATGAGTCTAGGGAACCTAAGCGTCTAATTGGATTTGAAATTGATCGTCTCTTGCTGAATTATTTGAAAATGCATGTCGCTTGAATTAGTTGCTCGGGTTCCTGGTTCACTATCATTGCTCTTTTGATTTCATCTTCTGGCCTTGGTTTTTTCTTAAGGACAAGCAAAGTCTTAAGCTTGGGGTGTTTTGATGAGTGTGATTTCACCTCATATTTCATGTACATTTCTGCATGCATTTTCATATAGTTAGGCCATTTTAGTTTGATTTTTGTTAGTTTTTCCTTTGGAACGGGTTAGGAGGTCTTGTGGTGTTGTTTTGCAGAAATTAATGAATAAATGCCCAGAATTAGCCTTGATGGAGCTTGGTTGAAGATAGAGCTTGAAAAGTGAAGAAATGAGCCAAACAGATCCCATCACGGCCTGGCCGTGATGACCATCACGGCCGTGATCAAGCAGAGCTGAAAAGATAGAAGGCAAAAGTCAGAAGCTGTCACGGCCTGGCCGTGATCCCCATCACGACCGTGACGGACCAAAAAGTAAAGACGCGCCCAGGGCAGAAGCCGTCACGACCTGGCCGTGATGGCCATCACGGCCGTGACGCGCGACTGATCTATAAATAGAGCCACACCGAACAGAAAAAAAGGGCTTTTGGAGGAAGACTTAGGGCCTGGGACTGAGAGTTGGATGGTTACAAAAGGGGGGTTCCAACCCTAGAAGGGAGCGGCTGAGAGGGGCTGCAGTGACGGCTGTGGAAAGCTCCCATGGAGTTTCTTCTCTCCTCTTCTCTTATTTCTCTGGTTTTGCTTTTCTCAGTAATTATGTGTAGCTAAACCCTTGGTTGTTGGGGTTAGATAATTATCTTTCTGAACTTGATTGTATTGTGATTTAGTTTCAATGCAAGTTTCTATTTCTTTATGAGTATTTGATTCTGTGCTTAATGATTTCCCTGGTTTGGCCATCCTTGGAATGATTTGTTGCTTTGACAGACAATTGAAAGATTGATGTTAGAGCATGCTCATGAATCAAATGCCAAGTAGTTCATGAACCTAGACATAGGTCTTGGGGTGCTTGCAATCTTATAAGTCTTAGCTTAATGCAAAATCTCAGGTTGATCCACCTAAGACATTAGGGTTTGATTTGGGATTTTAGGCTCATTCCACCTAAGACATTAGGGTTTGAGTATTTAAAAAGGCTTGATTGTCATAATTGAATTAGGACTTGTGTTGGTAACCACTTCATTGCAATCAAGGGAGGATCAGTGTTGTCTAACCCTGACAATTCTATCCTTTTTTTTTAACCACATCTCTCTTTGCATTCCAGGTGTTTGAGAAAAAGCCAAAAAGATTTTCCTTGTTTTATTTTGTTTATTTCGAATTCCCTTCATACCATAGTTTAGTCTAGATAGTTGTTGAGTTTGTGAATTGGTAATTGGCAACCGATCCCTGAGGACGATATCCGGTCTCACCACCGTATTACTTGAACGACTTGGTACACTTGCCTATATATAAAAGTCGTGTCAGTTGAATTGGTATGTTGTTTATCCCAGGAATATTGTTGGTTTGATGATGATGTTATGCCATGGTCGACTGTATGTTGGTTTGATGATGAACATGCTGTATAAGTGAGAGGCGAGGTTTATGCCAATGAGTTAGTCAAGGACCCTAAGATTGATTTAAGAGTGTTTAAGGGGTTTTTGGCTAAAAGAACATAATGAATCTTCCCAGACATTACGGCCACGCTCTAGGAGCACGACCATGCTTAATAGGGAGCACACCCGTGCTCTTTGTTCAAATTCAAAACGGCCCCACTGCAAAAACGATCAAGCTATCACTGACGCGTTGGCACTCCTTGCCAATGCGATAGGGCAAGTTCAGAACAACAACAACGGAGGACCAGCTGAGTTTTAGGGTCTTGACAAGTTCCAGCGAAATAATCCGCCATCTTTCAGAGGAGCTTATGACCCCGAGGGTGCCCTGTTGTGGTTGAGAGAGTTTGAGAACTGCCGTCAGAAGATGGAGGCTGACGGTACGACGGTCACTTGGAACTCTTTCAAAGGGAAGTTCTTGGAGAAATATTTTCTTGTGGATATCCGTGACAAGAAAGAGATGGAATTCTTGGCACTGAAGCAGGGGAATATGTCAGTGGGAGAGTATACGGCGAAGTTCGAGGAGCTGGCTAGGTATTACACACCGTATCATGTTATGACTGATGATCGTTCTAAGTGTGTAAAGTTTAAGGATGGCCTTCGTCCAAAAATCAAGCAGGCAATCAGCTACCAGGAGATCTGAGTCTTCCCAACATTAGTGAACAGGTGTAGGATCTTTGAGGTTGCCTACAAGTCCATAGTGGCCAGTTTCAAGGGTTCAGATAACCAGTGCGGCAGGAAGACAAAGAAGAAGGATAAGGGCAAGCAGCGTTTCACTCCAGTTGGCCAGGATTTCAAGCAAAGTGGCAGGAAGCCACGGTTTTCTTCAGACAGGTCTAGAGGTTGGAGCTCTAATGGCCCTAGGCCCATGAGATGAGGCAAGTGTGGGGCATAGGATCACTTCACATCCAGTGTAAGGAAGCTGACGTCATATGTTTCAAGTGTGGCAAGTCTGGCCACATCTGTGACACCATCTACCCTGCATGTATTTATAAAGCGATAACATAGAAGGAAATAATTCAATTTTTCAGAATAAGATAAACACATGCTTATTCTTTGTATAAAAAGAAAACCAACGGGTAAGGATCTCACATTGTAACAAGGTCTCAATGAGGAAAATTAAACACAACATAGGTTTTTAAAAGGAAACATAACATAAACAAAACAGCAACGAAACCCAACCCCGATATCACATTACAGAGCTGGTATAACCAATCCGATAAACAACTCGGATAAGCAAACTGAACTAAACATAAACTAAACTATGAGTAGCGGCTCCTCAGAGTCACTCCTCAGCAAGCTGCTCATCGTCCTTTGTATAACCAAATGATACATGAAAAAAGAACAACAGAAGACGGGGAGTAAGAACCATATATATAAACATAACAGTAACATAATAGTTGGCAAGATGAACATACAACACATAGCAATCATAACATAGTCATCATACCAACACAAAAAGCGTATCACAATATAACATCAATCATATAATGCAATGTGACTAACTACTCCGAATGCATGTGAATCCATCTACACCAGGCGTACGACTTCGGAGTGACATTTCCACATTGACCAAAAAGCACTAATGCCAGGGCAATCCACCAAACCATGGGTGGGACCCCTAGGACAGCAGAAGCATCATACTCTCGAATGCACCACCACGGGAGGCCAGATCACTTAGGTCACCGAGGATGGCCAGATCGCCTTACTCTCGGACGACCTCCCCTATGTCAATACCTCCCCCTATTAACTTCATGCATGATGCATGCACACAAACGAACAACTGTTTATCGACTACCTCCATCAACACCATTTATTATGGCTTAACGTCTTTGGTCAATATGCACCAAAGATAACATCATCTTCAATCTTTTAACTTTAAGTGTTAAACAATACTCTGGCCAAAAAGTACCAGAGCCTCAACACTCTGGTCAAAAAGCAACAGAGCCTCAACACTCTAGCCAAAAAGCACCATGGCCTCAACACTCTGGCCAAAAAAACCAGAGCCTCACTACCTTGACAATTAAGCATCATTGCCACCTTGGCCACTAGGCTACCAAGGTACAACATCAAAAACATTATCTTCTCACTTTAGTTATTAACATTTTGGTTCTCCAGCACCAGAGCTCAACACCTTGACCATTAAGCATCAAGGCCCCTTTGGCCACTCGGCTACCAAGGTACATAATCATCTTTAAGTTATCTAGCTTGTCTTCACTTTGTTTGGTGTCTTCTTTTATTATTATTAGGGACAACTGGGGTGAACCACCCCTGTCCAGCTTTCTACGTTCTGGTCAGCACAGGGAAGAACGTGCATGCTTCCCCCGGCACGGGCGTGCTGATTGATAAGTCAAGCATGGTCATGCTGACTGTTGAGCACGGGCGTGCTTAGGCAGCGTATAACACCCCAATTTCTTGATTAGGGTTTAAGTAAGAGATTAAGTATGATTAAATACATAATCATGTTCCTTTGGTGTTTGTTAGCTTGTGTTTCAAGTTTGAGGAGAGTCGGAGTTGAAGGGGTCCAAAACACAAACAAACGCTAAACCGAGCGATTAATTAGTTAGTTAATTAATTAATTGAGAGTTAGAATATTAAAATTAGTTTGGTCTTGAGTACAATAAGTTTTTAGGAGTAGTCTAAAATAGTTAAGAAAAATATTTCAGCAGTAGGTTACACAAGAAGATGCAGAAGAAAACACCTGGTTATACCGACGTAGCAACACCTAGTGACACATGTCGCCATACCATCACGCCACCTCACATTCCACTAAAATGTTCCTAAACCCACCTACACATGACACCTAATAATAACATGCAAACCTAACACCCTAAGCTTAAGACACCTAGCCCACTAATTATCCAAGTAAAGCATGCAATGACACTTGTCTTCCACTAAAACTAAGATAATAATTAAATAATCCTAAACTAAGTAATGTAAAAGGAAATGAATGCATGATAATCATCTTCTTCTCTTCTTTTGGGCGCACAATCAGAGGAAAAAGTGGGAAGAAACTCTCAAAGGAAGGCAGCCATTGTTGAGTTGCAAAGCTTAGTTGGGGTGGTCACTGTGAAATCGTCACTACACACTCTTCCACCGTTGGATCGTTCTCAAATTTCATATGACGGTTCTACCCTAGTGGTTATTCAAATCCAACGGTCAGAATTTCGAACGAACATCCAGAGTATGAGATATTCAGCTCGTACAGTGGACGTAGAGGGTAAGAAACTCAACTCGTCTAGCTTCTAACCTGTCACCATAGAACGGCCATCTGAGGTTCGTTCACCGTTGGATCTGGCTGCAACGTTTGGAGGAGGTTAAGGACAGGTAGGTATTCATTCTCACCATTCAAATGTATAAATAAATATCCGGATTGTGAGATAAGGAGTCCGAACAGTCGCACTTTTGACGTCTTTTCTTTTAGATCTTGAACTCACTTTCTAGTCCGAATTTCGTTTAATGCAGCGACTGTTTAGGATTTACAAACATTGTTGGAAAACGTCTCAAGGTTCGTGTCGGTAACACGGACGCATTCAGAGTTTGTACGGGAAATTGTGCATGTCAACAAGGTGAGGAGAACGTAATCGACATCGTCGGGGAGGCAAGCGTAGAATAATAATTATATATGCATGTGTGTAGGGTGCCCCGGACCCTACTAGGATGTCGAATAATCGAAAACAGATACACCCAAATAAAATAATATTTTAATGTTGTCTCGTGTTTAGTAGTTGTAGATTTATTGACAGTAAGTTTGATATATTAAGTTACCAAGTTGATATTGGTTAAGGTTGTCTGAATTGCATGCTACTGTGCTATTTGAATTATACATGATGATATGTGATATTTGCTATACTTGATATGATGAACGTGATTATGTGATTATTTTATATTGGTATATGAGAATTGATGATTGGTTAGTTGTTATGACGAATATATGTTGTATGGATGAGTTGAGAGTTAACATTGTGATAATGCCTTGAGACTGTGGCTTTGAGACTGGGGATGTATGGGCATCCGCTGTGAGAGTGTGAATTTGTAATTTGTAAGAAGGTTCTGGTGTTAACCATGGCGATGTTTGTTGCATTGCATTTTGCCAAGGTGACGAGCCGTATGACTGGGTGTCATACGAGGTTAGTTGTACTCGAGTGCGAGTACAGATTACGGAGGGGCCAGTCTGTGAAAAGACCTCAGGGATGTAAAACTGGACTCGGGAGGCTCATAGTGACCACTAGGTAGCGCCTAGTGCGTCGTGTACCCCGGTAGAGCCTAGTTATCTCAACTTTACCCTAAGTATCCACGTCTAAGGTTGACTATCCGAGGCGACCCAGATACCTTTGATGGAGCGGAGCTCATAGAGAGGTGCACTCTTATGGGTCACGGCTAGCGAAAAAGTTGCCTAGACAAACTAACTAATATTACCTAAGCAAAGAGGCTTGATAAGGGAATATCTCGGGGTCGAGACCCGGATGAGAGATGTCGGCCGACATGCATAGGAGTGAAACTCCTTAGAGGATTGAAATGATAGTGAACTTGGAGGATGTGCTGTGTTGGTGTGATTCGGAAGATGGTTGCCTATTACTTGTTGCATGTGTATATGTATATGTAATTGTTGTTCTATGTGTCCCCATCCCCATTTTTTCATGACTATGTTAGAGTTGCTTGTCTCCCTTCTTTCTCTACCTTTCTATGTATGTTATCAGTATAGTAGATGAACAACAACGCCAAGATGGGAACGACAACTTGGAAGGACTACCGGCCACAACGCTATCTATAGAAGATCCCAATATAATTATATAGACGCTGTGACGGCGAAGACAAGGGTAGTTCTAGACGCCCACATCATTGATGATGTGGATATGTCGGATGTGTCTGTGAGACTGTGTGCCTCTGTGAGCTTATTTTGTATTTTGGATGTATTTTGAGAGGCGGGCTGGGTAGCTATAGGACTTTTCTCTTGTTTTCTATGATCAGCTTATGTATTAGGTTCAATTTTAGTATGGCAGTGTTTGTATATTTTAGTAAGCCTAGGATCCCGTTGTTGGGATTTATCGTACTTGGGTGACTGACGTACTTATTACGTATATATAGCTTATGTGTGTTTTATACCACTGTGCATGTTTTAAACGATTTTTAATTTTATCACTTCCGCAAAGTAATTTATTTTCGTATGTATAGTCGCTCTAACGTTAATATAACAGATTAAGGCTTAGTTAATTAGGATTTCTATAGTGAGACATCGGGGTGTCTCACAGCACACCCTTTTCTGGGATTCAAACTGGAGCATGGGCGTGCTCCTTGTTAAGCATGGCCATGCTCAATGGAGTGCAGCCGTACTGATATGGGCAGAAAGGTCAAGATCCTTTACCAAATCCTTGGGACAGTTCATAGATTCAACCTATTGACTTTTACTAATCCATTGAACATCAGATTCCCTATTCTTAACTATTCTTCATGTCTTATCATTATGGGGAATTAATCCTTTAATGTCAGCTTCGTTATTAATGTCCCTAGAACACTCACTAATCGATCCTAGGGTTTTTAACTAAGCCCTATGATCATAACCTTGCCTCTCAACCTATATTCATGTCTTATGAACAACTGGGACAACATCCCTTGAATCTCATTTATATTTGGTTAACATATTTTAACGTCTTAACATCATTAATAAGCCCTATTAATTGGTTAGAGTCTTATTAACGTCATTGTTGGCATTAACATCCTCAACAATCAACACTAATCTATTGCTTAACATCATCATCGTTATCATGGTAGCATTCTCATCAAAACAACATCATCATCATCATATCATTTATCATCATGCACTAGTGCAGAAAATGGTTTTAACGTCGGTTAAAATTGACCTCTAAAGTCGATTTTAGAACCGCTGTTGAAACGGACGATGTTGTATATTGAAACTTTAAACATCGATTTTCAAACCGATGTCTAAAGTGCACTTTAGACATCGGTTCCTAGATAAAACTGATGACTATAGTGCTCATTCAACAAAAAAATGTAAGCGGAACAACACTTTAGACATCGGTTAAAATATAGAACCGATGTCTAAAGTGCAGTTTAGACATCGGTTCTATAAAAAACCGATGTCTAAAGTTCTCATTCAACAAACAACTTCAGCAGAATAAACAACTTCAGCACAACCTTATGTCAATAATGTCCCCTGCAGAGAGTGGAGTCAGACTGTCGAACATCTGCACGTTCAATTGGACATAAGATTAATCTTATAAGTAATAAAATAAAATAAAACATAACTAATCTATAATTAATTGTTACAACTAATTGTGTTACTAATTAGTTACCTCCTGCCATCTTTCAGTAATACCGGTGGAGACAATTTCGAGCATCCACTTCATCACGTAATATCCGCACTCCCATCCACCACATTGTCTACGAGACTACAAATGAAACCAAATTTGAATATAAGGAATTAAACACAAAGTAATAACTATTATAAACTGTACTTGAAGCATTTGTAGTAATGAACATCTTACGTTAGGAATAATCCACCTAATAGGCCAACGTCTTTCACCACCCAAAATGTGGCTCGCATCCATAGAATTATCATAAGAAAATAAACATTAATTAAAGTATATGTTATAGATTTTGGATAAATAAAACAACTTCATTACTGATTAATTAAATGCTTACATTTCAATAGCGGTCTTGAGATCCTTCGTCGGCTTCCTCCCCACCGAGCAGAAGAAGATCACGGCATTCACACAAGGACATACGATCAATAATTGCCAATGTTTATTTCATTTACGAAACAGTTAGTGACAAGTCATATATAGTTATAATTAAATAATAACTTGTAAACTTGTACTTACTCCTTGAGGTAAGGCGCAAGGTAGCAATGAGGATTGTCTAGAGCAAGTATAGGGCGTATGTTCGTGACCATGTCTTCTGATAGAAGGAGAACATCACCCTGAAGGAACATAGGGTCAATGAACCCATATACGGCGAGGTTGCCCTTATCAAGACACAGGCGATGTAGATACCTAAGATATTGATAAAAGATGTTAATTATAATAATATTTAAATTTTAATTAGTTAAATTACTAATAAAATGTACTTACGTGCACCATAACAAGATGTTCGCGGCGCGAACCATTTCACCCTCAAGAGCCATCTCCATAATTTCCCTCCCTTGGATATACAAATGGTCATCACACCTGCCATCTTGTTCCAACTTTACAAAAGCTGCACCCGACCCTAAAGTCACAACCTCTACAGCCAGACGTTTAAAAACATCATGAGGATCCCTTTTGTCGATCCCCTAAACAACAAACACAAAACATTAGTGATCACAGTTAAGTTATTTCATTTGTAATTAATTGAATGATTAAATGAATACCTTGGCAGGAGCAGACTTCTCAGGTTTTCCCAGAACCGACCTTTTAGGTGGAACATCTTTTCCAACATCCTAAATAAAAAAACATAAAGCATTAATAGTAAACACAAATAAGTTATTTCAACTGTAAATATAGAAAAACACAAGTAATTTAATACCTCATATGCAACAAAAAACCTGACCAATCTTCTTGGCTAGGGGATGAAGTTACCGGGGGCCTCGCCCTCTGTTTGAACCTCCTCAGTGGGCACAGGGACTCGAGCATCAGCATCTCGAATATCTTCAACCTGCACCCTCACCTGATCATCCGCTAATGTACGGTGGTGTATGGTATTCCCCAAGTTGTGTGCCCTCCCCAATGCCACTAAGCGGCAATCATGATGATCATCAACATACAACTCACACCTATCAGGATCCTCGTCATCATCATCAGGCTGATGAGGAGGATCACATGAGCCCTCAGTGCTCACATGGCTAGAGGGTTGGACACCTATGTTTTGCATGGACATACCAGCCAAAGCTACTAGTTGATGGGAAAACTGTTGGGTCATCTCCTGTCTAAGCTCATCTGCAATCTCTCGTTTTAGCCGTTCTCTATATGCATCATCATCCCTGTGGCGTCGGTGTGAAGATGAACCATGGTATTCACAAATGCTAATGCCCCATCCAATGCCAATCACACGGTCCGGGTGGTCTTGTTTACTAATGGCAACAGCTAAGATATCCTGGCGGCCTTCAGGAACAAAGGTTCCTTGAGTTGCCTGTTCGCCCAAGGCATCCTATAACATATAGAATATTACGTCACATTACAATTAGGTAACATTGTTAAAATCACAATTAGAATTTAAACTATACTTACAATCTTCTCAGCTACTTGGTGTGCCTCCTCAGATGTATATTGTCATGTACTTCTTTGTCGGGCTCTCTTCCATGCACGATGGCACGGGGGTGAAGGTGGATCAACAACTTCTGGATGATTTTCAGCGGTAGGATCAGCCTAAGATGCTTCTTCCTGACGTCTTTATTTTTCCTCTTCCACCATTTTCCTGTTAAGCCTTTTATATCCCCCACTAGACAATATATGGGGGGTGGAGATTCTTACTTTGGATTTCCTACCCCTTTATCCTCTTCAAATGTTATAAATAAAAGACATTTAAATTACATAAGTAAATTAATAAGATTAATTAAATTAATTAAATTTAGAGACAACTCAATTAAGTTAACCTGAAAGCTGGGATCATGTTGGCTCTGAACAAGGCGATCCTACGTCTCCTGGTCAAGAAACAGGTACACCTCAAGTGGGTTCTTCTGACTCGGATTGAATATGTAGTTTCTTTCTAGGTCCGTCTTAAATGCCCTCCAACGCTCACCTACAAACTTTATCAAATGCCTCCTTATATTCTTGGTATCCGACACGTCAAAGGTGAGCTACATTAATACCAACAAATCAAGGAATTACTGTACGATATTAATAAGATTAAAATAAAATAGATACAAACAAAGAGTGTAAAAGTATAGATACCAGAATACTATCCCATATCTGATCCTTCACGCCCTCTGGTACATTTTTCCAATTCTCAATAAGTATACTAGGTATGTTTTGAGCAATGGTCCCGACAAAACTGTTAAACTGATCGGCCATTGGCCCTATAGGATTGAGGTCACGATCAAACTCGATTCTTATCATTTGATTTTCACCACGGTTGACGGTCAAATTCTGCATACGTGTGGCACATCTACCCTTTCTGCCCGTCGACGGGGCATCCGACCCGCTGCGTGAAGGAGGGATACCCTCGGGATCAGCCATGTATGCATGTTTTGACCAAAAAAAAGTACATAATGTCAGTATGTATTGATAAATATCAAACATAACTTAACTTATAAATATCAATGTAAACATAACTTATAATATGACTTTAAACATATATAACTTAAACTATACTTACACTGTGGTCAAGTAGTAAGGTTCTCCCATAACCCTTCCTGATGATCATCATGAGTGGCATGTACATCATCCACTTCATTTTCCTCATTGATAATTGGCATCCGTGATGAGAAAGGATATCGAAAATATCAAGAGTTGAATCTTGATTTTCCTCACTACCATTAGACATGTTTTTTCCCTGGAGAACCACTGACCACCTTTTGTTAGAAGGATCATGGATATAAAACACTTGTTTTGCTTAGGATGCCATGATGAAAGGCTCTTCTTTATAACCCACCTTATCAAGGTCCCACCAATTTGAATCCTAACTCATCGGTTTATACACCGTTGTTACTATCGATCCACTTACATTTAAAAACAGGCACTCTAAATTTTGTGTAATCGACCTCCCAGATCTTTTTAATGATTCCAAAGTACGATACGGATGCCATAGCAGGGTTTGTATCTTTTGAACTAGAGAAATGCATGGACTCATCCACGACCATAACCCCACAGTTTTGCACGGTACTTTTGTCATCCTCGGACTTTGTATAGAAGGAAAACTTATTGATATCGTACCCAGTCCAGCATATGACATCAAAGTTAGGCCCCTGTGCTAGCCATTTTAATGTATCAGAAGCAGTACCATCCTTTGAAATTTTTTCTTTAAACCAGTTCAAGAAAGTCTTATTATGCTTGTTCAAACACCATTTTTCATTCATGCGAGGGTAAGTTTCATTGATGATGCTTTTGTGCTCACATAAGTATGGTTCAACCTCATCAGTGTTATTCAATATATACAAATGTGCTTGAAGCACTTCCTCTCAATCCATGATCTTAACAGTAATACCTCTTGTACCCTTACCTTCATATCTTCCTTCATGACGAGACTTCGGAAGCCTTACAGGTTCCGCTTCTGACATGTATACTCTGTACAAAACTCAATAGCTTCTTATGCAACGTACCTTTCAATAATAGATGCTTCAGGACGGTGTGGATTCTTCATATACCCTTTCAAGATCTTCATGTATCGCTCAACCGGGTATATCCACCTTAAATAAACGGGACCACACAATCTAATCTCCCTCACTAGATGAACAATCAAATGAACCATGATGTCAAAAAATGAAGGGGGAAAATATATCTCCAATTGACACAAGATAATGGTTGCCTCATTTTCCAAGTCATCGAACTTTTGAGTGTCAATGATCATGCTACATATAGCATTGAAGAATAAGCACAACCTAGTAATGGCATGTCTGACTTTTTAGGCAAGATGTCAAAAATGGCCACTGGTAGTAGTTGTTGCATCAAGACATGGCAATCATGAGACTTTAAGCCAACTAATTTGAGATCTTTCATTGAGACAAGTCTCTTGACATTTGAAGAGTAACCTTGTGGCACTTTGACACCCCGTAGACATTCACAGAAACTTCTTCTCTCTCTTTTCAATAAAGTATGACATGCTGGGGGAAAATAAGTCTTATTACCCCCCCCCCCCCCCCCCCACTTTATGTGGAGCTAACTGCTCTCGTATACCCATCGCAACTAGATCCAGACGAACACTCACACCATCTTTTGTCTTGCCCTAAATGTGGAGAAGCGTTTCGATTAAACTTTTTTTTTTTTTATAAGACTAGGAGTGCAAAGGCATCACCATAGAGAGGGACATCCCAACTAGGTTGGCACCTCCAACTCTACCAATTACTTGCAGCACCTTAGAAATTTATTCCAAATGAAAGAAAAAAGAATACAAAATCATGGGGGGACAAGGACCAATACCCATGAAAATCAAAGAATCAAGCAAATCTATAACTGGGAAGACCTAGTCTGTCATGACTAAATTCCTCATGAATAAAACTAGGGACATAGCACCACCAAGAGCTACTTTGGGAGGTGATTCCATAGTTGGCTAATTTATCAGCACAACCGTTGCCCTCTATATATATATGAGTGACCCTGAATAGCATATTGCTGGTGATTTGCAGACAGTTCCTCCATCTATTCCTCAAGGTCCAAGGAACAGTATGAATAGAGTTAAATGCCAAGATTACTAACATTGAGTCACATTCTAACCAAAGCCTATGCCAGCCATTCCTAAAAGCAATCTCAATAGCTTGCATAGCAGCTACCAATTCTGCATGAAGAGGGGAAGAGATACCCAAGTAAGTAGCAAAACAACCAATGAGATGTCCTCTATAGTCTCTAAAAATCCCCCCACCAGCCGCTTCTCCAGGAGACCCTATAGAAGCACCATCTGTGTTGCACTTATCCCAAGAAACCGAAGGATGATTCCAAAATACCTCCAGTATTTTTGGAGCTTTACCTGGATGACCAATCACTTTGAAAGACTTGAGGATAGATAGCTCCTCCATGGCAGAGCAGGATGTTCCTTTTGATAGGTTACCTGTTAAAGAAACAGACCCTATGATCATGTTGACAGCTTGTTGAAAAGGAAGAGAAGCATTCTCGAATCAGACTTTGTTCCTGCAGGTCCAGATTGCCCATAGGACATTAATCACAACTGCATCAACTGTATCTTTCAACTGGACACTCCAATTTCTATTGCAGACTTCAAGAATGGCAGAGGGGGAGGAAGTATATATAGTGCAACCAAGCAAGGCACTAAGCCAACTCCAAAGCTGAGCTGCATAGGCGCAGGACAAGAACAAATGTTGAGCAGTTTCCTCAGTTCTACCACACAGACTACAAATGGAGACAGTAATGCAACCTCTTGCTTTGAGGTTTTCATCTGTGGGAAGCCTACTATGCAGGAATCTCCAAGCAAGAAAGGACCTACAAGGTGGAATGGCACTGTTCCAGACTGTCTTTGCCCATGGAAGACCCTGCTGTTGAGGGTTCTAAAACAGAAAAGCTTCCATGAAAGATAGGCTACCCGAGCTTGAGTGAGTCCAAACTAAGTGGTCCTCGCTATCAAACAAAGGGATAAAGACCTTTTCAATGTTTCGATTAAACTATCACACATATTTTTCTCCACATGTATCACATCAATACAATGTCTTACATCAAGCTTGCACCAGTATGGAAGATCAAAGAAGATCGACCTCCTTCCATATGTTCTTCTCAATAGCCCTCTTTTGGGTCTTCCCATAGATAACATTAATGTCCTTCACAAGTTCATAAACTTACTCTCCATCCAAGGCCACCGGAGCAATTTCATTCTCCGGAAGTCCATTGAAAGCTTTTCTCAATCTATGATAAGGGTGATTGGACATGCTTTATGCCCCTTAACACTATACCCGCACAGGATCCTGTAAGCTGGAAAGTCATTGATGGTGCAAAATAACATGGCACGCATTTTGAAAGTCTCATGGCAATACCCGTCAATCACATCAACGCCTTCATCCCACAACATTCTTAAGTCTTTAATCAAGGGACTCAGATAAACATCAATATCATTTCCTTGCTGTTTTTGACCCGAAATCATCATACTTAACATAATGTATTTGCGCTTCATGCACAACTAAGGAGATAGGTTGTAAATTACTAGGAGAACAGGACATGAATTATGAATACTACTTAAGTTTCCATATGGATTCATTCCATCGGTAGCAAGTCCAAGCCTGAGGTTTCTGGGCTCATTACCGAAATCCGAAAACAAACTATCAATTCTCTTCCATTGCAAAGAATCAGTCAGATGACGAAGTTGTCCATCACATTTCCTCTCATCTGCATGCTATCTAATGTTCTTTGCATCATTTACATTAGCAAACAATCGCTTGAACCACAGAATTATTGGAAGATACCATAACACCTTCGCAGGAGGACCCTTGGTGACCGCATCACAACTAGAATCACCATCCTTCACTTTGTAGCGTGATACCCCATACCCGGGGCACTCGTGCATCTCTTCAAACTCTTTCCTGTACAATATGCAATCATTGGGGCATGCGTGTATTTTCTTGTACTCCATACCCATCGGACACAATATCTTCTTCACCTCATAGTTTTGGGACGGCAATGTGTTACCTTCTGAAAGCGTGTCTTTCAACAACTCACGTAATTCAGTAAAGCTTTTATCTCTCCACCCATTTCTCTCCTTCACATTGAACAATCATACCACCGCTGACAACCGTGTGAAATTAGTGCACCCCGGATACAAATCCAATTCCGCATCACTGCACAAAGTATCATACACATGTGCTTCCCGAAAAGACTCTTGCCCAATATCACAGATCATGTCCTCTAGTCCATCGTCCATATCTACGTCATCAACTTCCTCTCTATGCGACACCCTTGGCCTGTCTAACGATTCACCATGACATATCCATATTGTATAACTCTTGTAAATCCCCTAACAAATAAGATGCTCTCATATCTCCTCAGCTTCTAGTCATCTATCATTCAAATAGTTAACACAAGGACAATAAAACCTTCCGTCACTACTAACAGGAGCATTTGTTTTTACAAATTGTAGAAAATCTTCCACTCCATTCTCATACTCCTCACTTGTCCGTCTAGCATTCATCCAACCGCGATCCATGACTACAAAAATAACTTCGTACTTAGTCTAAGATCTTCATCCACTACTTCTTATGACAGGGTATGGCCCTATCCCATTCGAGAAGAAACTTTTTTAATATTCGGTTAACAGTTAGTCCTTAACGCTCATGATCATACTTGACGAAATTTCGACAGCATTTCTAATCAGTCTCCGGCATACACGACTTGAACGTTGTGAAAAACACCATGATAAAGTATGCACTCGGAGAACGAAAGGAAATGCATCGGACCGAACTTTCATAAAGTATATAACATATGAGAATCAATGAATAGCTATTTTAACCAAATGAAGAAAAAGTTTTACCCCGAACCATCCAACATGGACAATTCAAGATTCAATACAATGAGTGGTACCTTAAACAAGTACACGTATGCTCATTAATATTGAATCTCAAACGGTAAACTAAGGTTTTACTAATTAATTAACACTAAAAAAATAATAAAACACTCCAATCCCTAAGTTAAAGCAAACAAAAATCAAAATAGAATAATAGAGAGGAGAAAGCTTACCGGGTGTGGGAAGAACACACAAATGGGGAAACGAAATCCTAAGTGTCAAATAATCAAGAAACCCTGAAAGAAAGAAAGAAAGAAAGAAGCTAAAGCTAATTGAACAAAGCCAAAAGTTAAATGGTACACAAAAATGAATGAACCACAACGATGAGAAAACAAAGACTTATATCTATAATTATATAATAGATATATGTTTTATGAACTTAAGTTATTCACATCTCTTACAAATTGCTAAGATCTAACAAACATTATTAACATAAATATTCACAAAATAAGAAAAAATAAAATAAAATATAATAAATTTATCAATATAAAGAAGTGTGCCTTGAATCTGTTCTGTCACAAATGCCAAGAATACTTTTAATTGCAGTATCTATTATTCACATCCATAAATAAATGAATTAAAAGAAGTATAATGCAGAGAGATAAAGACTAGAGAGGGAGGAAACATCATTTCCATGATTCGAAGACATGGACAAAATTATGTTCTACCTATTGAAAGCACAATGGTGTCTTTAGCACGGCCTTTACACTAGTGCACAAAAGGGATTCCACGTCGGTTATTTTTGGCTTTCCACATCGGTTTTGAAACTGATGTGGAAACGACCGATGTGGTTTATTGCCACTTTACACATCGGTTTTAAAACCGATGTGTAAAGTATATTTTAAACATCGGTTTAATACTAACCGATGTGTAAAATTAATTTAGCAATTGATAAGCAGTTGTAAATTTAACTTTCTACATCGGTTTTGCTTAAAACCGATGTGTAAAATTGACTTTCTACATCGGTTTTCTAAAGAACCGATGTGTAAAGTTAAATTTACACATCGGTTTTAAGCAAAACCGATGTAGAAAGTTAAATATACACATCGGTTATTGAGAACCGATGTGTAAAATCTCATTTTTTTTTAATCTATTATTTACATTTCAATCATTCCTGTTTTCACTAATGCAGATCAATAAACAAACCAGCAGTACCCTGATCAAACAAGAAACAACAACAGAACACCAAACCAGTTTTGACACAATCATTCAAAAGCAAAACATACTTCATTCAATTTTCTTAGCACAGCCAATTAGCTCTTACACATATGGTTAAAAATACTGACATTTCATCAAATGACTAGTGAGCACAGAATCTGAAAACAGAGGGCATCAGGCCTAATTAATTTCGAATGAATGAAAACAACACTTTATCAAAGCTACATCAAAACACGAGAGAAGAAGAATTGAACCAGACCTGAGCACTAATACATATCATCAGTCAAAGGTACGTACACTATAGCTAGTATATGATAAGTTTTTAAACTAACTACATATATACAAACTATGGGTGGTACACTTCAAGAAAGAAAGTTGCCCAACGCCTCTTTATGATGTTGATGTCAGAACCAGACAATGGAGATGGATTGTTGAATATCTGCAAGTTTAATTGGACAAAAGATTATATATTTTAAGTAATAAACTAACATAAAACATATAACGAATCTATACTATTACTTCTAATTGTGTCAATTAACATTTACCTCACTCCATCTTTCAGTGATCCCGGAGGAGATAATTTCCAACATCCACTTGCATCACATAGTAGCCACATTCCCATGACCCACGTTGTATACGTGACTACGTACAAATGAAACCCAATTAGAATATGAGGAATTAAATAAAATAGAAATCAATTATTGTACCCACTGCATTTGATGCATTTGAACTAATAAATATCTTACGCTGGGAATAATCCATCTGATAGCCCGAGTACGCCTTTCACCACGCTGCATGTGGGATGCATTAATAGACCTATCATGACAAAAACATTAATTAAAGTATATATAATAGATTTCAGATAATTAAAACAACTGCATTACTGATTATAAAGTATTTTAACGCTTACATTTCGATGATGGTCTTCGATTCATTCGCGGCTTATGTCCCAATGAGCGAAAGAAGACCACGGCGTTCATTCTTGGGTACAAGAGCAACGATTTGCCAATGCTTGCTGTATTTGCGGAACAATTAGTGATTGTAAGTCATATATAGTTATACTTAAATTAATAACCGGTACTTACTTATTGAGATAAGGCGCAAGATAGAATTGATGATCGTCTCGGGCAAGTATATCACGTATGGTAGTGACCGGGTCTTCCGATGCTACGAGAACATCACCCTGAATGAACATGGGGTCAATGAACCCATAAAGGGCGAGGTTACCCTGATCGACTAACATACGATGCAGATACCTAATATATTGGAAAAACATGTTAATTATCATTGTATTTAAAAATTAATTACGTACTTAACTTATAAATATAATGTACTTACATGCACCAAAACGATATGTGTGCAGAACTGGCCATTTCTTTATTGAGTGCCATCTCCATAAGTTCTTTCTTTGGTATATACAGTTCACTGTGGGTGGCATCATGTTCCAACGTTACCAATGCTGCATCATCCTCCATGGTGACAACCTGTATAGCAAGATCTTTGAAAACATCACCATGGCCAGGTGCCCCTTTGTCGATCCCCTAAACAACATAGATATATATTAGTAATCACGGATAATTAAGTTATTTAATTCGTTATGAACTAAATGGTCAAATGAATACCTTGACAGAGCGGAGACATCTCTGTCTCTTCCTAGATCCGACCTTTTAGGCACAATATCATTTCCAACATCCTATAACAAATACAAATAAAGCATTATCTTTAAACAATAATAAATATATTTCAACTATGAATATAGAAAAACACAACTAACCGAATACCTCGGATGCAACAAGAAAGTCGACCAGTCTTCTTGGCCGGAGGATGAAGTTACTCGGGGCACGACCCACTGTTTGAACCTCCTCGGTGGGCACGGGGACTCGAGCATCGACATCTCGAATAATCTCAACAGACACCCTCAGATGATCATCCGGTAATAACCGATGGTGTATGGTATTACCTAACTTATTATATGCCCTACCCAATGCCACTAAGCGGCGATGATGATGATGATCATCAACATACAGCTCACACCTATCAGGGTCGTCATCATCATCATCATCATCATCATCATCATCATCAGCAGCATCATCATCATCATTTTCAGGATGATGAGGAGGATCACATGAGCCCTTAGTGCTCACATGGACAGAGGGTTGGACACCGACTGTCATCTGCTGGGACAAAGAAGTAAATATTGCCATCTGTTGGGCAAACTGCTCGGCCATCTCCTGTCGAAGCTCAGCTGCAATCTCCTGTTTTAGTTGTGCTCTATCTGCAACCGAATCCCTGTGGCATTGGTGTGAAGATGAACCATGGTATTGGCGAATGCCGACTCCCATCCAACACCAATGACACGGCCGGGTGGTGCTGTTTACTGGATGGCGATAGATAAGATATCATTGCGTCCTCTAGGAACAAAGGTTCCTTGGGTTAGCTGATCATCCAAGGCATCCTATCACATAAAAATATCGGGTCACATTACAATTCGGTAACAATCTTAAAATGACAATTACAACAAACTATACTTACAATCCTCTCAGCTACTTGGCGGGCCTCCTCGGATGTATATTGTCCCGTTTTTCTTTGTCGGCCCCTCTTCCATGAACGATGGCGTGGGGGTGGAGGTGGATCAACAACCTCTGGAAGATTTTCAGCATTAGGATCCGCCTGAGATGCTTCCTGCTGACGTGCTTTCTTTTCCTCTTCAACCATTTTCTTAACAAGCTTTTTATATCCCCCACGAGACATGACATGGGGGTAGACATTCTTGCTTTGGTTTTCCTGCCCCTTTTTCCTTTTCTCCTGTTATAAATAAAAGACAATTAAATTACATAAGTAAATGAAATTAATGCAATTACATAAATTTAGAGACAAATCAAATAAGTTAACCTGAAAGCTGGGATCACGTCGGCTCTGAACAAAGCGATCCCACGTCGCCTTGTCAAGAAACGGATACACCTCAAGTGGGTTCTTTTTACTTTTTGGACCGAATATATAGTATCTGCCCTGGTCGGCCTTAAAACCCCTCCAACGCTCTCCAAAGATACTTCAAAGAACGCTTCTTCATAGCGTATGTATCCAGGTATGTCAAATGTCAACTACATTAAGACCAAAAGAATCAACGAATTATTGTATGATATTATTAAGATAAAAATAAAGTAGATACAGACAAACACAGGACGTAGAAGTATAGATACCAGAATACTCTCCCATATCTGCTCCTTCACGTCCGCCGGTACATCTCTCCACCTATCAATGAGTATACTAGGCCTGTTCCTAGCAAGGGTCTCCACAAAACTGGTAAACTGATCTTCCATTGGCCCAATAGGTTTGAGGTTATCATCAAAATCTACTCTTATCCTCTGATTTGACCCACGGTTGGCAGTCAAATGCCTCATCCGTGTGGCACGTCTACCCTTTCTACCGGTGAGACGGGGTCTCGACCCTTGCATGAAGGAGGTGTATCCTCATGATCAGCCATGTATACCTGTTTAAACACAAAACAAAAAAAAAAAGCTTGTTAGTATGTCGGGATAAATATCAAACATAACTTATAAATATCGATCAACGTACATAAACATAACTTATAAATATCAACGTAAACACATAATATGCCAAACTTGATGGTAATATCAAACTAAACTTACTTTGTGGTCAATTAGTAAAGTTCTCCCATAACCCTTCTTGGTGATCATTACGAGTAGCATGTACTTCATCAACTTCATTTTCCTCATTGAAATTAGGCACTCGTGTTGAGAAAGAAGGAGTATCGTAAATATCAAGAGTTGAATCGTGATTTCCCTCACTACCGTTATACATGTTTTTTCCCTGGAGAACCACTGACCACCTTGTGTTAGAAGGATCACGGATATAAAACACTTGTTTTGCTTGGGATGCCATGATGAAAGGTTCCTCTTTATTACCTACCTTACTAAGGTCCACCAATTTGAATCCTAACTCATCGGTTTGCACACCATTGTTCTTTGTCGACCCACCGACATTTAAAAACAGGTACTCTAAACTTCGTGGTAATCAACCTCCCCTATCCCTTCAATGATTCCAAAGTATGAAACTGATGCCATAACAGGGTTTTTATCTTTCGAACTAGAGAAATGCATGGACTCAGCGACGACCATAACCCCACTGTTTTGCATAGTACTTTTGTCATCCTGGGACTTTGTATAGAAGGAAAACTTATTGATATCGTACCCACTCCAGCATATGACATCAAAGTTAGGCCCCTGTGCTAGCCATTTTAATGTATCAGAAGCAATACCATCCTTTGCAATTTTTTCTTTAAACCAGTTCAAGAAAGTCTTGTTATGCTTGTTCAAACACCATTTTTCATTCATTCTAGGGTAAGTTTCATTGATGATGCTTTTATGCTCACATAAGTATGGTTCAACCTCATCAGTGTTATTCAATATATACAAATGTGCTTGAAGCACTTCCTCCCGATCCATGCTCTTAACAGTGATACCTCGTGTACCCTTACCATCATATCTTCCTTCGTGACGAGACTTCGGAAGCCCTACAGGTTCCACTTCTGACATGTAGTCTGTACAAAACTCAATAGCTTCTTCTGCAACATACCTTTCAACAATAGATGCTTCGGGACGGTGTGGATTTTTCATATATCCTTTCAGGATCTTCATGTATCGCTCAACCGGGTACATCCACCTTAAATAAACGGGACCGCACAATCTAATCTCTCTCACTAGATGAACAATCAAATGAACCATGATGTCAAAAAATGAAGGTGGAAAATACATCTCCAATTGGCACAATACAATGGCTGCCTCATTTTCCAACTCATCCAAATTTTTAGTGTCAATGACCTTGCTACATATAGCATTAAAGAATAAGCATAACCTAGTAATGGCATGTCTGACTTTTTTAGGCAATATGTCACGAATGGCCACCGGTAGTAGTTGTTGCATCAAGACATGACAATCATGAGACTTTAAGCCAACTAATTTGAGATCTTTCATTGAGACAAGTCTTCGATATTTGAAGAGTAACCCCGTGGCACTTTGACTCCTGTAGACATTCACGAAACTTCTTTTCTCTTTTTTTGATAAAGTATGACATGCTTTGGGGGCAAATAAGTCTTCTTATCCCCCACTTTAAGTGGAGCTAACTGCTCTCGTATACCCATCGCAACTAGATCCAGACGAGCATTCACACCATCCTTTGTCTTGCCTTGAATGTTGAGAAGCGTTCCGATTAAACTGTCACACACATTTTTCTCTACATGCATCACATCAATACAATGTCTTACATCAAGCTTGCACCAAGATATGGAAGATCAAAGAAGATCGACCTCTTCTTCCATATTTTCTTCTCTCGTAGCCTTCTTCTGGGTCTTCCCATAGATAACATTAGTGTTGTTCACCCTTTCATAAACTTGCTCTCCAGTCAAGGCCACCGGAGCAATTTCATTCTCCGGAAGTCCATTGAAAGCTTTCCTCAATCTACGATAAGGATGATTACGTCGGAGAAATCTCCGATGCCCAAGGTAGACCGTCTTCCTTCCATGTTGCAGTTGATGGTAACATGTGCCTTCTTCACATATTCGACATGCTTTATGCCCCTTAACACTATACCCACACAGGTTCCCGTATGCTGGAAAGTCATTGATGGTGCAAAATAACATGGCACGCAATCTGAATGTCTCATGGCAATACCCGTCGATCACATCAACGCCTTCATCCCACATCATTCTCAAGTCTTCAATCAAGGGACTCAGATAAACATCAATATCATTTCCTGGCTGTTTAGGACCCGAAATCATCATACTTAACATAATGTATTTGCGCTTCATGCACAACCAAGGAGATAGGTTGTAAATTACAAGGAGAACAGGCCATGAACTATGAATACTACTTAAGTTTCCATATGGATTCATTCCATCGGTAGCAAGTCCAAGCCTGAGGTTTCTGGGCTCATTGCCGAAATCCGGAAACAAACTATCAATTCTCTTCCATTGCAAAGAATCGGCTGGATGGCGAAGCTGTCCATCACACTTCCTCTCATCTGCATGCCATCTAATGTTCTTTGCGTCATTTACATTAGCAAACAATCGCTTGAACCGCGGAATCACGGGAAGATACCATAACACCTTTGCAGGAGGACCTTTGGTGACCACATCACAACTAGAATCACCATCCTTCACTTTGTAGCGTGATACCCCACACCTGGGGCACTCGTGCATCTCTTCAAACTCTTTCCTGTACAATATGCAATCATTGGGGCAAGCGTGTATTTTCTTATACTCCATACCCATCGGACACAATATCTTCTTCGCCTCATTGTTTCGAGATGGCAATGTGTTGCCTTCTGGAAGCATTTCTTTCAACAACTCAAGCAATTCGGTAAAGCTTTTATCGCTCCACCCATTTCTCGCCTTGACATTGAACAATCTTAACACCGCTGACAACTGTGTGAAATTAGTGCACCCCGGATACAAAGCCACTTGCGCATCACTGCACAAAGTATCATACACATGTGCGCGCCGAAAAGACTCTTGCCCAACATCACGGATCGTGTCCTCTAGTCCATCGTCCATTTCCACGTCATCAACTTCCTCTCTATCCGACACCCTCGGCCTGTCTAACGATTCACCATGGCATATCCATGTTGTATAACTCTTGCAAATCCCCTCACAAATAAGATGATCACGTATCTCCTCAGCTTCTAGTCGTCTCTCATTCAAACAGTTAACACAAGGACAATAAAACCTTCCGTTACCACTATCAGGAGCATTTGTTTTTGCAAACTGTAGAAAATCTTCCACTCCATTCTCATACTCATCACTTGTCCGTCTAGCATTCATCCAACCGCGATCCATGACTAAACCAATACCTTCGTACTTAGTCCAACATATTCATCAACCACTTCTTATGACAGGGTATGGCCCTATCCCATTCGAGAAGAAACTTTTTCAACATTCGGTTAACAGTTAGTCCTTAACTCTCATGCTCATACTCGACAAAATTTCGGCAGCATTTCCCCGCGGTCTCCGACGTACACTACTTGAACGCGATGACATCCACCACGATAAAGTATGCACCCGGAGAACGAAAGGAAATGTATCAATCCGAACTTTCATCAAGTATATAACATTAGAACCAATGAATAACTATTTTAACTGAATTAAGAAAAAGTTTTTTCCCAAACTGTCCAACTTTGGACAATTCAAGATCCAACACAATGAGCGGTACATTAAGCACGTACACGTACGCTCATTAGTATTGCATCTCAAACGGGAAACTAAGGCTTTACTATTATGTAGCTTGCATGAAGATGGGGCTTGAAAAGTGAAGAAAATTAGCCAAACAGAGCCCTTCACGGCCTAGCCTTGAAAGCCATCACGGCCGTGATCGAGTATAGCTTAAAAGAAAGAATGGAAAAGTCAGAACTGGTCACGGCCATCCCGTGATGCCCATCACGACCGTGACATGTCAGCTGTACCAGACCCTCACAGGCAGAACTGATCACGGCCTAGCCGTGATGGTGGTCACGGCCGTGACAGACCAACCAGTGAAGCAACCTCCAAGGCAGAACCTATCACGGCCTGGCCGTGATGGCCATCACGGCCGTGACATGCCAACTGAACCAGACCCTCACAGGCAGAACTGATCACGGCCTAGCCGTGATGGTGGTCACGGCCGTGACAGACAACCAGTAATGTAACCTCCAAGGCAGAACCTGTCACGGCCTGGCCGTGATGGCCATCACGGCCGTGACATGCCAACTGAACTAGACCCTCACAGGCAGAACTGATCACGGCCTAGCCGTGATGGTGGTCACGGCCATGACAGAACAACCAGTAAAGGGAAAAAGGACCTGGGAACTCCAAATGGTGTCTTTCTAAGACCTTCCCTATCTATATCTTCCCCAAGACCCAGCAGCAAAACCTTCACAGCATCTTCAAAAGAATTGAAGCTCTATCCCTTTCTTCCAAAAATCCCACATCACGAGAACAATATCATACATTAGGAGACAGAGATAGATATATAAACATAAAAGTAATTGAAAAATACCTTTCACGCCTTGAGAGACGAGAGATGGGAGGGAGAAGCGACGAGAGCGGAGGCCGCGCGCGTTAGCAGAGGAGATGAGTACCGTGCAATGCTGGTAGAAAAAAAACGAAACAACATAACAGGGATGCTCATAAAAGAACAAAACATAACCATCCAGCTCCAACAACAGCAAAATCCATTACCCATACACATCAGTGAATGAACCACAACAACAAACTGAACAAAGTGAATACTGGAGAATGAAGCAAGGTGAAGGGAAAGTGAAGCAAAGTAAAATGGAGGAAGCACTCACCAGAGAATGAAGCAATGGCGGCAAGCGGACAGAGCGAGGTGAGGGCGAGCATCCAAACGCAAAGGTAAAGTACAAGGTGAGGAATGAACTGAGCAAAGGGTGTTTTCTGTTTTAGTGTTCAGCAAAACTCGAACCTGAAGAATGGAGGGATAGCGCGCGGAACAGAATAAAAATTGGCAATATTACACATCGGTTATGCCATAAACCGATGTGGTTAACCATATTATACACATCGGTTATCCTGAAACCGATGTGTAAACCTTAAACTTTTAATTCCCAATTTTTTTTTTAAAATTTTATACATCGGTTATTCAAAACCGATGTGTAAAAGTAAAATTTTAATTTCTATTTTTTTTATTTATAATTTTATACATCGGTTATCAAGAAACTGATGTTGTTAATCACAATTTTACACATCGGTTCATTGAGAACCGATGTTGAATGTTAAAAATTCTGACTTTAAATTTTTTTTATTTTAATTTTAAACATCGGTTAGAAATAACCGATGTGGAAACGTTTTACACATCGGTTATTCTCTAAACCGATGTGTAATACTTTGGTTTTAATTTCAAAAATGCCACCGCCTCGTTTTACACATCGGTTTCTAATAAACCGATGTGTAAACTCCGATGTAGATCCCTTTTCTGCACTAGTGTTTAACAACAATTACACCACCGGAATGACGACTCCTCCCAGTTGAATGATTGGGAACAATCCAACCTAAATCACCGACATTCAGTCAGCCATTCCCATCTAAGACTTTATTTGTAGCTGAAGGATTCTGAAGCAAGAATGTAAATGTCACAACTTGATCCAGCATATGTCAATTAGTTCACTTGACATGGATGTGATGTGAACTCATAACTCATAAGCGAGCAACACTTTAGGACTGCTATGACCATTATGAAGGTTGTTGGTACATCATTTTCATGACAAAATAGAATTCTTCATCTGAAGATTACTTACAGAGCACCTGTTAGTGACCCATTTATAAGCTCTTGCCTCAATTTTCAAGTTTGGAAGACAATCAAATATTTATATCAAAAAGAAAAGATAAAGGCCTAATGAAGGTGATCAGCCTGTTTAGGATTAGAAGAAGGTGTGGTCTCCCTTTCTTATACATCTGCTATCACTAACCACTACTAGTTGAGAGGAAAATTCGGCACAATCTTCTCCACTCTCAAATATGAGGACGATAAATATAAGTAGCTTAAATTTTACATAGAATAAAAATACCTTTTTTCATATAAAATAAAATAAAAATATATATTTGTACGAACAATTGCTCATGCAAGTGATTGCATAGGATTTGTACACCTGAGACATGTTAAAGAAAAAGAACAGAAGAAGACAGGGTGAGAAATATAAGTATCGGAGGTAGTGAGAAATTAGCAGCGGCGGCGGTGGTGACAAATTGAGCAAAATGGAAAACCCTAATCACCATTCCTTCATTTCCCAATTCAAACCCAAATCACCAACCCTTCATTTCCCAGTTCAAACCCAAATCTCCTCTTTGTACCTCCAACTGCCTCACGTTGTTGTGTGGTTAGGCAGGAGATGAGAGGGTGCGCGATGGCTGGAGTAGCAGTGGTCGTACGGCAAGGGTTTAGTGGCAGAGAGCGGCAGCGTTTGAAGCTGGACGAATGGCAAATGGTGGACGAAAGTACAGAGAGTGGAAGAGGACAGGGGGTAGGGTTCGAAATCTTTGAGTAGCACACAATTAGAGAAGGAGTGAACTGATTATATTATGCCAAAAATATAAACATCGGTTAATCAAAAAATCGATGTCTAAAGTTATTACTAGTTTATTATGATTTTTTTTTCAATTTTCCACATCGGTTTTTAAAACAAACCGATGTTAAATAGTTACGACATCGGTTAATTATTGAACCGATGTTAAAAGTTTTCCATTTAATTTCAAAATTCATTTTTTCTTTTATTTTTTGACACCGATTTAAAAAAATAACCGATGTCAAAATGTTTTAAAATCGGTTATTTAAGAAACTGATGTTAAAAGTTTTCAGATGAATTTCAAAAATGTCACTGCCTCGTTTTAGACATCGGTTATAAAGAAACCGATGTTAAATCTCCGACGTTAAATCCCTTTTCTGCACTAGTGATGAACATTCACTCATGGCATTCATCAAACATATCAACATCATCATCATAGTAACAAGTCTAAACATGCTAAACATAAACAAATAAACATACAGCTATCAAATAGGAAAATATAAAGATGTTATCAATAAAACAGTCATATAGTCATTTAATCAAACACCAGGGTCATGGGTTAACCCTTCATCTTACGCTACCCCCATAGACTACATGTTTATACTAGCCTTTCTCCCTATACCTGGTATGAAGATTCTGATCAAAATAGAGGAAGAAGATCCACTAGCGTCCCGTCTCACTAGTGCTTGTCTACAACCTCAAGAACGACAAAGAGACACTTTGGGTCAACTCTAAGATCAAGAAATCAAAAGAAAAAGATCAGAACTTTAGAGAAAGAACACAAAGGACAAGGTGCACGAATTTTACATTTTCTAAAGTCCCAAACAGCAAGCACAACAAACCCCTATTCATAGCAATATTATCCTATCAAGAAGCGGTGAAGAACGGTGCAAGAATGGGTTCCCTAGAGAGAGTTTTACGAAGAAAAACCATAAGGATTCAAAGAGGAAGGAGGGATGCAGTTTTCTGAGTGTTGGGGTCGTGTAAACTTGCTTTAGGTCGAGTCTAATAGTATATATATGAGTTTGGGTCATAGGGACTGTTTAGAAGCCCAAAAGCAAGTTTCAGATGCATGTCGATTCGCAGGGCGAACCACTTTTCCCAGGGCGACCCGAGTGTTCCAAAAACTGTCTGTTAGGTTCACGGGTGAACAGATGCTCGCAGTTAGAGGTTGACAAAGCAGAATTTGGTAAAAACACAATAATACTTGTAGATATTTCTCTTAGCTTTCCAACGCATCAAAGATCACCCCAATCGGACATCTAGAACTCAAGATATGGGCAAAACGGTGAAATAGGTTATTGGGACTCTAAAATGATTGAACCTTTCTAAGGCTAAACCTCCCCAAACATGAACTTAGACATCAAGAACAAGTATAAAAACCATATATAAACATATATAAGCTAAGTTTAACACATATTAACATTTATTAACGTAGGGTGAAATTCAGAGTGTTACAACATCAGCCAGGAGTGCGGAGGAGCAAAGTCAGAAAAAGATATACGACCTGATAGAGGACCTGAACATAAGATAAACAAATCCCAATCCCGATGTCACACACAGAGCTGGTATAACCAATCCGTAAAAAAGCCTCGGATACAAATTGAACAAACTAAGTAACTACTGAAAACTGTAAATCCTAACTAAAGATTACCACCTTGATCAACAAGTATCAAGACCCCCTTGGCCACTAGGCTACCAAGGTACCATATCGTCATTAACACTCTAGTCATTAAGCACTAGAGATTACCACCTTGACCATCATGCATCAAGGCCACCTTGGCCAGTAGGCTACCAAGGTACAACAATCTTATCACTTGTTTTTTGTCTTCATATTCCGTTGGTATTTTATTAAGCCTTTTAGAGCATTTGGGGTGAAACCCCTTCTTCTGCACCATTCTGTTTTTTGTTCTGCACAGGTGAGCAACGGCATGATCACCCTTCAGCACGGTCGTGCTGAGCTCTCAGTCAAGCACGGTCGTACTGACTGTTGAGCACGGGCATGCTTAGGCAGCACACCCAATTCTGGGTTTGAATGGGAGCACGGGTGTGCTCCCTGTTGAGCACGGGCGTGCTCAAGTGAGTGCCCTGCTGTTCTGGGCAGAAGGGTCACAGACCCTATTGTCACTTGTTTGGGGACATTCTCAGATTCAATCCTAAGGCTCTTCTAATCCATAACTCATCAGTTTCGTTAATATTGAATTAATATTCATGTCTTACAAATTAAAGGGGAATTAATCCTTTAGACTCAATTCATTAATTGTCCCTAATCGCTCAAAGATTAATCCCTAGGGTCTAGCCAAGAACCATCAACAATAACCTCACCTCTCATTACTACGGCTCAATCTTATGAATAAGGGGAACCACCTCCCTTAACATTGTTTGACAGATTTAACGCATTGATCTCATAATGTTCACAACATCCATCCATCAGCCAATAATATCATGATATCATCATTATAATGATATACTCGTACATCATCAATTCACATGTTATGGCAAACAACATTATCATCAATAACAATCATGCCAACCTTACCATAAACAGTTAACATTAAATAGCAAATAGGGATATAGGCATACAACACGTTATCAAACATAAATGGTTATGGGAAACTTTCGTCTTACGCTACCCCCAAGCCTACATACTCATACTATTCCTTCTCCCCATATGTGGTATGAAGAACTCCCGTTAACTGAAGACGCTCCTAAACTAGTTCCCTTGAACGGCTCGACGAACGATCCCTAGCCTTGGTCATCACAAATAGAGTTAACCCATTAGTTCCCAAATCAAAAAGAGAAAAGGAAATAGAAGGGGAATAACCGGCTTACCTTACAAGACACTAACGCACACGTTCCTCTCCCAAACGTCGCAAGGTTTCCAACAACTAGGGAGGGTTCAAAGGAAGGAAAGAGGAAGAGAGGTTTCTGTTGTTTTGGGAGGCAGAGAAACCAAAATAAGGATTGTACATAAAACTCTTGTGTACTGTTCCTATTTATAAACTCTGAGACTTGAGCACGGTCGTGCTCCACTTAGCGTCAGCGAGACGCGGTTGACTGCTGAGTGAAATAACCAAAGTTAACACAAGAAGGGGAGTTGAATTGTGTTCAACAACTTTTTTGAAAACTTTGAAAATAGTTTTTGCAGGCACAACAAGCAGAACTTTAGATAACAGAAATTTAGACGAGTGACATGTAACGGCCCAATTTTTCTGCTTGTCTGTAATCTATGATTATGTGAATAATTAAGTGTTTATTATAAATTATTAAGAATTATTTTAATAGACTGAATTTAATCATTATAATTTATTTTATATTAGTAATATGCAGTTTAATTTTCGGTAGGAAATTTCAGACGTTTACGGTTTGGGTTTTCGCTGTTAGTTAGACTCTCATCGACCAAAAAATAAATATTAATACACAAAAAAATAAAATTTTAATTTTATAACCCAATTGTGATTATATTTATGATTTTAGAAATTATTTATTTTAATATGAATTTTCTAATGGAAAATTAACAAAGAAAAATACGATCGATTTTTACCGTTGAGAAACAATTGGAACCGGAACGAACCAAATTTATTAAATCCATATTTTGAATAGATGTGATTGAGGTAAATAGTGACCCTTGTCACTTTTTAGCACTATTCTTTACACCATGAAATTATTATTTTCCATATTACAATAAAAACCGATTGTTTTATAATTTCTAAATTTGGTTTAAAATTGTTAAAAAAATTGAAAAATCCCATCCTCCCTTGGATGAAGCAGTAGCACCCCCCCCACCCACACTATAAATACCCTCATTTCACACTTGGCTTCATTTGCTCATTTCTTCTCCCCAGCTGTTCCTGCCGAGATCCGGTTTGCCGGAACCTCGCCGTAAAACGTCAAACCAAGAGTGAATGATAGGGGTTGTTTTAGACTATGGCTTGACAGAACATAATATTCTGGTCCTACGTATCCCGGTGGGAATCAAAGCCAGACGTAGTTCTCGGTTCAACCCTTGGCCGTGGTGATCTCGATCTCTTAATTTTGTATCTGATGAATACTAGGGAGCAAAGACTCTCTGATAGTCTCTTGGTCGAGCTAGTTTCTCTAATACGCTTAAGAGAGAGTCACCAGAGTTCAGTGAAAAATGAGTTTCTCTCATGGGTTCTCCTCCTTTTATAATAGGATTCCCCTATCTTTTAGAGATCTGGATTTATCTCCTTTTATCTCTTAAATCTCTTTTGAGATGTGATTTCCTTAATTTAAGGGATATTATCTATTTTAACCAGATAAGGTTATTTCAGATAATATCAGGATTTATTTAAGGATAATATCAATATCATATCCCTTTACTTAAGGGATATTATCTCTTTTAACTGAATACGGTTACTTCAGATAATATCAGGATAATTAAAGGTGGTTTTTAACTTATTATCCTTAACTTCCGGATTGGGCCAGGTATTCAAGCTCGGTGACCGGGTTTCACTCTTCGGCCAGTACACTAGCCAACACTGACTTCTCTTACTAAAGTTACTATTCATCATCTTCAACCTCTAGCCTTTTGAGTTTGGAAGCTTATAACCATCCTCATCTTCATCTCTTGCTCATCACCATCATCATTTAGAGGGTATAAATTCTCAACCCTTGCTCTTTTCTTTCAAGTTTATAATATCAACTTGCATGTTAATAATGTTTGTTGTAAGTTGATTTTCCTTTAGTGCATGTTCATGAAACCAAATTATTTCAAGTCCTACTCATCCTCACAACCATCTTCAACCCTTGCATGTTGAAAAAGGCCTTCCTATGACCACTGTTGAAGGGTGGCCGAAACCCTAATGGAGTAAAGGTGGTGGTTCTACAAAGAATTTTCACATGCATGATAGTTACCTATGCTATATGTTCATGATTTCAACTTATGTTTTTCAAGAAAAATCCTTTTTCACATAAAAATAGTTTTTATCAAACCCTACTCATATTTACTTAAATTTTTATGTATTGCATGTGGTGAGAAAGTCAATCAACCCTATGATCATGATGTTGTCCGAAAACACCAAGAGGAAAAAGGATGAACTTTTAATGAAAATCTCACATGCATGGCTTAAAGACCTTGATTCATGTATTTTTCAACTCATGTATTCAATCAAAATTATGTTTTCCTTCCTTGTTATGATTTTATGGCTAAAACTCTAGAATATAGAGTTAATGAAGCCTCACTTGAATCTTTAGGAAGGATGCATGTATGATAATCTATTTCCTTTTCATGAATGATTTAATGTAGAGTTTGAAAATTTTAAATCCCTAGCCTTTTTATTTTTAAGACCGAAACTCACATGAGGAGTTGATGAAGTCTTGTTCAATTTTTTTTTTTTAGTTGAATGATGCTTAAAAACATTATATTAGTACATGCATGAAATTAGATGGTTGAAAAATGATATTTTCCACTACTTAAGATGAAGGACAAAACCTATGGTTAATGAGGCTAAGAGTTCAAAAATTTAAGTTTTAAGCTTTTATTTTGTCTCTTTGAAGCTTAAGGACTATAAATCCACAAGCTTGTAAAAATTTAAAATTCCTAACATGATTTTTTTTAGAATGACTGAAACATGCATGGAGGTTTTAGGGTGATTTTATAAAAATTTTAACTTATGACAAAAATTTATTTTATTCAGATTGGCAATCGTAACGAGAACTTGAGTTGGTCTCTTTAAAATAGTCAACCGAATCCTTTATCGTGGAACTCTGAGGTAAGGGGAGAAAGCCTGAGGATATTACAATTGTGGTAACTATATGCTTGTATGTTTGAATTGTTTGGTTGTGTTAATGTTGTTGTTACTTGGGTGAAAATGTTGTTGTTGAAGTGATTGTTTGGATTTATTTTATTTTGTGGAATTGATAATGTGTTGAACTGAATAATATGTTTGAATGATTTATGTTATACTATGTTAGTTATGTTGCAGTTGTTGAAAGTTGTATTGTTTGTTGCATAGTAGCCCAACCATTGGTTAGAGCCCAGTCATTAAGGTAAGATAAAAGCCTTAATAAAACATATATGAAAGTCAAAAGATAAATGTTTTCAATTTGAAATAATTTTTTCTTTAAAGAGAAGATAAATATTCTTATAACATTTGGTGAAAAATTTAAGAGTTTAAAAATAAATATTTTCTTCATAAATGTGAAAGAGAAATTATTTTAGAAGAGTTTGAGAATCTTTTTAAAGCCTTAAAATTTTGGAACTATTTTATGATGAAGATTACTATTGAAGAACAAATCAAATTCTTAATTCCTTATCAAAAGATTTTTGGCCTCAATATGTTATAAAAAATTTCTTCTCAAAAGTCCCTATTTTTGGCAAAGAGGATCTTTTGCAAAGCAAAGATGGACTTTTAGAAATGAAAGAGAGTTTACCTATAACTCAAGGTTTTAAAATGATTTTTAAAAAAGGGAAAACGTTTTTCAAAAAAAATTTATTCAAAATAAAAATATCTGATAACTTGGATAAGTTATGGAAGCTTTGTTTTTGGATTTTGTATTTTTCACTAAACGAAAAAGAAAAGTTGAAAAGTTGAACCTAGTAACCGAGACACCGGGATACTAGTGTTTTAAAACATGTTGATCTATGACTCACGTTGTTATGGACTATTTCTCCTATATACGTTGTATCAAAACGTTTTGAAAGTGGTAAAAAGGTGAAAGTTGTTTTCTACGACCACAAAGTTCTAGACTAGTGCACGGGTCTAGGACTGTTGTGATTAGACACTAGCTCTTAAGGTCCTGTGTTCATAATAAAAGTTTTAAGACATTGAAAACCTTGGAAGGTCGTGAGCTTTGAGCCTCGGCAAAGGAAATAACAAAGCACAAAGAAAAGCTGAAAATAAAATGATTTTTCTCATGCATTCATTTTTGGCAGACGTGCCTACGTTGTTTTGTATGAATACCCTGAAAGGTCAAGTATTTCATGCTACATTGTTTCATTGTACCTTGATGGACAATGAAGTCCATTTGCCCGGATTGTTGTGCCTTGTGTTGGACAGTATGCTATGGACATCAACGCATGTTGCACACTGTGCCAAGAGTTTTTGGCAGTGTAGTGGAAATTCAGGTTGTGCCTATATGGCAATCGAGCCTGATCAGCTCAATTTTAAAAAGTTGAAAACTCCGGAGTCTTGCATAAAAATTTGAATTTTTGAAAACATCATATGTTTTTCGAAGTTGATGATGTGTTGGTGTGATACCATGATTGATTTAACTATCTTCATGTTGTGTATATGATGTTGTTTATAGTACTTTATGTTTTGTGTTGCAAGTATGTAGTTATCATGATTATTGGTATCTCACCCATGCATTTTTTTGGTTTTTCTTTTCTATGTGGCATGTCTTATTTGTTTGGGAAAAATAGATGGATCCGAACGTACCATTGGTTCACTTTTGGGCATGAGCCCTCATATTTGAGAACTATCAGGACCCTGTTGCGTGGGAGTTTCAATTGGGAGCCCCCGTAGCCTACTATATTGACCGGTGTGTACAGTGGAGGGTAGAGCTTTGGATGGACCTGTTCGGAGGGTTCACACTATAGAGACGGTGCAGATTACGCTACCACCTGTGGATATTTGTCTATAGCATTGGGCTGCCCAGGGTTTCGTGGTCTTAGGTCCTCAACAGCCCCAGGACCCCCCCTCATCAGGAGGTAGCACCTGTTAAGCCTATTGAGGAGGATCCACCAGAGATTATGGAGGAGGACCCTCAGGAGGATTTGGAGGACGATCCCGTTGAGGAGATATATGAGGATCCTTAGTATTATCCACTTGACTAGGATGATGATGATGCTCCCGATGAGGGAGGTGATGTGGATGACCATCCACCAGCTGTATCTCTGCAGGGTGGAGATAACCATAGTGGTCTCCCTAATGGATACCACTAGGACTAGACCAGTCAGAGGGTTTTTCTTTTGTGATGGTAGTATCTGTGTAGTTATGTTGACTTTTGTATCTGACTACATCTCTTTAAGTTTGTTTAACTCCTTTTAAGCATGTTAATATTTGAACTAGTTGTTGTGAAAGACTATGTTGAACCACTTAATGTAACTTCTGTCAAGATAGCCTGCCGTTAAGAAGGCTTTTATTAATGTAAAAAGGTGTTATGTGTATTCATGGTACTGTTCATATTTTTTTGTCATTTATGGGCGCTTGTGGTGAAAAGTTTTATGATATTTTCAAAGATGTAAATATCTAATAATTATATGTTATTTTTCGAAACAAATCAACACGTCGTTGATAATATCATTTTCTGAAAAATGAGGTAGTTAATGTGATGCCCGGGGAAAGGGTGTCACATGACACGTCTAAATTTAATACAAAACACACGTACGTACAGAGAAGGGTAAAACAGAGTTTGATATTCACAAGATAACTCCCCAAAGTTAAAATCTTAAACAAATAATACTTAAGCAAATTAAATAGATAAGGGAAGAGAGATATCACTCAAGAGATTTATACTGGTTCACCCAAAATCCACATGGCTATGTTCAGTTTCTTGGCGGCACCAAATTTCCACTATAATTGAGTAAATTACAGTACACATATTCTTTGCACACCTAGCCTCTTCAGGCTCAACACTCAAACAAGTATTCTTTTCCCACCTAGTCTTTTTAGGCTCAACACAGTAAGGAATGAAAGGTTTTGTGTAATTAATACAACTTGCAAGTCTTTCAGATCACATTCAAGGAGTGCAATAAATATGAAGTATGAAAGATGACGAATTAATATCAAATGATTGAAAGTGTATTCAATGAAAGAAAGAAGAAGTTAATGAAGAGAGTAAATGCTTCTGTGTAGTGTTCTTAATGATATTCAACTTCTTTTTTTCATCTTCACTGTTTAATCTATTTAAAGACTTCAATCAAATAAATCGGTTAGGCACAACTTCATAATTTGCGTTCTTCTGATTTGAGCTTCTGAGACACCATTAATGCCAAAGAGTCGTTCTGTGTAAACATTAAATGCTTGAGAACATTGAGCTTTGACAAGGTTGTCCAAGAGTACACTTTATTCTGAGCAGTTGTTGTTTCAGAGTATGCATTAGCATGCTTCTTGTACTTGCAGCAGAGAGCTTTCCTCTTTCAGTGCAACACTCAGTACACTATCAGAAAGCACTTTTTACTTTGTACTAAAACAACTAAAAAGTTACTACTGTGGTACAGAGATTGCGTGTTTATTCCTTTAAACCTTGAAACAAACGTTCTTTATTTTTTATCCTTTGTGCTATTGTCCAGAGGTATTCGTGATCCTTAAGGAAGGCATCTAATTTGAATAAGGTGACCTGGACTTTATTTCTGACAAACTGACATCATAGCAGTGTTGGAAATTTAGACGGGTGAAAGGCAATCCAAAAAATTAGATGGTTGCTCATGCAATTCAAAACTAGACGGGTGCTAGCGTATTCCAAAATACAGACAGGTGGTCCACTGAGTCTTTTCCAGACAGATGCTTCTTGCCAAGTCATCAAGTATATTCAGATCTTGACTGAGCGTTTACTTGGTCTTTGACTGACTTTTAGATGAGTGGTTTTTCAGACGAGTCTAAAAAAGACTGAGCTCTATCCAAAGGTAGAAGGGTCATAAAATAGACAAGTGACCTTAAGTCTATTTTCCTGCACACTTATAAGATATGTCAGTAATTTCATATGGTTCAATATTATCATACTTAATCTATTTAGAATCATCAAAACTTAGAGAGTCTACACATGGAATGTGTCTCAGACTTATAAGGTCTCAACATTCTCCCCCTTTTTTATGATGACAAATAACTTTTCTGATTTTATTGAACATCAAAAAGCAATAAGAGAAATTTCCAAATAGATATAATTATTCACAGTATGCTATGTTCCCCCTTAGTGTATGCATCAGATAAAAACACTTATTTAGAGCAAAAACAAGGTACTAGAGCAGATAAGTAGATTTAATCAAATTATATCAGAGCAAACAACTTTTGGAACAAAAGGTCACAAACTCAAATAATTTTTCTTATTTTTCTATTATATTGCTATTATATTTCCACCCATTTTGGCATCAATCAAAAAGTAAGTAAAGTAAATAGACATATATTATAGATAGCCAAAAGGAATACCAAAATATCAATTCATTTCATATACTCAGTTAGAAGTGTTACAAGTGATAGACATCACTGACTAGTACATTGCATGACTCATGAAGAAAATGAAAAAGACTAAGTTCTAAAACCTAAGAGCTAGGACCTCCTTAACTCTTGAAGAAGGCTTCCATCATCTTCTGCATTGCTTGCCGTTGAGCAAGCATTTGAGTTTGAAAAGCAGCTTGTTGAGCAATTGCTTCATCCTGTCTTTGAATGACAGTTTGTAAACTTGATGCCACTCCATCCAATTGTTGATGTGCAGTAGGATCGTAAGCAACTACGGGAACAGTAGAATCAGTTGTGGCCAGTACAGTTGCAGATGCGGATGGAGGAGGTGGACTAGGAGGAGGGGTAGGAGGTAACTCTTCAACAATAATGTGGTCCTCAGGCTGAGGGTCTAGAAAAACAATGGTTGAGAGAGTTGTGACAAAATCTTCATTGGTATGGAATTCCTCTAAGAAAGCATGAATTTGTTCATGAGGAAGAGGAGAGTCTACTACTGATAGGAGAAATTCATAAGATCTCATAATGAGATTGATAGGAGTGACAAGAGTAGATTCAAGGAGGTATGGTATAGATTGTGTTGGTGTAAGCCCTAGAGGCCAGTGTATTTCTTAGACTTACATTTGTATCTTGCCATTATATATATATATATGATATGATATGAGGCATTCCAGTTTATTGTGTTACTTGTTTAAACATAATAAAGTCCTTAGAATATAAATTTCAGTTTAATAGAATATCAAGTACATGACTTGATCGTGAGACACTATTGAACAATGAAATCCTATTCTTAAATATACGTAGTCAAGTATTTTATTAATAAGGACAATAATAATACATTGAGACTATTATGTGTGCAGACTGATGACCATATCTCACGGGTCATGGATATGAGATATCGAGTCGCCACATAGGTACACATTAGAGTAATGATGTACTGGATTGACCCACCATGAGAACACTACATGGAGCATTATGTGAGTGTCATAAGTAGTTCTCATAGTGACAATGGTGTATGCAATCCTTCGACCTGAAATCGCTACGATCCCTACATGAGGAGTCGTGTGCTTTAATATCGTCAAACATCATCTGTAATAGGATGATTATAAAGACGGTCATTGGGCATACCACGAGCCATGCAGAGGGATGTGAGTGACCTAGATGGAATTTGTCCCTCCTACATAACAGGAGTAATATCTGTGGGCCCCCTGATAGAGTGAGACTGTAAAATGCATGGCCGTGCTGAAATGAGTCAATATGAGATATTGACCTCATTTGTTGTTAAGTCTACTCGGGTATCAGGGAACATGATATTGAACCATACAAGGGTGACACATTCTATGTCTTGTGTTCAATATAGATATATGGACAAAGGTATAATAATGCACATGAATATTTGTCACAGAAAGGTTTCGTCAAATCATTGACTTTCTCACTACTTAGGTGGCAGTGATGTATTGCTAGATACCGCTCACTGTTTGTAATATTAAATGGGATTTAATATTACTACTAACGTTTTGGGAACCTATAGGGTCACACACATAAGAGCGGATCAAAAGAAGCATTAAAAGGAGAGTTGGACTCTTCTATTGGGCCTAGCGTATAGTACATGGGGCTTAGGTCAAACGCTGCTCACTAACTCACTTAAGGAGGTGCTACTATAAGTAGACCACTTAAGCTATTGTGCCTACACGGTTTTTACCCTAGCCGCACATAGAGAGTGATAGTGAACAGCAGGTCTCAGTTTTCGAAGCTAGCACTGTGAGGCAGAGACGCTTCGTGTTCGTGATGTTGGACGTTCACGGGATCTGCTCGTGTGGATACCTTAGAGACATCGCTCGTGCGGTGTTCATGATAGACGATTTCAATCAATTGTCATCGCTTCAAGAGGTAAATCTTCTAACCATGAATCATGACCATTCGCAAGGATCCTTCGATGGGATTTTTTTTTCCGCTGCGTTATTTTGTTTTATACGCAAATTCCCAACAGTGGTATCAGAGCCTCTTGTGAAACCATGATTCTGTTATGTGGTTTACCTGTTATGTATGATAACATGTTAATAATGTGAATCGTTTTTCTGAAAATTGTTTTCTGAAAATCGTTTGCATCCGTTTTTGCGAAACCTTGTTTCTGTAATTTTCGTATGTATATGATATATACGTCTATAGCATATTTATGTATATATATGCGATATGTACATTGGTTCTGGAATCCTTATTATGTTCTGCGATGGCGTCAAGTGTTGATGTTAAACATGATCGGTTTCAGTTCTCTGTTGGCGGCGTTAAAGGGTGTCAGACATGAAAAGTTCATGTTCTTGCGACTGAGGTTCCAAGGGTTGAAACCCTAGCCGCCGTTCCTTGCAGCGTGAAGTGTTCACGGGCCTTGCGGTTTTAGGGTTGAGAGGTTGAAGCCCTAACCGCCAAGGAAGCGGGAACCCCGTGCTACCTCTGCGTAGTGTGTTATTTCGAAATTCAATTTTTGAAATCTTTTATGTCACCATTTAATAACAACATCAATTATAATAAATGAGATTTATTATATATGATATGGTTTCAAAATTTAGATTTTGAAAAACTTAACGAATAGTAACATCAATTACAATAAATGTGATTTATAGTAACATCAATTACAATAAATGTGATTTATTATATATATGTTATGTTTTCAAAATTCAGATTTTGAAATCTCTAATTGATAAAAAAATAACAACAACAATAATAATAATAATTGTGTATTATTATTGGTTGTTACTATTTATTTGGTAATGTATGGTGAATGGTTATGGCCTTATTCCTTTAATCTTTTGGTTTATATTTTGAAATACGGCCTGCGTGCCGTGCCTTTCTCTTATATTCCATATGTATATTCTTTTCTCATCTCACTCCCCTCATATGTAAAATGAGGTTTCTGTTTATGTAATGTAATGATGGAGACAAGAAGACATTATCCTATGGGAGATCATGCTTGGAGAAGCCTGGACGCTCCTAGGTTTCAGTTTAGATTCTCTCATTGGCTTGGGAGAATCAATGCGTTAGGGGCCATAACCATATCACATTTATTTGCCTTATATATGTATGAGATGCATGTATGTATATAGTATGTTAAAAGGGGTTTAACTAATATATGTATGAGATGCATGTATGTAAATAGTAAGTTAAAGAGTTTAACAAATGACGAGATCAAATTTTAATCAAATCCCTCAAAAGGAAATATTAAGTCACATTTAAAGGCCTTCCAATGCATGGCACTCGTCAAGACTAGGATCGATTAAGTGTGGGTCTGCCAAAGCGGGGTACCTTTATCTATACTAGTAAGACGCGATGGGACAAATGTAATGTTCAACTTCTATCCATTGGGTCTGACTTAACTAAGCCAACTTCAATAGGATTGAAAGGCTTAGAGGCTTATAAGTTGGGATTTGGTCCATGTGATGGATTAGAATAAGAGTTATTCACCCAACTGTCCAAGAGTTGCATGAGATGCAATCGAAAAGTGTTTCCTACCTATATAACCGAATTTTGAGTGACCAGCCAAAGCTGACTTAAAGATAGGTGAAATATGGATCTTGGCCCACTAGAAAATCTTCCAACGGGATTTTTCGAATCAATGATGAGGGTCATTGTTTTGAGTAAAATAGTGGGAGGCGTATTTAATTAAAGACCTTATTAAATAACTTCATGGCATGATACTTATATTTTGCATATTTATCTCTGTAGATTACCATGGCATCAAACACATCAAGTAACCTGTCATTGCGATCCGTCCTTGAGAAGGACAGACTATCCGGAACAAATTTTCTGGACTGGTACAGAAACTTGAGGATTGTCCTCAAATATGAGAAAAAGTTGTATGTTCTTGAGGAGCCTATTCCTGAGGAGCCACCGGCTTCAAGTGCTCCTAGGGCTGACAAGGATGCTTATAAGAAGCATCAGGATGACGCCTTAGACGTCGGCTGTCTTATGCTTGCTACCATGACCTCTGAGCTGCAAAAGCAACATGAGACCATGGAGGCATACGATATGATCGTGCACCTCAAGCTGCTCTACCAAGAGCAAGCAAGGCATGAGCGGTTCGAAGTTTCCAGAGCCCTTTTCCAGTATAAATTGGCAGAAGGGAGCCCTGTGAGTCCTCATGTACTCCAGATGATCGGGTACATTGAGAATCTCGAGAGACTGGGATTTCCTTTAGGCCAAGAATTGGCCACCGACTTAGTTCTGCAATCGTTGCCTGAGAGATATAGTCAGTTTGTCATGAACTATAATATGAATGATCTTGACAAACCTTTGCCAGAATTGTTGAGCATGTTGAGAACTGCTAAACAAAATATTAACAAAGGAAAGGGGAAGGCCATTTTGATGGTCCAGGCTGGAAATAGCAAGAAGCAGCCCAAGAAGCCCACGCACAAACAAAAGGGCAAGGGCAAGGGCAAGGCCATCAACAAGATCAAGCCCAGTGCTTCTGGCTTGAAGCCTGTGGGTGGTGTGGCTAAGGAAGGCAATTGCTTCCATTGTGGTCGGACCGGACATTGGAAGAGGAACTGCCCAAAATACCTGGAAGAAATCAAGAAGAAGAAGGGAAGTGAGACTTCCACTTCAGGTGTGTTTGTTATAGAAGTCAATTTATCTACTTCTGCATCATGGGTATTAGATACTGGATGTGGTTCTCACATTTGTACAAATGTGCAGGATCTAAACAGGAGTAGACCATTGGAAAAGGGCGAAGTCGACCTACGAGTTGGAAATGGATCAAAGGTTGCTGCTTTAGCTGTAGGGACTTATGTATTGACTTTGCCCACTGGGCTTATTCAGTTAGAGAACTGTTATTTTGTGCCTGCAATTAGCAGGAATATCATTTCCGTTTCTTGTTTGGACAAGATTGGTTTTTCTTTTATAATAAAGAACAAAAGTTGTTCTATTTATTTGGATGATATTTTCTATGCTAGTGCACACATGAGTAATGGGCTTTATGTCCTTGATCTTGAAATGCCCATCTATAACATAAATACTAAGAGGTTCAAACCAAATGAGTTGAACCCGTCTTATCTTTAGCATTGTCGTTTAGGCCATATAAATGAGAAGCGCATTTCGAAGCTCCATAAAGATGGACTCTTAGACTCATTCGATTATGAATCATATGAGATATGTGAGTCTTGTTTATTGGGAAAGTTGACTAAAGCTCCATTCACCGGAAAAAGTGAAAGAGCTAACGATCTTTTGGGTCTTATACATAGCGATGTATACGGACCCCTAAACACATTAGCTAGAGGTGGTTTTCAGTACTTCATCACATTCACTGATGATTTCAGTAGATATGGATTTGTATATCTTATGAAACAAAAATCGGAATCCTTTGAAAAGTTCAAGGAATTCAAAAATGAGGTACAAAACCAACTTGGTAAAAATATTAAAACTCTTTGATCAGATCGAGGTGGTGAATATTTGAGCCTAGAGTTTGATGATCATCTGAGAGAGTGTGGAATTTTATCTCAACTCACTCCACCCGGAACACCACAATGGAATGGTGTTTGAGAGGAGAAATTGAACCTTGTTGGACATGGTTTGGTCTATGATGAGTCATGCAAACCTTCCAAACTCTTTTTGGGGACATGCTCTATTAACAACAGCTTTTACACTTAACAGTGTTCCATCCAAAGCGGTAGAAAAGACACCGTATGAGATATGGACTGGTAGACGACCCAGCATGTCTTTTATGAAGATTTGGGGTTGTGAAGCATACGTAAAACATCAAGTTTCAAATAAGCTTGATCCCAAATCTGATAAATGCTTCTTTGTGGGGTATCCCAAAGAAACCAAGGGGTACTATTTCTATAATCCTTCCGAAGGCAAAGTGTTTGTCGCACGGGCTGGTGTATTCCTAGAAAAGGAGTTTATCTCCATAGGAACCAGTGGGAGGAAGATAGAACTTGAAGAAATTCAAGAATCACAGAGTAGTGACCTACCATTGGTGGAACATGAGCAACCTTCACAAAATGCTGTGGAGGAACAACCTGCTCCAGTAGCACAAGACCATCGTAGGCCTAATAGGATACGTCACCAGCCTGAGAGATATGGATTTCTCATGACTACACAAGGTGATGTATTGCTCATGGATCAAGATGAGCATGTGACTTACCAGGAGGCCATCACTGGCCCAGAATCTGAGAAGTGGCTTGAGGCCATGAAATCTGAGATGGATTCCATGTACACCAACCAGGTATGGACCTTGGTAGAGCCACCTGAAGGGGTGAAACCCATAGGGTGCAAGTGGGTTTTCAAAAGGAAAACTGACATGGATGGCAAGGTACACACCTTTAAGGCGCGATTGGTCGCTAAGGGTTTCAAGCAAATTCATGGTGTCGACTATGATGAGACCTTTTCGCCTGTTGCGATGCTTAAATCCGTCTGGATCTTACTTGCTATCGCTGCATACCATGATTATGAGATATGGCAGATGGATGTCAAAACTGCTTTCCTTAATGGAAAGCTTCTTGAGGATGTGTACATGACACAACCTGAAGGCTTTGGCATTTCAGAGGATGCCGGAAAGGTATGTAAATTGCAGCGATCAATCTATGGATTGAAGCAAGCTTCCGAGTGTTGGAACCTTTGTTTTGATGATCTTTGTAAGACAGACGGAGTTCATCAAAAATGAAGATGAACCTTGTGTCTACAAGAAGGTTAGTGGGAGCATTGTTGTTTTTCTGGTGTTATATGTATATGACATATTACTCATTGGAAATGACATCCCTACACTACAAAATGTAAAGACATGGTTAGGGAATTGCTTCTCTATGAAAGATTTGGGTGAAGCTACCTATGTATTGGGAATCAGGATCTATAGGGATAGATCACTGAAATTGCTTGGCCTAAGTCAGAGTACATACATAGACAAAGTGTTGAGACGCTTTAACATGCATGAATCCAAGAAAGGACGCTTGCCTATGTCACATGGTATATGCCTATCAAAGGCACAATCCCCTTCCACTCAAGAAGAAAGGGATCGCATGAGTAAGATTCCATATGCATCCGCAATTGGATCTATCATGTATGCCATGTTATGTACTCGACCAGATGTATCGTATGCTTTAAGCATAACGAGCAGTACCGATCGATCCGGTGAAAGTCATCAGTCTGTCAAGAACATCCTTAAGTACTTGAGAAGAACTAAGGATTCGTTCTTGGTATATGGAGGCGAGGAAGAGCTTGCTGTAAAAGGTTACACCGATGCTAGCTTCCAAACCGACAAGGATGATTCCAGATCGCAATCTGGTTATGTGTTCTGCCTGAATGGCGGGGCGGTGAGCTGGAAGAGTTCAAAGCAAGAGACAGTCGCCGATTCTACTATAGAGGCTGGGTATATTGCCGCCTCCAATGCAGCAAAGGAGGTTGTTTGGATCAGGAAGTTCATTGCTGAGCTTGGTACAGTTCCTAGTATTGTGGACCCCATTGATCTCTATTGTGATAACAATGGGGCCATTGCACAAGCTAAGGAACCTAGATCTCATCAGCGATCCAAACATATACTTAGGCGCTTCCATCTCATTCGAGAGAATATCGATAGAGGAGATGTGAAAATATGCAGAGTACCAACACTTGATAACGTTGCTGACCCACTTACAAAACCTCTTGCTCAATAGAAGCACGAAGGTCACACTAGATCGATGGGCATTAGATTTATTCCTGATTGGCTCTAGTGCTAGTGGGAGATTGTTGGTGTAAGCCCTAGAGGCCAGTGTATTTCGTAGACTTACATTTGTATCTTGCCATTGTATATATATATGATATGAGGCATTCCAGTTTATTGTGTTACTTGTTTAAACATAATCAAGTCCTTAGAATAGAAATTTTAGTTTAATAGAATATCAAGTACATGACTAGATCGTGAGACACTATTGAACAATGAAATCCTATTCTTAAATATCCGTAGTCAAGTATTTTATTAATAAGGACAATAATAATACATTGAGACTGTTATGTGTGCAGACTGATGACCATATCTCACGGGTCATGGATATGAGATATCGAGTCGCCACATAGGTACACATTAGAGTAATGATGTACTGGATTGACTCACCATGAGAACACTACATGGGGCATTATGTGAGTGTCATAAGTAGTTCTCATAGTGACAATGGTGTATGCAATCCTTCGACCTGAAATCGCTACGATCCCTACATGAGGAGTCGTGTGCTTTAATATCGTCAAACGTCATCTGTAATAGGATGATTATAAAGACGGTCATTGGGCATACCACGAGCCATGCAGAGGGATGTGAGTGACCTAGATGGAATTTGTCCCTCCTACATAACAGGAGTAATATCTGTGGGCCCCCTGATAGAGTGAGACTGTAAAATGCATGGCCATGCTGAAATGAGTCAATATAAGATATTGACCTCATTTGTTGTTAAGTCTACTCGGGTATCAGGGAATATGATATTGAACCATACAAGGGTGACACATTCAATGTCTTGTGTTCAATATAGATATATGGACAAAGGGATAATAATGCACATGAATATTTGTCACAGAAAGGTTTCGTCAAATCGCTTACTTTCTCACTACTTAGGTGGCAGTGATGTATTACTAGATACCACTCACTATTTGTAATATTAAATGGGATTTAATATTACTACTAACGTTTTGGGAACCTATAGGGTCACACACATAAGAACAGATCAAAAGAAGCATTAAAAGGAGAGTTGGACTCTTCTATTGGGCCTAGCGCATAGTACATGGGGCTTAGGACAAACGCTGCTCACTAACTCACTTAAGGAGGTGCTACTATAAGTAGACCACTTAAGCTATTGTACCTACACGGTTTTTACCCTAGCCACACATAGAGAGTGACAGTGAACAGAAGGTCTCGGTTTTCGAAGCTAGCACTGTGAGGCAGAGACGCTCCGTGTTCGTGACGTTGGACGTTCACGGGATCTGCTCGTGTGGATACCTTAGAGACATCGCTCGTGCGGTGTTCGTGATAGACGATTTCAATCAATTGTCATCGCTTCAAGAGGTAAATCTTCTAACCATGAATCATGACCATTCGCAAGGATCCTTCGATGGGATTTTTTTTGTGTGTTATTTTGTTTTATACGTAAATTCCCAACAGATTGAGGGTGAGAAAGGATAAAAAGCATAAGCTTGGCTACCTCTGGTTGGGATGGAGACTTTGCCTTCTTCTTTCAATCCTGAGCTAGAACCACATCTCCAGTACATGTCTCTGACTTTCAGAAACTGGTGATGAGTCTCCGTAGTCAGAAGCTTCTTCCTATACTTGAATTTGTTGTCAGTTAGCTTGATTAGAGAAAATTTTTGTTCCCCAGGAAAGTTTATTTCCTTTTTCTTTCCTTTCAGAACCATGGAGTCAGCCATCACCTTGATTTATGTTGAAAGCTTCATAAAGACATGTGGATTGAAAAGCCATTTTCCTACAGGCTTATGTTTTCTGGCAAGCTTTACAACCTGTATTTCAACTTCAAGAGATGAAATGACATCTAAGTCCTTGCTATTGAGGAAGTTGGAGCATTACTCATCTGTGACAGAAAAAGGTGTAGTTCTGGTAGATAGTTTGTAGGGAGATATAGAGGCTAAAGGCAGAGGGTTATGTCTGGTTTTAGGGAATAAATCTGGAAAGACTATTCTCAGAGGGACTTGGCACTGGTTTCTGATATGGTCAGGGGTTTGTGTTTTAGGTGAAGGTGGAGGTGGGGTGGGATTGTCAAAATATGCGAAGTCGTTGACATTCTTAGTGAAAAGGGTATCATAATAGTGAGATGTTTGTGGTGTGGAAGGCTTGGATGAGTAAGGTTCAGACAAGTGAGTTTCAAGTGTTTGTGGTTCATGAACAGAGAATGAAGGTAGAGGTTCATGAACAGGCAATGGTAAAGGTGTTGGTTGTCTAATGGGTGATATATGTGGAAGAGTTGGAATTTTTGGTGAAGTAGGTGGAGTGGGGATCTTTTGTTGTGGTTGAGGTGATGGTGTTCTTTGTAGTGGTGGTGTTGGTGCTCTTTGTGGTGACATAGCAGGTAATGGTGATGAAGGTTGTGGAATGGAAGTTGTTGTGGCTGTTTGTTGAGGTTGAAAAGATGACCTCTTTGAGGTGAGGGAGTAGGAAGTAAGACAATCTTCCTCTTTGCCACAGTAGTCCTATTTTTCTTAGGGATCACAGTCTCTTCTGGTTGAGACTCCCCCTCAACTTGCACATCTCTCTTCCTTTTGTATACCTTAGTTACACTAGGTGCATTAGGGATAGAGGCAGCAGCTTGATCAGTAGATTCAGCAACAGGTTCAACAACCTGAGCAGGATTTTCAACAACATTTTGAAACACAAAGGCTTTAGCAGTTGACTCAGTAACTTTCCTCTTCTTCCTCTTCAATTGAGGCCTTTCCTCTTCAACAGGTTCAACAAACAGTCCATCCTTAACAGCAGGAATGGTGAGAGATTCTTGAGAGGGTTTAGCAACAGCAGATGATAAGGCTTAAGCAGTAGAGGGTTCAACTATAGGTTCAAGTTGTACCTTCATCAAAGACAGTGTCTTTGAAGTTATCTCTATGTAGAGATCAGCATGGAAGGCTTTTGTCATATTTTTCAAAGAATTAGCCCCGAAGACTTTTGTCTTAAGCATGCCATAGGGATATCCACCCTTGCATTTTCATTTCACAGTCTTCTCCATGTGTCTAAAAATTAAATCTATGATATCTATTTTGATTCTTTGGACTAAGTGATAGATAGCAAATTTTTCTATCTTACTCACATGATCCCTAGAGTCAATTTTAGGTATCGCACAATTAATTAAAAGTACATGAAGTAATCTTGCCTTAGGTTTTAGGTACTTTGAATCAAAGTCCTTTGGCTTAGGAACCTCATACAGTACAATATTTACAGCCATCTCGCCACCTTGATTTTTCATCCAGCTCTTGTTGTACCCAGCTCTTTCTCTAGGGCATTTGATCACTTCAGTGAGTGACTCATGAGTAATGAAGACGTGGTCCTCATCTACATCCCTGGAAATCATGAATGTTGTGTTGTCCTTGGTGACTATAGAGTTTTTTTAGAAATCCCTAACCAAAGAAGGAAAGACATCTTCCATAATTTGGAAGAATGGCAGCCACCCATCATGAGTAATTTCAGGCTTAACATCCAGTCCTTTGCTCTTTAGCTCAGTGAAATTAGGGACCCTTCCGGGGTGCACTTTCTTTAGTTCTGTTAGAGAAAGTCCAGATTTTTTAGCAACTTCTTCAAGATAGCTTTTGGGTGCCATCGTTTCAAAAGAGAAGGTTTTTAGGCTTTAAAGAGAAACGGTTTTGAGAGAATGAAGACGAGGAGAATTCAGAGAGAGGTTGTGAGAGAGAGATTGTGAGTGGGTAGTTTTGAAACGACACGGGTTGCTTTTGTTAAAACGCTTGAGTGCATTTTGCGTTGGGAACAAGGAGAGAGAGTGTTTCCGTAAATAGCAATCAATTTTGAAAAGACAGTTGTTAATTAAAAAATGAAACATTTTACGAAAAGGGATGGAAAATGCAATGTACACGTGTCTCAGTCACGGTTTAGCACTGAGTGCTTTTAGCCACGTCATCAGATGCTTGGCTAAAGTAGACGAGTGAAGCATAGAGAAAATAGACAAGTCAAGCAGATATAAAATTTAGACAAGTAAAATTTCAGTTATATCAGCAAACACTCATTCAGACACATTATGCATATTAAGATTCCTTCTAATAAAAACAAATCGATCTTCACTTAGAGGTTTAGTAAAGATGTCTTCCCACTGATAATCAGTGTTTACAAACTTAATTTCAAAAACACCTTTTTGAACATAATCTCTAATAAAATGATGCTTTATTTCTATATGCTTTGCTCTAGAATGTTGTATGGGATTCTTAGACAAATTAATAGCATTAGTATTATCACACCAAACAGGTATATTATGCTCAAACATTGAATAATCTTCAAGTTAATATTTTACCCAAAGCAGTTGTGAACAACAACTAGTTGCAGATATATACTCAGCTTCAGCAGTTGATAGAGCAATGGTACTTTGTATTTTGCTTGACCAAGAAATCATATTTGCTCCAATGAAGTGACATCCCCCACTGGTACTTTTTCTATCAATTCTATCTCCAGCAAAATCAGCATCATAAAATCCAGCTAACCTAAAATCTTCAGTTTTTTTATATAATAAACCAAGGTTAATGGTTCCAATTAAATATCTGAAAATTCTTTTAACAGCCTTATGATGAGATTCTTTAGGATCTGATTGAAATCTAGCACAAACATAAACACTAAATTGAATATCAGGTTTGCTAGCAGCTAAGTATAGAAGAGATCCAATCATACCGCGGTAGACAATTTGATCTACCTTTTTACCTTCCTCATCCTTGTTTAGAATAACTGATGGATGCATAAGAGTACTCATAGGCTTTGAATTTTCCATTTTATACTTTTTCAGAAGCACCTTGGTGTACTTCTGTTGATGGATATAGATTCTATCATTTGACAGTTTTATTTGAAGACCAAGGAAGAACTTCAATTCTCCTATCATGCTCATCTCAAATTCATTAGATATATGTTTAGCCAATCATACCAAGCTCTTGGAGCTTGTTTGAGTCCATATAAAGCTTTCTTAAGTTATAGACATGGTGAGGATTTCAAAATCCTCAAGCCCAGGAGGTTTCTTGACATAAACTCCTTCCTCAATTATTCCATTTAGAAATGTACTTTTAACATCCATTTGATAAAGAGTTATATCATGTTATGCAACATAGGATATGAGAATTCTAATTGCTTCTAATCAAGCTACCGGTGTAAAGGTTTTAGTGAAATCAATACCTTCATGTTGATTATACCCTCGAGCAACTAGTCTTGCTTTGTTTCTTACCACTTTCCCATCTTCATCCAGTTTGTTTCTAAACACCCATCTGGTTCTAATAACAGTCTTCTCTTTGGGTTAAGAAACTAGGGTCCAAACATCATTTCTCTTGAACTGATTTAGTTCTTCTTGCATGGCCAGAATCCAGCTTTAATCTTGCAGGGCTTCTACAATCTTTTTGGGTTCTAAATCAGATATGAAGGCCATGTTGTTGTTTTCATTGAAAGCAGATCTGGTTCTAACTACTTGAGATGGACTTCCAATGATAAGTTCTTCTGGATGATAGGTCTTGAATTTCCAATAATTATTCAAATTCTGAGTGTCAAACATATCAATACTCGTCTGAATTTCAGACACGTCTACTTTTGACTTGTCTGAAGATTCTTCCACTGCAGGATTAAGTTCAATACCTGCAACATCATCCTCTAGATCTGATAGTTTCCTACCAGTCTTCAAACCTTCATTAAACTTTACATGAATTGATTCTTCTACAACAGAAGTTCTAGAATTAAAAATTATAAAAGCTTTAGACACTTCAGAATATCCAATAAATATGCCTTTATCTACTTTAGAGTCAAATTTACCAAGATGATCTTTTGTATTAAGAATATAACATTCACATCCAAATGCATGAAAATATGATATGTTGGTTTTCTACCTTTCCACAGTTCATAAGGACTCTTGTTTAGGATAGGGCTGATCAGTATTCTGTTTTGCACATAACAAACAGTGTTAATGGCTTCTGCCCAGAAGTACTTAGGAAGATTATTTTCATTAAGCATTGTTCTTCCCATCCCTTGAAGAGATCTGTACTTTCTCTCAACCACTCCATTTTGCTGTGGAGTTCTAGGTGCAGAGAAATCGTGAGAAATACCATTTTCCTCACATAACAGTTTGAATTGCTCATTTTCAAATTCTCCTCAATGATCACTTCTAATAGCAAAAATGCTAAAACCTTGCTCATTTTGTACTCTTTTACTGAATACTGTAAAGACCTTATAAGACTCATCCTTGTGGGTTAAGAAGAGTACCCATGTAAATCTAGAATAGTCATCAATTATGACAAAACCATATTTCTTTCCACCTAGGCTAGCTACACTGATTGGTCCAAACAGATCCATGTGTAACAATTGTAAAGCTCTAGAGGAGGTGACTTCTTTCTTGGATTTGAAACTTGATTTTACTTATTTACCTCTCTGACATGCATCATATAAAACATCTTTCTTAAAAGAAATATCAGACAATCCTCTCACAAGGTTATTATTTTTTAATTTAGAAATTTGTTTCATACTAGCATGTCCTAATTTCTTATGCCATAGCCACTTTTCATCCTCTTTAGACATAAAGCATCTTACACTTTGATCTGAAAGTTCAGACAGGTCAATCTTATACAGATTGTTTTGTCTTTTGGCAGAAAAGAGGGTCTTTCCACTATTGTCATTGACTATGCATGCATTCTTAGAAAAGGATACATAAAATCCACTATCACACAATTGACTTATGCTAAGCAGATTATGTTTCAGCCCTTTCACATATAAGACATCACAGTTAATAGGTAAGGGAGGTTTACCACCAATTTTACCTACACCAACCACTTTTCCTTTCTGGTTGCCACCAAAAGTTACATGTCCACCTTTCTTAGGTTGGAGGTCTAGGAACATAGACCTTTCTCTTGTCATATGTCACGAGCATCCACTGTCCAGGTACCATGATAGGCGTTTGTTTTGTTCTGTTAAGCATGCCTGCAACAGGAATGATCATGGACTTAGGTACCCAAATTTTCTTGGGTCCTTTTCTGTTAGTATGAGGAGTCTGTGAAGACTTCCTTCTCTTTTTGTGGATACACTTAGATGTTATATGTCCAGCTTTTCCACAGTATGTACATATAGATTTATTTAAATTAACTAACACAGATTTGACAGTTATTTTTGAGAAATTTGTTGATCCTTTATGATGTTCTTGACTGGAATAACCTATACCTTCTTTGTTAAGGGAGTGCCTCCGACTTCCCAAAAGTTTAGTTAGATTATCTCTACCATTAACAAACTTGGCAAGATCTAAGGTGAGCTCTTCTACTTTCTGTTGAAGTTTTATAACTTTTTAAGAAGACAGAGTTTCAACTGAGATTTCAGCTTTAGACTTTTCAATCTTCAGCATACTATTTTCATCATCTAACTTCTCACACTCTTGATATTTGTGTATACTCATTTGAGAGTTTAACATACTGTCTCTTAAGGGTTTTGAAAGCTTTAGACATATAGTTAGATTCTTCCAAGAGTTCATCATAGGCATCATTCAATTTCTCAAGTTCAGAATGTACCTCAGTTTCTGATTCAGAATCAGTGTCTGCCATAAGACAGAGATTTGCTTCAAGCTCCTCTCCTTCACTTTCAGTGGAGCTTTCATCAAGATCTTCCCAAGTGGCCATCATCCACTTCTTCTTTTTGTTGAAGAACTTCTTGGGAGGTTGCTTCGTGAGTTGAGGACATTCTTCTTTAGGACCATAAGGTCCTTCTTCAATGAGACCCAAAGATCAGAGATAGTGGATTGTAAAAACCACTTCAGCTTTTCTTTCCAGTAGTTGTAGTCCTCTCCATTGAAGTAAGGAGGCCTCGACATTGAGGATCCTTCTCCAGCATGGTTCTTGCTTGTACTTGCTTCTCTTACCATTTCCAAGATCTTTTCCTCTACACTGTTAAGTGCTCAACCCAGAGGCGGAGCTCTGATACCAATTGAAATAACCAAAGTTAAAACAAGAAGGGGGGTTGAATTGTGTTTACCAACTTTTTTGAAAACTTTGAAAATAGTTTTTGTTGGCACAACAAGCAGAACTTTAGATAACAAAATTTAGACGAGTGACACGTCTAAATTTAATATAAAACACACGTACAGACAAAGAAGGGTAAAACAGAGTTTTATATTCACAAGATAACTCCTCAAGTTAATAGCTTAAACAAATAATACTTAAGCAAATTAAATAGATTAGGGAAGAGAGATATCACTCAAGAGATTTATACTGGTTCACCTAAAATCCATAGGGCTATGTCCAGTTTCTTGGCAGCACCAAGTTTTCACTATAACTGAGTAAATTACAGTACAAGTATGCTTTGCACACCTAGCCTCTTCAGGCTCAACACTCAAACAAGTATTCTTTTCGCACCTAGCCTCTTCGGCTCAACACAGTAAGGAATGAAAGGTTTTGTGTAATTAATACAACTTGCAAGTCTTTCAGATCACACTAAAGGAGTAGAATAAATATGAAGTATGAAAGACTGCGAATTAATATCAAATGATTGAAAGTGTATTCAATGAAAGAAAGAAAAGTTAATGAAGAGAGTAAGTGCTTCTGTGCAGTGTTCTTAATGGTATTCAACTTCTTTTTTTAATCTTCATTGTTTGATCTATTTAAAGACTTCAATCAAATAAATCCGTTAGGCACAGCTTCATAATTTGTGTTCTTATGATTTGAGCTTCTGAGACACCATTAATGCCAAAGAGTCATTCTGTGTAAACATTAAATGCTTGGGAACATTGAGCTTTGACAAGGTTCTCCAAGAGTACACTTTATTCTGAGCAGCTGTTGTTTTAGAGTATGCAGCAGCAGGCTTCTTGTACTTGCAACAGAGAGCTTTCCTCTTTAAATGCAACACTCAGTACATTATCAGAAAGCACTTTTTACTTTGTACTAAAACAGCTAAAATGTTATTGTTGTGGTACAGAGATTGCGTGTTTATTCCTTAATACCTTGAAACAAATGTTCTTTATTCTTTATCCTTTGTGCTATTATCCAGAGGTCTTCGAGATCCTTAAGGAAGGCATCTAATTTGAATAAGGTGACTGTTGACGAATCTGGGCAAGTATACCCAGTCGTTCAAGTAATACGGTGGTAAGACCGGTTTATCGTATCCACGGGGACAGCAACAAGTACTAGCACGTACCACTTCAACTACTATCTAAGCAATTCTTGGATTGAAGAGAGTTCTAAACTAATTATCAAGCCCACAAAAGTAAAAATAAACCAAATAAGAAAAACAAACTCTTTTTGTTATTTTCTCAAATACTTGGAAGGAAATAAAAGATGGGTTTCAAAGATGATAAAAACAGCTCGGGTTAGGTTCACTAAGCTTTATCCTCATGCAATGAAACAACTCACAAACAGTTTCCACTTCAGTTATGACAATCAATCCACTAAATTACTCAAGTCCCGATTCCTCAGATGACAAGAGCCTAAATCCACTAATAGACCCTAATTCCTTAGGTGACCTAGATTAATGAATTCGCATTAAGATTAGGGATCATGTGATTGCTAATAAACCCAGTTCCATTCCTAGATACAAGGCTTACTAGGTGATTAATCGCAATTCCGGTTTCAACACGAATTTTCCAATTGCATATTAAAACACAAATCGAGTCATGGGGGTGCTAGCCACAACAAGCATTAAGTACAGAAATCAACCACTCAATAACAAAGCAGGAACTGTATTGCAAGATTACATCAAATACATAAGAATTCAGACATAGTTACCCTAACCCCAACAATGGAGGTTTAGCTACTCATGGTCATAGATACAACCAAAGAAAGATGGATGAAGGAGAGAAGGGATTCCATGGGGGCAATCCTCTGCAGTTGCCTCTGCTTCCAAAGAGCCTTTAGGGTTTCCAAAACTCGTAGCCTCCCAAGCCTCCAAAAGTGTCCCCTCCAATTCTGCCTTAAACAGCTTATAACAGGGAATCTGATTTTCGCGTACTCGCGGGGCGAGCTTCTGTTCACGACGCGAAACTTAATTTTCCAGACTTTCATGGCCGTGATGTCTGTCACGGCTAGGCCGTGACAGTCTCTGACTTTTGCTGAGAAACGGGCTCTCGCGGGGCGAGAGTGGCTTCGCGACGCGAGCCAGTAAAATGGTTCTCCAATATGCCCGTGAGGAGCATCACGGCCGGGGCGTGATAGCTTCTGGTTTCCAGACTCGCGAGGCGAGATAAGGCTCGCGAGGTGAGTATTCAGAATTCTGCTTGGCTCAATTTCTCTCTTTTTAAGATCCAAAATCATCCAAGCTTCATTATAGCCAAATATGCACAGTTCTCCTTCAATTTCTGCAAAACAACACACAGAAACCACCTTCACCCGTTCCAAGGGAAAATATAATAAAACTCAACTAAAGAATGCCTAATCTATATGAAAAATGCATGCAAATATGTACAGGAAACATCATGTAAAATCACACTATCAAATCACCCCAAGCTTATTCAATTGCTTGTCCTCAAGCAATCACTAAGGCCAGAAGAGATAAAACAGAACATGGATAGTGAACTAAGAACCCGAGTAAATAATCCAAGTAATAGGCATTTCAAACAAATCAGCAAGAGACAATCAATTCAAGTCCAATTAGAGTCTTAGGTTCCTTAGAATCATGTTCTCACTGATTTGGGCACTCTTTCTCACTTGAAGCTCACCCCAAGCTTGTTCATTTGCTTGGCTCTCTTTCTCACCTCACTCAATTGTTTAGGGGATAATACATTTCACTCAATTTTCCTCAAGGAATGAATCCTACTATAGGCTTGACTATCAACCAAATCTCTACTTTATTAATGAAAACAATTTAGAATCAAGAGGTCTTTTATTTGGTTGTAACGTGGCCATGGGATTAATCGTAAGGTGGAGATAACAAGAAAAGGACATTCCAAAAGGCTACATAAACATCAAGCATTACAAACATGACCTTCTAAAATACCTTCTTGGGTTTTCAATTTATTTTCCACCTTTCTTTTCTTTCTTTTTCTTTTTATTTCTCATTTCTTTTCTTCTTTTTTTTTTTCATCCCCTTCTCTATTTATTTTTATTATTTTTTCTTTTCTTTTTCTTTGGAGAAGGGGAGATTTTTTTTCAACTCGAGAATTATTTTTTTCTGATTCTTTTCCCAAACTTTTTCGACTACCTTTTTACCCTTTTGTAATACTTTAGAAGGTCCCTATCAAACATCATTCAACAATATATTTCAAGGTACCAAGAAAAGCATTTTTTTTTCATTCAGGCTCAAAATTGGGCAACTAAGGGGTAGCATCTAGTCATTCAAAGCTCAGAAGGCCAGAAAAAATACCTATTGCCTCAATCATTTTCAAAAATGTTTTCAAAAATTTTCAAGCTTCAAAATGGTTTCAAGTCAAGTTCTAGAGAAAACAAACCAAGAGGAATAACACTCTAACACAAAGAATGGGGTAAAATTTTAGTGAGTACCCCTTTGGCTCAAAATCTCACATTTTAGTTCAAAATCAATGACAATCACAAGTCCACAGAACCATATGCTAATTATCAACTATCCAAGATTATCTCAAGCATTTTCATTTTCAGCCATATCACAAGAATAAACAGAATTGGGTTCAACAATTCACTATCACAGATTATTGGCACTTAGTTCTCACAATTGGGGGCAAAATCTAAGCAAGGGCAATCTAATCATGTGATCATGCAAAACTATCATGCAAAACTATATGAATGCAACATGCAAAATGCAAATGCAAAATACCCCTACCCCAAGCTTAAGAATTTACATTGTCCCCAATGTAAACAATCAAGATGGAGAGAGGAGAAAAATAAAATAAAACAAAAAAATTGGAACGGCTTACCGAGGCGGTAGCGGGTGTTGACTTTGCTTTTTCTTATCTTCTTGCTCTTCCCTCCTTCCTTATTACCCTACAAACACTTGACAATTCTCAATTTATTATTTTTCCTCTTGAGCTTCTCAAATTATTCAAGAGGTTAAAATCAAAAACAAAATTATTAAGAAATTGAAAACAACTAAAAAGAAGGGTTAAGAAACTTGGGTTGCCTCCCAAGAAGCGCTTCTTTAACGTCACTAGCTTGACGTGTAGACAACTTCTTTCAATTAACCGGGGTCTGCTGGACATAGAAATGCAAGAGCACTTTTCTTCCATGGCACTCCTGTAAAGAGCTGATTTTTCATATAAGGCCAACATTTGTGCTTCCCCTTTGCCCCTTTCACTCTGGGCCTCTTGCCCTTTTTCTTAATCCTTCCCGGTGGAGGTTCTGTTTTCACACGATGAGCAGAGCCAACTTCCTCACCAACTGATACATCATTAGTCTTGCATAGCTTCAGATTTGCTTTCATGTTGGGCTTTTCCTTCTTCTCTGGAGTAGAGGGGTGGAGTTGATGTGCAACAACTTCTTCAGCCACTGTATCCACCATATCCATGCGGAAACACTCCTCTTCAGTGCTCGGACGATGCATAACTTCCAATACCTTGAAATTGACTTCTTCTTCTTGCACTCTGAATTTCAGCTGGCCTTTTTCTACATCTATCAAAGCTCGCCCCGTGGCTAGAAAAGGTCTCCCCAGTATGAGCGGAACTTCAGCATCCTCCACCATGTCTAAAACCACAAAGTCTGCTTGAAAAATAAACTTATCCACCTTTACAATAACATCTTCCAAAATACCATAAGGATGCTTGATTGATCTGTCAGCTAACTGCAATGCCATCCTTGTGGGTTTCACCTCTCCTCCTCCAAGCTTTTTCAACATGGAAAGCGGCATCAAGTTGACACTCGCTCCCAAGTCACATAAGGCTTTTATGATAGACACATTCCCAATAGTGCAAGGGATTGTAAAACTCCCAGGATCTTTCAGCTTCGGAGGTAGCTTCCTTTGCAGTATCGCACTGCACTCCTCAGTTAAGGTAACAGTTTCGCCTTCTTTAATCTTTCTTTTCTTCGTGAGCAGTTCTTTCATAAATTTTGCATAATGGGGCATCTGCTCAAGTGCTTCAGCAAAAGGGATATTGATCTGCAACCTCTTGAAAATATCAAGGAACTTGGCAAATTGTTCGTCTTTCTCTTTTTTCTTGGTCAAGTGAGGGTATGGCAACTTCACATAGGAGGGAATCACTTGAGGCTTGTCCCAATCTCTCAAAAGCTGACTTTTAGTCTTCCTCAAAATTGAATTCTCATCTACTAGCTTCTCCCTCTTGTCTTGTTCACTGACCTTTTCTTCTTCCTCAACTATAACATCTTCATCTTTTTCTTCTTTTTCCTCTGCACTCAATTCTGTTTTCCCATCAACATTCTGATTCTTCACCAAAGGTTCACCGGCCACATTCTCAATACTTTTTCCACTCCTCAGCACAATAGCATTGCAATGCTCCTTCGGATTGGGTTGAGTGTTACCAGAAAAACTGTTGCTAGTTTGCTCAGCTAGGTGCTTTGCAATTTGGCCAATTTGAACCTCCAAATTCTTTAACGAAGCATCGGTATTTTTCTGGTTCGTCATGGACAACTGCATAAACTGATTGAGTGTGTTCTCCAGATTAGAAACCCGATCTTGAAGCGGTTGTGTAGGAGGAGGCTTGCTTGTTTGCCCGGCATCTTGATTCCAACCAAAATTTGGTTGATTCCTCCACCCTTGATGGTTGCCTTGTCGCCCATAGTTCCCCATATAATTGGCTTCTTCATGGGAACTAGGTGGTGCCTCACATCTTCCATTCTCATAATCACCTCCACAGAAATCACATCTCAGTACCTGTTGGTGTGGCATGGTTGTCCCTTGAACAGATTGAATTTCTTGTGGGAGTTGAGCTAATTGTTTGGTAAGAGACTCCAATTGTTGTGTCATGATCTTGTTCTGAGCCAACAATGCAGTTTGTGAATCTAGCTCCAACACTCCCCTTCTTTGTGTGGGACCCCGATCATGATGCATCAAATAATCATTAGAGGCCATTGCTTCTATCAAAGTTAGGGCTTCCTCAGCTGTTTTTGTATTCATTGAACCTCCAGCTGAGGCATCCAACATGTACCTGGTTGATGGCCTCAATCCATTACAGAATGTTTGCATCTGAGTAAGATCATCAAAACCATGGTTTGGGCATCTCCTGAGCAATTCCTTGAACCTTTCCCAGGCGTCATGCAGTGTCTCACCTTCTTGTTGAGCAAAACTCATGATGTCACCCCTTGCCTTTACAAATCTTGATGTGGGGAAGAATCTTGCCAGAAATTTTTCTTCTAAGTTGTCCCATGTAGTGAAGCTCCCCCTTGGTTGTGATTGAAGCCAAGACTTGGCTCTATCTCTTAGAGAAAAAGGGAACAATCTCAATCGAATTGCATCATCAGAAGCACCATTTATCTTCACTGTATCACATAACTCCAGGAAAGTGGAAATATGACTGTTAGGATCTTCCTTCTCCAACCCAGCAAACTGATTTTGTGAAACCATGTTGATAAGATTAGGCTTGAGTTCAAAATTGTTGGAGTTCATCGGAGGTCTCACTATACTCGTTACATGCCTGTTGAAATTTGTATTAGAATAGTCACCAAGTGTCCTCCGTGGTGGTGGAGGAGTATCTTCACCATTCCCTGCCATTCTGAGTTCTTCTTGACAAACTGGAGAGATGGAAGTCTCTTGGTCTTCTCCTTGTTGCTCTAACAAATTATGCTGTCTTGCTTGCCTCCTATTCTTCCTAGCTGTTCTTTCAATTTCTGGATCGTATAGGAGCTGGTCAGCTGGAATAGTACCTCGCATACAAAAACAGTCTAGCAAACAAGATTGTTAGTAGTAAAGGTTAGCACACAACAACAAAAACACCAGAAAAGTAACAGCCAAATCAAAACAGAAAAAAAATGACAGCAAACAGAAAAAAACAGAAAAGAAAAATTTAAAAACAGAAAAATTTTGTGCTTAAATTAGTAACCAAAATGGATATGCTAATATTGAAACGCAGTCCCCGGCAACGGCGCCAAAAACTTGTTGACGAATCTGGGCAAGTATACCCAATCGTGCAAGTAATACGGTTGTAAGACCGGTTTATCGTATCCACGGGGACTGCAACAAGTACTAGCATGTACCACTTCAACTACTATCTAAGCAATTCTTGGATTGAAGAGAGTTCTAAACTAATTATCAAGCCCACAAAAGCAAAAATAAACCAAATAAGAAAAACAAACTCTTTTTGTTATTTTCTCAAATACTTGGAAGGCAATAAAAGATGGGTTTCAAAGATGATAAAAACAGCTGGGGTTAGGTTCACTAAGCTTTATCCTCATGCAATGAAACAACTCACAAACAGTTTCCACTTCAGTTATGACAATCAATCCACTAAATTACTCAAGTCCCGATTCCTCGGATTACAAGAGCCTAAATCCACTAATAGACCCTAATTCCTTAGGTGGCCTAGATTAATGAATTCGCATTAAGATTAGGGATCATGGGATTGCTAATAAACCCAGTTCCATTCCTAGATACAAGGCTTACTAGGTGATTAATCTCAATTCCGGTTTTAACACGAATTTTCCAATTGCATATTAAAACACAAATCGAGTCATGGGGGTGCTAGCCACAACAAGCATTAAGTACAGAAATCAACCACTCAATAACAAAGCAGGAACTGTATTGCAAGATTACATCAAATACATAAGAATTCAGACATAGTTACCCTAACCCCAACAATGGAGGTTTAGCTACTCATGGTCATAGATACAACCAAAGAAAGATGGATGAAGGAGAGAAGGGATTCCATGGGGGCAATCCTCTGCAGCTGCCTCTGCTTCCAAAGAGCCTTTAGGGTTTCCAAAACTCGTAGCCTCCCAAGCCTCCAAAAGTGTCCCCTCCAATTCTGCCTTAAACAGCTTATAACAGGGAATCTGATTTTCACGTACTCGCGGGGCGAGCTTCTGTTCGCGACGCGAAACTTAATTTTCCAGTCTTTCATGGCCGTGATGTCTGTCACGGCTAGGCCGTGACAGTATCTGACTTTTGCTGAGAAACGGGCTCTCGCGGGGCGAGAGTGGCTTCGCGACGCGAGCCAGAAAAATGGTTCTCCAATATGCCCGTGAGGAGCATCACGGCCGGGGCGTGATAGCTTCTGGTTTCCAGACTCGCGAGGCGAGATAAGGCTTGCGAGGCGAGTATTCAGAATTCTGCTTGGCTCAATGTCTCTCTTTTTAAGCTCCAAAATCATCCAAGCTTCATTATAGCCAAATATGCACAGTTCTCCTTCAATTTCTGCAAAACAACACACAGAAACCACCTTCACCCGTTCCAAGGGAAAATATAATAAAACTCAACTAAAGAATGCCTAATCTATATGAAAAATGCATGCAAATATGTACAGGAAACATCATGTAAAATAACACTATCAGTGACTTGGACTTTATTTATGGCAAACTGACATCATAGCAGTGTTGGAAATTTAGACGGGTGAAAAGCACTCCAAAAAATTAGAAGGGTGCTCATGCAATTCAAAACTAGACAGGTGCTCGTGTATTCCAAAATACAAACGGGTGGTCCACTGAGTCTTTTCCAGACATATGCTTTTTTCCACGTCATTAAGTATATTCAGATATTGACTGAGCGTTTACTTGTCTTTGACTAACTTTTAGATGAGTGGTTTTTCAGACAAGTCTAAAAATGATCGAGCTCTACCAAAAGGTAGACGTGTCATGAAATAGATGAGTGGCCTTAAGTCTATTTTCCTGCACACTTATCAGATATGTCGGTAATTTCATATGGTTCAATATTTCAAACTTAATCTATTTGGAATCATCAAAACTTAGAGAGTCTACACATGGAATGTGTCTCAGACTTATGAGGTCTCAACACCGAGCACGGTCTTGCTCTCTAATGAGCACGGGCGTGCTCATATCTGCATCAACGAGACGCATGCAGCCTTAAGCACGGGCGTGCTCATGCATCAGGAAGGGATTTTTAACTTAAAAACCCCACTTAGCCCACTCTTAACCTTCCTAACAAACAAGACACACACAAAGCCTTTATATGGAAAAACGGAGTGTTACCATTCCACCACCTTATAAAATTTTCGTCATCAAAATTTCTACTCACCTCGAATGAAGAGATGTTGTACGCCTCCATCATCTTTCTCTCAAGCTCCTATGTAGCACTTTCCTCAGCCGCCCTACTCCAAAAGACTTTAACCAAAGGAATCTCCTTTCAACTGCTTCACCCTCCGATCCTCAACTCGAAGGGGTTGTACCTCAAAAGTCGAATTCTCTTTTAACTGAATCGTGTCAGGGACTATCACATGGTTTGGGTCATGAATGTACTTATGAAGTTGTGACACATGAAAGAAGAAGTTTAGACAAGAAAGATGACAATGCAATTTGGTATGCAACTTAACCGACTCTTTTAAGAATTTGGTAGGGTCCAATGAATTTGGGAGTAAGTTTCTTTGCTTTAATCACTCTACCGACCCTAGTTGTTGGTGTAACTCTCAAGAATACGTAATCACCTTCCTGGAATTCGAGCGCCTTTCTTATTTTGTCATGGTTTTCTGCCTACTCTATGTCGTTCTCATCTTTTCCTGAATCATCCTCACCTTTTGTGGTTTCTTGCACTATCTCAAGTCCTAACACCACACTATCACCCGGTTCATTCCAACACAAAGGTGTCCTGAATCTCCTCCCATAAAGAGCTTCATAAGGTGCCATCCCAATACTGGAATGGTAGCTGTTGTTGCAGGTGAACTCTATTAGGGGCAAAAACTTGTCCCAACTACCTGACTGTTCTAGCACACAAGCTCTAAGCAAGTCCTCTAAGGACTGGAAGTCTCTCTCAGACTGACCATCCGTCTGCGGGTGATAAGCTGAACTTAGCCTAAGCTTGGTATCTAAAGCCTCATGCAAACCAGTCCAAAACCTAGAGGTAAACTTCGGGTCTCTATCTGACACTATGCTAGAGGGTACACCATGTAACGTAACTATTTACTTAATATACAACCGGGTAAACTTTTCCAAAGGGTATTCCATATTCATTGGGATGAAATGGGCAGACTTAGTCAATCTATCCACAACAACCCATATCGCTTCATAGCCGGCTAGAGTCCTCGAGAGTCCAAACACAATCCATGGCAATAGTGTCCCACTTCCATTCTGGGATACTTAACGGTTGTAACTTTCCTGATGGCTTCTGGTGTTCTATCTTAGCCTTTTGACACACTAAACAAGCATACACAAACTCAGCCACATATTTCTTCAGCCTAGGCCACCAAAACATTCTCTTTAAATCCTGATACATCTTAGTGGCACCTGAGTTCACACATAATCCACTCCTATGTCCTTCTTCAAGGATCAACTTCCTATGCTCTGGGACATCTGGTATACAAACTCTATCCTTGAACCTCAAAAACCCATCACTTTTGTCCTTAAAACTAAGGTCTACCTTGAGAAAGCAACTCCCTCTAGTCTAAGAGATACTTATCTACCTTTTGACCTTCTCTTATCTCATCCATCAAACTGTTGGTAGCCTTCAAGGTTCCAAGCATAATGCTCTTAAGGGTAACTTACCAAGCTAGACTTTGGTCTCTAAAATCCTCGGTCAGATCCATCTCCCTAACCGTCAAAGGGGAGACATGCAAGGTTTTTCTACTTAAAGCTTCGACCACTACATTAGCCTTTTCTGGGTGTTAGGTCAGATCAAACTCATAATCCTTTAAGAACTCCATCGACCTACGTTGCCTCATATTGATCTCTTTTTTATCAACAGATATTTCAAACTCTTATGATCACTAAAAACCTCAAACTTAGATCCATAAAGGTAATGCCTCCAGTTCTATAAGGCAAATACCACAGCTCATAACTCTAGGTCATGAGTAGGGTAGTTCTTCTCATGGATCTTCAACTGCCCAGAAGCATAAGCTACTATCTTACCATCTTGCATCAACACTCCACCTAAACCTTTCTTTGATGCATCACAATACACTACGAAAGGTTTACTAGGATTAGAGTATCCAATTATGTAACACCCTGTTTTTACGATTTTACTGTTTATACTATTTTTCAATTATCGGTAGAAGTGTAATTGTTTGTAATTTTTTATATTAGATATAGAAAATTATTTTTAATAAATAAAATAATAATTATACTCTACCTTATGGTAGAAGCTTACGGTAAAAATTTAGGTTTAAAACTCAGACGAAACCCGGTCTGCGTTTTCACTGATAGTAAGAATTTACTGGTCAGAAAACTTAATTTTGACCCGTGAATGAAATGGTTTAGGTTTATATTTTATTTCCAACCATTGTGGTTATTTTGAAAATTTCCAAAATAAATAGGTTATTATACGTTAGTTGGGCGAATACTCGACGATCGGGGATTGACGGAATCGAGAGCGGAGGTGCAGAGACAAAACCCGACACCAGATGGATGAAGACAATGAGTCATAGGGGTGAGTCATAGGGATGAGTCATATTACATTCAATGTAAGTAATGGTGACTAAAATGTGAAAAGTCCAAAATGCCCTTAAGCTTTCATTGTAACTTCAAGTTTGCCATGACAACATTTTACCTTATTTTCCCTAGCAACTCACGGCCATCACCCTTTAAAAAGGTCATCTTCACTTCATTTCCTCCATTTGGTTCATGTTATTAAACTTTGACACTAAAACTCCTAAGTTCATACACTTGATATTCAAAGTAGTAGATTTTGATCATTTCTTCAAATTTCAAAGGTATAGCCTTATGATCCATGATCATACCTTCACTTTTCATCACAACTTCTATTTTCATCATCCAAGAGTTTCAAAATTTTAGAGATCTCTAGCTTATTTTTCTTGACATGGTCGAACCTAACTAATAAATGGTTAGATGGATTTTCTTCATTTTTAACTTGTTTTCTTGTTGATGGTTCATGGCTAGGTTTTGTTGGTTCAAACCTTGAGCTCTTGGTGAACATCATCTCATTACTTGACTTTTCAAGTGATCAACAAAGGTATGGGGGAGATTACCATCATCCTGCCTTAGGGTAGATATGTTGATGGTTTATTAATATTTAAGTGGTCTTGTAATTCCAAGTATAAATTTGTATATTTATTTGCATATGCGTGTGATCCTCTTTGAGGATTTTGTTTGATATATGTTGGTTGTGATATATGTGGTTTTGGTGTTGTTGATCTTTAATTAAGACCTTTTTTTTACAAAAAGGCTATTGGCATGCAAAAGCAGCACTATAGGAAAAGGCATCCCAACTACGTTGGCACCCCACAACCTAACCGTCATTTGCAGCATGCCAAAAATTCGTTAAGAAAATAAAGAAAGAATACAAAAGAACATGGAGGACTAAAGCCAATACCCATGATAATATCAAGAAAATCTATAGTTTGGTAATCCTAATTTATTTCGTAAGAAATCCTCCCTTATAAAATAAGGAACATAGTTCCGCCAACTAGAGACCCGACTAGTTACCCCAAAATTAGCTAATTTATCCGTACAACAATTCCCTTCCCTAAATATATGAGAAATTCTGAAATTCATACTATCCTTAAGCAATTGACAATTCTTCCATCTGTTGAGTGGTTGCGAAGGAACACCCGAATTTGAGCTAAAAGCATCCACCACCACCTTCCAGTCACACTCAAGCCAAAGAGAATTCCATCCTTTATGAAATGCAACCTCTATGGTCGTCATAGCAGCAATAAATTCAGCATGAAGAGCTGGAAGATTACCAAGGAAAGAAGCATAGCAACCTTTAAAATAACCTGTAAAGTCTCTGAAGATGCCTCCTGCAGCAGCATAACCTAGAGCACCTCTGGCTGATCCATTCGAATTATATTTAATCCAACCCACCAAAGGAGCAAACCAGTCAACTTGTTTGATCAAATTTCCTTTTGAAGAATGACAGTCCACTTTAAAGAATTTGATTAGCTTAAATTCATCAACAGAGTTGGATGAAGTTCCTTAGGAAATGGAACCTGCTAGATTTGTGTCAGTTCTGATTTGGTTGACAGCATCACTAAAAGATATACAATTATTTCTAAACCTGACTGAGTTCCTGCAGAACCAAATGGTAGAAACAGTATTGATGATGGCTGCAAGAGCTAAATCCTTTGCTTGACTACCATTAAAACTGTTACAGACCTTAAAAAGAGAAGCAAATGATGATTGATCAATAGCATGATCAGAACACTATTAAGCCATGACCAAATTGAGGAAGCAAAGCTGCATGATAAGAACAAGTGCTCAGCAGATTCAATAGCTTCACAGCAAAGAGAACACATAGAGATAGTAATAACACCTCTGGCCCTAAGATTTTCATCTGTAGGCATTCTTTTGTGCATCATTCTCCATACCACGAAAGATTTAGATGGTGGAATAAACGGCTGCGAAATTAACTTAGACCAACTTAAACTAGCAGAAGCTGGATTTATAAACTTATATGCATCTTTAAATGTTAAATCCCCTGCATCTGAGTGACATCACTTTCTCTGATCAGTTGTAGCACAAAAAGGGATAACCACTTTTTTCGTTTCAGCAAGACGGTTTGGAAACCGGATCTGCACTTCTGGAGGCAGAAACCATGATCTATTTCTAATGGAGTCATGTCTTTGTGGCGACATGAAGCTGATGCATATTTCTTGGAGCTTTAAGAAAGTCCAACACTGAATCACCATTAGCCAACCACCTATCATTCCAAAACCTGATTTTAGAACCATCTCCAAGATTCCAGGCTGAATTATGTAAAACAGTATGAGTAAGACTCCTAATACCAGGCCAAATAGATGACCAATCATAGGAGAGGAAAGGAGCTCCTTTTATGAAGAATCTTGCTCTAAGTAACCTTGCCCATTCTTCCTGAGAGACTGTTACATTCTAGCACAATTGAAGCATGGCTGCAGCATTAATGGACCTAATAGACCTGAGACCTAAACCACCCTCATCAGTTGGTTTACAAAGATGTTTCCAAGTAACTGTCACAGTCTTCTTAACATGGATATTGCCAGACCAAATAAAATTTCTAATCCATCTATTAATGGACTTAAGCAATGTGATAGGCCAAGCATAAATCTTGAAGCAATGTGATAGGCCATTTATCACATAATTCACCAATTGGCATCTCCCCATGATAGACAACAAAGAGCCCTTCCAAGCAGCAAGTTTATCCTTAATTCTATCTGCTATAGGCTGCAAGTAGATCACCTTAGGTTTTCCTTTAAAGATAGGAACACCTAAATAAGTAAAAGGAATACTGCCTTGAGAAAAACCCAGAATTCCCTTAATCTCATTTAACCTGCTAGAGGAAATAGAGCCTGCAAAGAACTGACATTTACCAATGCTCAAATTTTGACCAGAAGAAGCTCCATAAACAGCAAACAGGCTCATTAGATTCCTTAATCCTTTCTTTGTTACTTTACAGAAAACCATATTGTCATCTGCATAGAGGATATGGGAATGAGTTTTAAAGCCCTTTGGACTGGCCATGTGTTGCAACTGATTTGAATCCATAAAAAATGAAATACTTCAACTTAGCACATCCTCAGCTTGGCAAAAAAGGAGGGGAGATAGAGGATCACCTTGCCTCACTCCCCTTTTGCAAGCCATGTAACCAACTGAGTGACCATTTACTTGGAAAGACGGTCTAGAAGAAATTAAGATAGTGCTTACCCAATTACAAAAATCACTGTGAAAACCAAAGGCAACAAGCACTTTCAACAGAAAATCCCAATCAAGAGTATCAAAAGCTTTTTTAATGTCAAATTTGAGAGCCAAATTACCCCCAAAAGACTTATTTTCAAGCATGTTTATTGCTTCTGAAGTGATGCAAACACATTCAGAAATCTGCCTTCCTTGAATAAAGCCTCTTTGTTGAGGAGAGACGATTTTGGGAGCAATAATGGACAACCTGTCTGCCAAGACCTTTGTTATTACTTTGAACTGAAAGTTTACTAGAGAAATTGGTCTATTGTCCTCTATTTTGTCAGCTTCAGAAAATTTTGGAATGAGGGTAACTAGATTAGAGTTTAGGCCAGGCAAAATCCAATTATGCTTGAAAAATTGAAAACTGACTTAAAGAGATCATCCCCTATGATATGCCAAAAATACTGATAAAAGGAACATCCAAAGCCATCAGGACCAGGGGCACTGGAACCATTCATAAAGAAGACAACACTTTTCACTTCATCAAAAGTTGGAAGATTGGTCTGCATTGCATTATCTATGGATGAAACAACATTAGGAATCATTGTGTCTGTTAGATTAGTATCTGAGCATTGATTTTCTGTGGCATATAAGGCAGAGAAATAATGCAGCACATGCTGCTCAATATCAGTGGAAACCTCAAGAACCTCATCACCATTCTTCAAAATAGACATCTGCTTGGTGGAGCTTTTACTTTTTGTAGTTCTGTGAAAATATGCTATATTCCTATCCCCACAGCTAAACCATTTCAGATTTGCCTTCTGCTTCCAGAATGATTCCTCAATAGCTAGAGCTTTCTGCAAATTCTGCTGAGCTAGAAATTCTTGCTCCTGAAGCTCAGTAGAAAAGCCATTTAAGGCTATTTGGTTCTGAATTTGATCCACCAAAAGTAAAGCACTATCCACTTTTTCATTGACATCCCCAAAAACCTGTTTGTTCCAGATTTTAAACCTTGCTTTCAGAATTTTTAACTTCTTCCTGAAGACAAACATAGGACAGCCACTAATAGAAGTAGACCAAATTTCCTTGACAATTGATTCACAATCTTTGTGCCCAGCCCACATGTCAAAATATTTGAAAGAAGATGGACTAGATTTAATTCCTGTATGCTGTGTTATCATGAGAGGATAATGATCTGAATGGCTTTTTGTTAGAGTATAACAAGAAATATTGTTCCAATATGAAAGCCAAGAGTTATTTACAATATCTCTATCCAATCTTTTTTCAGTATGAGCATTTCCACCCCTGCCTTAGACCATGTGAAGGGGGAACCTCTGGTCACAAGATGAGTAAAATTTCTTGCAGCAGTCCAATTATTAAAATCATCACAAGATGCCTTAAGAGGTAAACAACCCCCCCTCTTTTCATGAGCACCTAGAACTGCATTAAAGTCTCCAATGAATAACCAAGCTCCATCAAAATCAAGCTCAACCTTTGCTAAATCCCACCAAAGCTCTCTTCTCATTTGATACAAAGTAGAGGCGTAAACAACATCAAAATACAAATTCTGACTGTGCACAATGATAGAGAAAGCACAGAGTTGAGAAGATGTATAGACAACATCAGGGTCCAGTGCTTGAACACATAAACACCTCAAGTTTGGACTTCTACTACCTCTATCATTAAAAGCAAATGATTTCAAACCAAGATTCTTCCAATAAGATTTTTTAATTTGACATGAATAACTTAAGGCCATTCGGTCGTGACTGATTTAAGGGGTTCTATGATGTGTTAAATGATTTGAATGATTTTTATGAGAAGTGAATGGATATACAAGAATAGAAATTGGTTTGGATTGATTTGGATGTGTATATTGAAAGATGTGATTTTACGAGTCCTTAGGGACTAAAATGTAATTTCTGAGAATTTAAATGACTGCACTAAAATTCACATTCTTTCATGTTAATATTTTAGTCCTTGATGAGACAAAACCATAGAAATTGGTTTGGTGTTAATTGGATTAATACATAAAAAGTTATAAGCTTTTTTGTAAGAAATGACCTTTTTGCAATTATTGTAAAATATTTGGGGCAGAGATGTAATTTCTGGAAAATTTGAGGGCAACTGAAAAATATTTCTAAAGAAGTTGGTTTGGTGTGATTTGAAGTTATGAATAAAAAGGTATAAGGTTTTAAGTGAATAAGGACCTTTTTGTAATTAATGAAAGTTTAGGGACTAAACTGCAATTTTCGAAAATTTATGAATTTGGACAGTTAGAAACTGTTTTTCATGCCTATCAAACTGTTCTAAAACTCCAAAATGAGTTTTTGACTATTAGAGTGTAAAATCGTTTAAAAAGGATTTGCGCGATTCACAAAATTAACGACGTTCGGTCAAATTCTTAGAAATTTTGTATAAATGGAGATTTTGATGGAAAATCAGTGTTTCAATATTTTCATATGAGTAATATAACCTAGGAGAGTAATACATTTGAGGTGAAGAACCATGTTTTAAGGATTTTTGAGAAAATGTTTTGGAGAAATTGATACCTATGTTTCTTTGAGGGAAATTACTCTTGAAAATGGATTTGATTTTATCTAAAGGTTTTGGTTTTAAGCCAAAAATATTTTAGTCTTCAAAGACGATATTTTACTGTAAAACATAAAATCCTAAGTCAAGAATGACTTAGTGAAAATACAAACGTAATGATTTATGACGTAGGCTGGAACACGACCTTATGTCATAAAGTATGGATAATTCATTATCCATATTCCATAAAATTTAATGGACTCAATGATTTGTTTTCTTGGAAGCCAACGAAAAAGGCTCAATTAGAAAAGTACAGAGAAATAAATAATTGGACTTTTGTTCCAATCTCATAACGTGCTAGGATTTTTAATCAAGTACTTTAAAGAAAACTTTGTACAAAGATGAAAGGTTACTCGAGAAATTTATCTTGATGATTAAGTACCGGTGATTCGGACTTAAGGACATCTAGCATCTGTTACACTATGTTGAAAGGATTCTGATGGAATCAAACACCGTTATCCGATGGATGGACGAGAAGAATGCATTTCCGGCAAAGTTTACCTAAACACATAGTGAAACTATGTTCTGTAAGGCCGTTGTGCCTAGGAGATTGGGCTAACACTTTAATGTGGATGCGAATTTCGTAGTGACGATTTATTGATGCTTGGGGGTGTCGGGGTGTGAAATACTCATATAGGCCCAGTGGGTTGCTCCTCTGTGGCGTGGTGATCTTGTAATACACCGACATACTCTACTAGACACTATGTATTTCTGGTAGTGTTTGATGTTCCCGAAAAAGCCTATGTGCACGGTGATGACTGTTGACACATTTTATTACCCAAGGCTGGTGGACTCCCGAACAATCCTCCGAACCACTCTCTGCGACTGTTTGTTAAAACCATGGTATAGAGAATCAGAGGTCATTCCTCGAGTCTTAGATGTCTCTTATCTAGGGAAAAACGGTGCCCTATGATTATGCTGTTGTGAAATAGTATTATTTCTGTTGTGATGGATGATATAATTGTTTATTTATATTTGTACGTACCTGTGTGTGGTACCACTGCATGTCTGCCTTAAGTGTAAGATGAATAGAAATCTCACCTCATTTCTGTATTTACTGGTTTGCTATTTTCTATCTTACATCGGGCAAAGATGACGACAACACTGTTTCTCCTTCACACCCCGATGCAGTTTGAAAGTACTTGGAGACATGGACACAGTCTAGAGGGATTTAGTCTAATGGACATTTTGTCATTTCTTTTGTATCTGGCCAGTCTCGTGTCTATGTTATATTTTGTGGAGCTATGTCTCTAAAGTTGTTACTATTATTATAAATCTATTTCCAGTAAGTTGTTGTTGCTTTATGGGTGTTGGTATTTCCGCCTTCTTTCTAAACTTGTTACTATTATATATATATGAGTGAATGATGTATGTTAAAGAATATGTTGAAATCATTTGCAAAAGAGAAAAGTAAAAAGTAAACCTATATTTTTGGTAAAAGAATTATTTTCCTCTTTACTCGGTCTTATAAAATAGAAATGTCACAGACAATGTAGCGCCTGAGAAGGGTGTTACAAATTACGGATACCGGATATCACGGACCAGTTTCCTAACGAGAATGGGGGAAACTACCGTGATACTCTCGTAGTCCTTGACGAGGTGCTCCATGTATCCTAACAGGAATGGGGATACCTTTATACTGTGCAACTATTCCCTAACGGGCCGAATGGGGGAATAGTATCATTCTCAGAATGAGCACCCAAACGAGAATGCAGGTGTGCACCGATGTTTACAGATGTGTCGCTTGGACGACTGACTAATATCCCTAATGGGAATGGGGGATGGAGATAGGATTGTAGGTGGCCACGTCAGCATACAGGTTTAGGTGCATGAGAGAATAGGTAGAGGATAATCCAGTAACTTGAGGATTATTGCAACCTATATGTGATCTATATGTGATGCATGTCTTTGTTTGTTATTGTATATATGTTATGTATTCTGAGACACCCCGATGTCCCATTAAAGTAAAACTTAATTAACTAAAACTTAATCGTAATATTAGCATTAGACATATATACAGAAAATCGTAAATATTAAAACTTAAAAGTAAAAAACAAAAATTAAACATCACACTACACACATATATTTAAATACAAACATATTGTGCTGATAAACTAAAGAGGGTACCCCATCAGTAGGGTCCCAAAATATACATACTGATACAAAACGATATAAGGAATGGAAACTATAACGTCACCAAAAAGACGCACTGGCCACAGACACTCTCTACTCAACTACTCGGGTCTACCGCTCGTCCTCCAGCATCTGGCTCATAAGGAGTCCCATCAAACTCCTCTGTAACCGGATCCTCCGCAAGGCCTTCTCAAAAAGATCACATAAAATAAACATACATAAAAAAGAAGTAGTGGGATATCTATCATCACACAAGGAAAAAGGTACGTAACATATAAACAATAAAGGCACATAAACAAGCATCATAGATATATATAAAAGAAATATATAAAATCATCATCCAGACACATTATCATCCTCTACCCTATGAACTCATGCAACTTTTGTTAACGTGGCCACCACCAATCCTGTCACACATCCCTTGCCCGCTCAGGGATGTTCATCAGTCGTCTAAGCGACGCATCCCCAAATCCTGATGCACATTCTCATCCGCGATGAGAATGCTCATGCAAAACAATGACACTATAGCTGCATATCTCGCTCCGGTGCACACCCTGATTCTCTCTCGAGGGTGCTCATGCATAGCAATGACACTATAGCTTCACAACCTAAATCTAAGTTGGGACAGTCCCGCAAGGACTTCTGACCTCGTGTGTTCCAAAAACACGGTTGTGATCAACAACATGCATCTATATGGATCTCACCGACGTATATCGAGTCATATCCTAGTGCCTTAACCTCTCATCACTATTTCATATCATATCTAAAATAATATCACCTCATCAATCTCATCATAATAAAATATTAATTAGTTAGGTTAGACACGTCTAAATCATATATAATACACTCCCCAACATGCATCACTTAACAGGGTTGTTATCAATCAAGACAACATGTTATTAATCATAATCAAAATAAAATAATAATAACATAATAATAATAATAATAATAATAATAATAATAATAATAATAATAATAATAATAATAATAATAATAACAACAACAACATATTCAAATAAACATAATAACTATAATTAACATGTTAATCAAAACAACATACAGCAAGCAATTCAATATACTAAGAATCAGACAACCTCAATATCATAAATATAACCTAACGGCGATAAAACTACAATCTCCATATCATCATTGATACCACTAAGTAGTCCCCAATGTGATATTGACATTGTCAATTATTCACCCACTAGTAGGGTTTAGGTCGCCCTACGCCAATATTGAATAAAATGTTACTTAGCCATTTCCGACGTTAGATGGCTTCTTTCCCCCACCCGAGGTGTCGTAGGCTAGCTTTAGAGCAACGAAACAAGCCTGCTCTAAACTCCCCAAATCTTCCTCGTGAGGTTCTCCTACCTCCGGGTTCCAAAAATTCTCCTGAATAAATATTCATGAAGAACACATTACGTGTAACCCAAATCTAAAGACGGAACTGAAAACCGATAAACGGATTGAGAGATAACTTCAACGGCATTTTGGCCTAAAAAGAACATAAGCTTACCTTAGCCTAATTAAGAAAAGAAAGGTAGGATGATGAAGTATACGCCGTGAGGATCACAACGGTATAATCGTTTTTTCAATAGGACAAACAGATTGGTTGGAATCAGCTCTGGAAGTTTCTCTCTCTTTCTCACTTCCTCTCCTCTCTCTCACTCTCTAATTTTTTTATTTTTAACCTTCTAAAAGGTTCTCCACGAAATTCTCATTTAAATAGTATTTTTTTACACTGGCCGCTCAGTGCCAGTGATCTAGCGCTCCACGCTGGGGAGGTGCACCACCTCTCTCCCCCAATCACTGAGTGACACGTCTCAGGTCCAGCGTTCAGCGCCCTATATGCTGCGCTTAGTGCTGGTTGCTGTCCAACACCACTGATTCATACGTTTTATCGCGTTTTGAGCTCGTTTGAAGTCCGATTGACTAGAAATTTGAAATATAGACTACTTTATACCTAAGGAATAAGTCCAAGACCTCAAACATACCTAATCACTTCCTCAAAAATAATTTTCCTATTGTGCACTCTTAAACGTTCTAAACGGTATATCGAAAATTCTAGAAAACGTTAGCATTCAATTCAACGCCGGTTAATCTCGTACTTTCCATGCAAGGTTCCCAACACCTAAACATGCATATTAGACCTTAAATCAAAGTCTAAAACATAGTTACCCAACATATAAATAATGCCTTAAAACACGGATGTTACATATTTCTTTTCAAAATATGATAATAGAATAGTTTCTTATCTTCTTATCCCCTTCTATGTATCTGTTGTTCTCGGTATGTGAAGCAGAGCCAGTTTGAGACACCCCGTTGTCCCATTAAAGAAAAACCTAATTAAGAACATAGATATAAACATCACACCACACACGCACGCGCGCACACACACGCACACACACACACACACACACACACACATACATATATATATATATAATACAAACAAACTGTGCTGGTATACTGTAGAGGGTACCCCATCAGTAGGGTCCCTATAGTACAAACCATGATATAAATAAAATACAGAAAAGATCCAACAAAAAAAGACTCAAACCTCACTATTGTCTCCACATCCCCAGCCCCTCTCAAAAGTACAACAAAAATGGGCTCACACTCACAACCTTTGTACATCACACTCACTAGCCTCTATTAACCCTAGCGTGGATGACTAGAGCTGCCCTGAATTTCCCCGTGTGCATGTCTGTACATCTGTTGCCGTGTTCTGGATGGTCTCGATGCTGCTGCCTCAATACTACCAGATATACTCCTGCGAGGAGGACGTTGGAATCGTCACCAATAATGAGCACTGATGTGTGCATTCCGGCAAGTGTACCGGATTCATCACCAAGTAATAAAAAGATATCGATCCCACAGAGACCGTGATCTCAAATCACAACTAATTATTAAATCGATAAAACTGGATTATGTAAAAAAGGATTTTGATTTTTGGAATAAGAGATAACTTAGAAAAATCGGATAAGGAATGCAATCAAGTAAAACAGAAAGTAAATCAATTTATGGTTTTTCAGATCTAAAGGGATTCCTAGGAATTTGGGTTACCAACAAGATCGTTCATGTTACTAAATTGACTACCTCTTGTTAATTATCAAAATTGCCTTGAAGGCGAATTTATCCTCAAATAGTTGATGCTCCCTCTCGGGTTACAAAAACCGTGCACAATTAAACCAACCCATACTCTCATGGTAGTTGAATTTAGATCGGACCCTTTATGTTTTGTGACAATTCGTGAATCCTCGAAGGACCGCTTCTAACTCTCGTTATTTGAGTCCTAAGTCTGACTCTATAGATCCGACACCTAAGTTAACCGCTAGGTTCCTCCTTAGGGTATCTACGTCACGCAAATAAGCGGCCGCCGAATTTACGAGTAATTAAAACAATAGAAATCAGATCTAAAGAAAAATCGAAATTAACAAGAAATCGAAATCAATTCATAACATAAAAACAGATCTTAGGCATCGCCCCAATCCCTAGAAATAAAGCTACTACTCAAGCATTGCCATGGTGATGACAAGCTTGGTTAACAACAACATGAAATAAAAAAATAAGAGAAGAGAAGAAGAAGAAGAAAGATTCTAAAAATTTGCCTAAGTGGTAGCAGCCCAAAAAATCTCCCGAGTCTCTGCCTAGATGCCATATTTATAGATTAGGGAAGTTTGAATCCCAATCAAACACAAATTCAGATCCATTCAGTTTGTTCATATCCAAATATTGCTCGTCACGGCCAGGCCGTGACGGATTATGCCTTGGAAATTCTTCGCTGGTTGGTCTGTCACGGCCGTGATGGCCATCACGACCTGGCCCTGACAGCTTCTGACTTTTTCGTTCTTTCTTTTTCAGCCCTGCTCAATCATGGCCGTGATGGCTATCACGGCCAGGCCGTGTTGGGCTCTGTTTGGCTCATTTTTCTTCACTTTTCAAGCCCCATCTTCATGCAAGCTCCATCATGGTTAATCTTGAGCATTTTAATCCTTAATTCCTGCACAACAACACCACAAAACCGTCTTACCCGTTCCAAGGTAAAAATTAACCAAAATCAAATTAAAAATGCCTAAACTATATGAAAATTCATGCAAAATGTCAATGAAATATGAGGTGAAATCACACTCATCAAACCACCCCAAGCTTAAGACTTTGCTTGTCCTCAAGCAATCACTAAGGCCAGAAGATATAAATAATCAGAGCATGGATAGTGAACCAAGAACCCGGGTAACTAATCCAAGCGACAGGCATATTCGAATAAGTACCCAAGAGACAATCAATTTCAAGTCCAATTGGAAGCTTAGGTTTCCTAAATTCATATTCTCACTGATTCAGGCACTCTTCTCATCTCACTCAAGTGTTTATAGGTATATGACAATTTGCTCAATTTCCTCAAGGAAGGAATTCTACCATAAGCTTGACTATTAACCAGATCTCTACTTTATTAATGAAAACACATAAGAATCAAGAGGTCTTTTATTTTGGTTTTAATGAGGCCATGGGATTAATCGTTAGGTGGGGAAATCAAGAAAAGGAAATTTCAAGAAGGCTAAACAAAATATCAAACATTGCAAAGCATGACACCTTCTAAATTTCCTTTTTAAGCTTTGATTCATTTTTCCACCTTTCTTTCTTTCTTTTTATTTTATTTCTCACTTTCTTTTTGTCATCCCCTTCTCCCCTTTTCTTTTTTTGTTTATTTTATTTTATTTATTTGGAGAAGGGGAGACTTTCAGCTCAAGAGAAATATTTTTCTATCTTTCTCATCCCACAATTTATTTTTCAAACTACATTTTTACCCTTTTTGCAATACTTTAAAAGGTGTCATACCAACCATAATTCATCAAAACATTTCAAGGTACCAAGAAAAGCATTTTATTTTTTTAGGCTCAAAATTGGGCAACTAAGGGGTAGCATTTAATCAATCAAAGCTCGAAAGACCGGAAAAATACCTAGTGCCTTAATCATTTTCAAAAATATTTTCAAAATTTTTTTTTAAGTTTAAAAACGGTTTCAAGTCAAGTTCTAGAGAATACAATCCAAGAGGAATAAAACACTCTATCACAAAGAATGGGGTAGATTTAGTGAGTACCCCTTTTTGGCTCAAAAATCTCACATTTAGTAGTTTAAAATCAATGAGAAACACAAATCTAAGGAACCACATGCTAATTATCAACTATCAAAAGATCATCTCAAGCATTTTTATTTTTAGCCTTATCACAAGAATAAAAAATTGGGTTCAAAAATTCACTATCTCAATTTATTTGGCACTAAGTTCTCATAATTGGATGCATACTCTAAGCAAAGGGTCAATCTAATCATGTGATCATGCAAAACTATGCCTATATGAATGCAACATGAAAAATGTAAAAATTTGCAAAAATACCCCTACCCCAAGCTTAAAAACTTACATTGTCCCCAATGTAAATAATCAAGTCAGAGAGAGGAGAAAAATGGAACAACTCACTGAGGTGGTAGAGGATGCTGGCTCACATGCCAGTCAAAGAGATGCTGGAAAATGTGTCACGGCCGTGATGTGTATCACGGCTAGGCCGTGATACATTCTGATCTTCAGGGTCCTTCTCATCACGCCAGTGATGGATGTCACGGCTGTGCCATGATCCTTTCTGGTCTTCTCTGGTTAGCTAATCACGGCCGTGACCACCGTCACGGCCTGGGCGTGATGATTTCTGACTTTATTTTTCCTTGCCTTTTTGTTCTTCCTTCGTTCATAACCTGAAAATACTTGGCAAATCCATCAATTAGTGACCTTTCTTTTCTCATCTTCTCAAATTATTCAAAAAAAAATTCTAAAACAAATGGGAAAGGGAAAGAAAACTTGGGTTGCCTCCCAAGAAGCGCTTATTTACGATCTTAAGCTTGACCATACTTCTTTCAATCAACTGGGGTCGGCTGGGCCTAGAAGTGCAAGAAAACTTCTCTTCCATGGGAGTCCTTCAAAGAGCCGATTTTGTTCATATGGCCAATTGCGCTTTCGCTTTGCTCTTTTCACTGAGTTTCATGGCCTTACTCCCTCCCGGCGAAAGTTTTGTTTCCACATGATGAGAAACTCTGACTTCATCACCATTTGGTGCATCATTCATCATGCAAAGCTTGGGAGTTGCTTCCATATTAGGCTCGTCCTTCACCTCTGGAGACATTATATCGATCCTGCACACATGACTCTCAAAAGGAGGGTTGTTATATGAGTTAGTCGAATCAAAATCTACCCTACCTTCCTCTACATTCAGAGAGAGTTTGCCATTCTTTATGCCTATTATCGCTCCATCTGTGGCCAAAAACGGCCTTCCTAGACTGATGGGTAATTTAGAATTCCCGTTCATATCCAACACCATGAAATCGGTAGGAATGAAAAATTTTCCTACCTTTACGGGGACATTCTCTAGTATGCCTACAGGAGTTTTAGTTGAGCCATCCGTAAATTGTAAAGAGAATTTGGATGGACTCAATTCCCTGGTTCCCAACCTCTCCAAGATAGTAAGCGGCATCAAGCTCGCACTAGCCCCTAAGTCACATAAGGCTTGGTCTATTTTCACCTCTCCAACTGAGCAAGTAATAGAGAAACTACCTGGATCTTTTAGTTTAGGAGGCATATTAGTTTTTATCTTGACATTGTGCTCCTCAGTTAAGCTCTTAGTTTCTACTTGCTTTCTCTTGACCAACCTTTGTGGGAAAGGTATTGGGGGTTGGTAAGGTGGTGGGGGGACATACTTTGGCTCTATCTCTTCATCTTCGCTTATGTCCTCCTCACATTCCAAATCCTTTTCAACTACCCCAAGCTTATCATCCCTCAAGTATATGGCAGTACAATGTTCGTTGGGATTAACTTCGGGTTGTCCCGGAAACGTACCCTTAGGTATAGAGTATGTACTAGCTTGTTGGGCAATCTGGGTTTCTAGCATCTTATTATGGATGGCTAAGTTATCTAACTTAGATGCTAACTCTTTTATTGCCTCATTGACTGCCCTACCTTGTTGTCTAAACTCTTCGTTTTGTTTTGTTTGAGTTTCAACAAAACTTTCCAAAAGAGACTCAAGTTTAGACTTTTGTACCTGAGGATACCCCGATGCGGGTTTCCTATTACCTTGGCCTTCTTGGAATTCATGGTTCAGCGTGTTGCTATAGTTCCCGTAGGAGAGGTAAGGGCCGTTCTTCCTTCCTTGGTTGTAAGAATTTGGGGGGAATGAAGTTGTGACAAGAGTTCACTTGTTCCCCTGAAGCGCCGGATCCATGAGCAGTACCATGTGGGCACTCCATTATGTCATGTCCCTGCATTCCACAAATCTTACAAACACTGTTAGTAGCACCTATTGAACTCACATTAGCCTTTTCAAGCTGATCAAAGCGTTTATTCAGTGAGTCAATTTTAGACATAATGAGATCAGTGTTATTCATTTCAAACTTACCCTCCGAAATCTTTTTCGTGTTATTACCTCTTTCTGAACCCCATTGGTGGTAGTTGGTGGCCACGTTTTCAATGATGTTGAATGCCTCAGTCATAGGCCTATTCATAAAGGCTCCACCAGCTGCGGAGTCAAGTGACACCTTTGAAGAGTAGTCCAATCCGTTGTAGAAGGTATGCACTAACAACCACCTCTCGAGTCCATGATGTGGGCAAGACTCCAGCAATCCCTTGTAGCGATCCCAAGCTTCAGATAAGCATTCTCCGTCCTTTTGGAAGAAGTCGGTGATCTGAGTTCGTAGGTAAGCCATCTTGGATGGAGGGAAGAATTTCTCCAAGAATGCCTGCTCCAGTTGGTCCCAAGTCGACAAGGTATTAGCGGGCACTTGCTTCAGCCAAGCTTTTGCCTTTCCAGTAAGAAAGGAGGGGAATAACCTCAAGCGTATAGCATCGACCGGGGCTCCATGAATCCTAATTGCATCAGTGAACTACAAGAACGTCTCCATATGATCGGTCGGGTCCTCCGAGGGTAATCCTCCGAATTGATGTTGCCTAATCATGCTAATTAGCATAGGCGGTATAGTGTAGTTCTCCGCCTCGATCTCTGGCCTAGCAATCCCAGTTCACAAACCCCTCGCATTTGGGGCTGCGTAGTCCTTCAATGGTTTGGTATCCGGTAGATTCTCCATGAGTGGAATGGGAATCAACCTCTCTCTCTCTATCTCTCTTTGTAGTCTCCTACGTCTTTGAAAGGTCCTCTCGATTTTGGGGTCAACCTCAATAAGGCTTCCAAGACATAGGGATCTTTGCATAAAAGAGAAAAACACAGAGAGATAGATACTCTAGAAAGGAAAAGAGATAAATGAGAATATTTTTTAACAAAAAACAATTAAAAAAAGAAAAAGAAAAAGTCCAGAAAAATCAATTTAAAAATTAAATTGAGATTCAACAAAGAACAGTCCCTGGCAACGACGCCAAAAACTTGGTGTCGTGCGTTCCGGCAAGTGTACCGGATTCGTCGCCAAGTAATAAAAAGATATCAATCCCACAGAGACCATGATCTCAAATCACAACTAATTATTAAATCGATAAAACTGGATTATGTAAAAAAGGATTTTGATTTTTGGAATAAGAGATAACTTAGAAAAAACCGAATAAGGAATGCAATTAAGTAAAACAGAAAGTAAATCAATTTGTGGTTTTTCAGATCTAAAGGGATTCCTAGGAATTTGGGTTACCAACATGATATTTCATGTTACTAAATTGACTACCTCTTGTTAATTATCAAAATTGCCTTGAAGGCGAATTTATCCTCAAATAGTTGATGCTCCCTCTCGGGTTACAAAAACCGTGCCCGATTAAACTAACCCTTACTCTCATGGTAGTTGAATTTAGATCGGACCCTTTAAGTTTTGTGACAATTCGTGAATCCTCGAAGGACCGCTTCTAACTCTCGTGATTTAAGTCCTAAGTCTGATTCTATAAATCCAACACCTAAGTTCACCGCTAGGTTCCTCCTTAGGGTATCTACGTCACGCAAATAAGCGGCCGCCGAATTTACGAGTAATTAAAACAATAGAAATCAGATCTAAAGCAAAATTGAAATCAACAAGAAATCGAAATCAATTCATAACATTAAAACAGATCTTGGGCATAGCTCCAATCCCTAGAAATAAAGCTACTACTCAAGCATTGCCATGGTGATGACAAGCTTGGTTAACAACAACATGAAATAAAAAAATAAGAGAAGATAAGAAGAAGAAGAGGAGAGATCCTAAAAATTTGCCTAAGTGGTAGCAGCCCAAAAAATCTCCCGAGTATCTGCCTAGATGCCATATTTATAGATTAGGGAAGTTTGAATCCCAATCAAACACAAATTCAGATCAATTCAATTTGTTTAGATCCAAATATTGCACGTCACGACCGTGATGGCCATCACGGTCAGGCCGTGATGGATTCTGCCTTGGAAATTCTTCACTGGTTGGTCTGTCACGGTCGTGATGGCCATCACGGCCTGGCCCTGACAGCTTCTGACTTTTTCGTTCTTTCTTTTTTAGCCCTGCTCGATCATGGCCGTGATGGCTATCACGGACAGGCCGTGATGGGCTCTGTTTGGCTCATTTTTCTTCACTTTTCAAGCTCTATCTTCATGCAAGCTCCATCATGGTTAATCTTGAGCATTTTAATCCTTAATTCCGGCACAACAACACCACAAAACCGCCTTACACGTTCCAAGGTAAAAATTAACCAAAATCAAATTAAAAATATCTAAACTATATGAAAATGCATGCAAAATGTCAATGAAATATGAGGTGAAATCACACTCATCAAGCACCGTGGCGAATATGATTTCGGGGAATCACTGGTGCTGGAACCATCATCTCTGAATCAGGAGCTGCCCAAGGATATGGCGGTGGCATGCGCAGAGGATACCAAAATGAAGACAATTGGTTGAATATTATTAAGAACACTACACAAGAAGCATTTACTCACTTCATTAACTTCTTCATTCTTTCATTGAATACTTCTTCAATCATTTGATATTAATTCGCATTCTTTCACACTTCATATTTATTTCACTCTCTGGGTGTTATCTGAAAGATTTGCAAGTTGTATTAATTACACAAAAGCTTTATCCCTTACTGTGTTGAGCCTGAAGAGGGTAGGTCGGAAAAGAATACTTGTTTGATAGTGAGCCTGGAGAGGCTAGGTGTGAAAAGAATACTTGTACTGTAATCTGATCAATTATAGTGGAAACTTGGTGCTGCCAAGAAACTGTATGTAGCCCTGTGAATTTAGGGGTGAACCAGTATAAAACTCTTGAGTGACATTCCTCTTCCCTTATCTCTTTAATTTGCTTCAGTATTAATTTTTGAAACTTTTAACTTAGGGAGCTATTATTGTGAATATCAATCTCTGCTTTACCCTTCTTTGTATGCTTGTGTGTTATGTCTCAAAATTAGACGTGTCACTTATCTAATTTTCTGTTGTCTTATTTTTGCTTGTTGTGCATGAGAAAATAATTTTCAAAGTTTCCTAAAAAGTTGTTAGACACAATTCAACCCCCCTTCTTCTGTTAACTTTGGTTATTTCAGCTGTTATATTTTCTGACAATGTTATATGACTGTATGCTCTGGATGACAATGCTCTGTCTGTTTCAGTATGATTTATAATCTGAGTATGATATGCCAGGAGATTGATGACATGTATTGTGATGGTATCTTAAACTGCTTGTATGATTAGAAATAAGTAATGATTGCTGTTGATTGGGCGATGTATGCTATGAGACAGATTGATGGTATGTGCTATAGTACCTCATTGGAGGAATTAGTTGAGGTGTACTGTGTTGAGTGGTGGAACAATAATATATTACGTTGAGGTACTAAGCCATAAGTTAGCGTTGAGATGAGTCGATGATGTTCATGTTGTACTACCGTTCTATTTCGCAACCGCATGGATTGGAGTGGACGATCATCCTGAAATGCTGGGAATGGATCAAGATAGTGAACGAGCATCCTGATTTGCTAGGGATGTGTCGTGACGAGTATCCTGAAATGGTGGGGATACGTCATGGCTGTGGGCGATCATCCTGAAATACTGGGGATGGATCGAGATAGTGGACGAGCATCCTGAAATGTTGGGGATTTGTCGTGGTGAGTATCCTGATCTGCTGGGGATACGTCGTGGTAGCGGGAATGATACAACTTTACTTGTAGAGGAAGTATCGTGGTGGATATATCCTTAAGCGTGTTTAGATATATGAGCAAGAGTGAACCTGATTAGCAGCAGAGCTTTATGGATGTTTGTATTGGGTGACTCGAAGGATGGTTATGTGTGTCCTATGTGTGTCCGTGTGTTGTCTTTTTATTTTATTCTACTTATATATCCCATTTTATGATGACTAGCATAGATTTTTATCCCGTGACACCCTCTATCTCGCATGTTATACAAAGCGTTAAAAGGTAAAGATATAAAAGTGAAAAATGCTTTTATTTCATAAAATAAAAACCAGATAGATAGAACCACATTGTAATGTCTCAACATGAAAAAACATAAAAAGTTGTAAAAATATAAAACTTAAACATGAACATTAAAAGCATAAAACATAACCCAACCCCGATGTCACATACAGATCTGGTATAACCGTTCCGGAATAAAATCCTCGGAATACAACTGAAACTAAAAATAACTATAACTTCTGATAAATCCTACCTAAAGTCACGGCTCCTCAGAGTCACTCCTCCACTGGCTGCTCACCGTCCTCTGCATAAAGAGATACATGCCAACAACAGAAACAGAGAAAATGGGGAGTAAGAAAACATATAAACACATCGGCATGGAGATAGTAAGAAAGATGAACATACTTCATATACATAGCATTTCCATCATTTAGCATCAACTTATAATTATATCAATATATTAAATCAACCCATGTATGCTATGCTGTGCAACACTACTTCGCTACTCCATTATGCATGCGGATCCAAACTATCTCAGGAAGGCAACTCCGGAGTTACATATCCACATTGGCCAAAAAGCACCAACGCCGGTAGTCCACCAAACCATGGGTGAACCCCTTGGATAGACAATGCACCATAACGAGGGTACGCCACTGTGGGGGCGTACGGTTTACCAAACCTTGGGTAGGCCACCCGAGACTTGGCCAGATCGACGTATGCTAGGACGACCTCCCCTATGTTGGACTTCCCCCAATAACAACTTCAACATATGAATGCATGAGCATAACAACAAACAAGGCAACCACCTCCTTTGCTTGGGCCAATAAGAACCCAAGGCTTATCACCAACATCAACGTCAACACCTTCACCCTTCTGGGTCAAGGTCCCCCTTAGTCAAAAACCTTTAAGGTTCAACTCATCAACACCTCGACCAAAAAGCATCGAGGTCACTTTGCCCAAAAAGCACCAAAGTCTATCAACGTGCGGTAACCCACTAGGCACCAGCTTAACCAACTTGTATTTCTTATTTATCTTAATTAATATTTAATTAAGTTATCTAACTTGTTATCATTCGATTGGTGTATTATTTCATCATTTGGGGACATTTGGGTATAACTACCCTTTAATCCTTTGGTTCACGTCACTGTTTTAATTAGGTGAGCACGAGCGTGCTCCCTGTTAAGCACGGTCGTGCTTCTTGGAGCGTGGCCGTACTGACTGGGCAGGTTAGGTTATGTTCTTTAGCCAAAAACTCCCTAAACACTCTTAAATCAGTCCTAGGGTCTAATCAAGGACCATCAAACATTAACCTCACCTCTCACTACTAAATTCATGTTTTATAATACTTTTGGGGAAATTATTCCTTTAATTACCATGTTAATAAAGAGCCCTATTTTAACCAATTAAAGTTTTATTAAGGTGTTCATCATAAATCACCATACATTCAACCATGGCATAATCAACATCATCAAACTAACAACATTCATGACGCATTCAACATACCAATTCAACCAATTAATCATGACACAACACATATCATCAAACATATAAATTGGCATACATCATCATGAACCATAAAAGAGTTATAGCAATTAGACATTCATACCACCTTGCCTAATGGTCATACTATCCTTCTCCTCATCCCTGGTATGATGATCTAATCTACGATCACTTTGAGCGCATCCAAACTTGGTCCACTCGAACGGTTCATAGGATCTTGGTCAAGAACATCAAAGAAAGAAGGAGTAATTAATCCCCAATTCAAGAAAACAAAAGGAGATCAACAAAGGGTTTACTAGATTACCTTAATTGACACTAATGCGTGGTTTATTCTCCAATTACAAAAGAAAACACCAAGAGACTTGAGGAGGTTCAAGGGGCAGGAGAGAAGAGGGTTTCTGACTGCCAAGGATTGAGAGGAAGAGTCATAATAAGGGTTGTAACTTGTAACCCTCCTGACTCACTAATTTATATTGTCAGGAAAAAACATCTTTCAGAACTAGACACAGCTGTGTCCTGGCCAAAATAGCGTTTGAGTATTAGACACAACTGTGTCTATCAGGAGACACAGCTGTGTCATGGACCATATCAGTGTTCTAGGAATTCGACACAATTGTGTCTATCAGGAGACATGTAACACCCTGATTTCTGCTGTTTTCTGTATCGATAAACAAATATATGTTTATATTTTTATCTGAGATCTAGAAAATGATTTTGGTTGAAACAAAATCATATTTAGACTCGATTTCATGGCGAAAGCCTACGGTTAAATTTTGGGTTGAACATTCAGACGAAACCCGGTTTGCGTTTTCACTGACAGTAAGATTTTACTGGTCAGAAAACCTAATTTTGACCCGATAATGAAACGATAAATTTCTTATCACTTTTTAAGTGATATAGGCCTTTTTTAAAAATTTCGCTCTAAAATAAAATATTATATTTGGTTCCGGTGAAGTTTCGAGTTAAATAAGTTGCGGAATACCTAAATCGGGAGAATAACGGAGTCGCAATCGGAACTACGGAGACTGAACCCGACACCGGGTCACGGAGGGACACATGTCAGAAGGTTGTGGTGAGTCACCACTAATGACTCACCTTTGTCATCATTAGTTTTGCAAAATATCTAGATATTTTAGTTAGTAAAAGACTAAACTACCCCTAAGTGTAATTAGAAATACAAGATTAGCCTTATGACTCACTCAGCTTACCCCCCTCACTCTCTTCTCTCACGACAGTCCCCCCCACACACACACACACACACACACACTCATTTTCTTCAACATTCAACCAAGAACAACAAAGAAAAACCCTAAGTTCTTAAGGATTCTTTAGCCAGTTTGGATCAAACTCTTCATCTTTTCTCCATCTTCAAGAGGTAGCTTCTCTACTCTTGATCATCTAAGCGTTGTTCTTCATTTATTTCATAAATTCATGCCATGATCATCACATTTCATTTCTAGTTCTAGGAACTTTGAAAATCTCTAGAAAAGTGTAGAAAAATCCTATGATCATGAAACCAATTTTCATGATCTTATAATCATTTCTATGTTTATAATCCAATAGCATGAATCAAACAAAAAATTCCTCCTTGCTTTTCTATATGAGGCCGAAACCTTTCTTGTGAGGATGGAGGAGGTTTTGTTTCAATTTCAAGTCATGATCATTAATTATATCATCTATAATGCTTAAGGATCACTAATCTAAGAGCATATGAATTTTAGAAAACCCTGGCCATTTTTTTTATCCAGGGCTGAATCCTAACCACGAAATAGGTTTGATGATTTTGCTTCATTTTCCAGTTATGGCAATTTTCCTTAGCTCTACACTACTCTAAGGCTATGGATATAAGAGTATGTGAAATTTTGAAACCTCTAACCTATTTTTCTATCTTAGGCCGAATCCATACCCTTAGGAACTTGTAGTTTTTTTTTTCAAAGTTTAATTAGTTATGTGTTGTTTTGTGAAGGTTTGTGTTAGTAGTTGTTGTTTGGAGTCTTGTGAAGGTAGCTAATAACTACGAGATCAATTTCGGAAGAAAAATCCACACTTTAAGGTAAAGGGAGTTTACCTGAGGAGCTTCGATAACTATGTGTATAAATTGTTTGGTGTGTCTGTAAGTAATTGTTGTAGTTTATGGGGTTTGTTTTTAAATTATTGCGTAATATTCTGTGATGCATGATTTATCTATGAAAGCATGCTCTAAATTGCGATGTGTGAATTTATTGTTGATTGTGAAAGCATATGATAAATTGTGTTATATGAAATTTTCTGTTGATTTCGTGATTGGTTGGAAGCCTGACATCGATCAGTGCTTATTGGAAATTAAGGATAAAACATTAAGAAAATTTAAGGGAAACATTATGTCTTTGAAAATTTGTGGATTTAAATTTTAATGTAAAAATAATAATATTTTAATGAGTTTTAAATGAAAGAATAAGTTAATAAATGACAGCGAGTACGTAACCGTGAAAAAAAATCACTTTCGCATTTTTTTTCGAAAGCGACGAAAAAAAATGGAAATAAATCTTAATGTTAAGAAAATGTGTTTTAAAAATTGTTTTAAGGTTAATGATAAATAATTTTTGAAGAAATAAGGGTTTTTTCTTGCCCAACGACAGTAGAAGGAAAAATGATCTTTTTAAGTGAGAAAAATAAATTTACATGCCAGAAATGACTTTTCAAAGGGTTAATGTATTTTTAGAAATAAAAATAAAGGATTTGAGAAAAATTGATTTTCGTTACGTTTTAAAACGAATTTCATCAGAAAATGATTTTTGGAAAAGAATTTAAGAACAACGGAAATTTTCCGACAAACTTGGATAAGTTTTCGGAGTTTTTGTTTTGGTATTTGTGTTTCACTGAACGAAAATTCTTTGGGAAAAATAAAGGAAAGGATAAGGACCTAGATTGCCTAGATGTCGGACTAGTGTTCCTAAAAGGAAATTGCACTTGGAAGGGAAAGGAATTAGAATACCTAAGGAAGGGTAGTCGGGAGCTTTAAGCCTCGACAAAGGAAAAACAAACGACAATGAACAATTACGATAACAAAGGGTTTTACATTCATAGTCTGGCAGACATGCCATTTTGGGCAGACATGCCTTGGGTATCGAGCTACAATTTCTCAGGGGGTGAATTGGGTAAATTGGTTAGTTACGGACCAAAGATAAATTCTAAGGTCTTTGGGTCTTAGGGACATTCGGGCTTCGAAAATCCAGTGAATACTTGGGGCCTTGCAACCTCGGGTTGTGGAATTCGGTTACCTGGCACGAATGTAATCAATAGGGAACTATTCCAATATTATTTTAGGTGCTCCATCGTGATATTCCCTGAACAATTGGAGCCGAACCTAAATTTAGAGGCCGATCTCATGAAACAATTGTGTTAAGGGTATCGCAGCCTAATCATTGTTCGAAGAAGGGAAGTTAGGAATCTTTGGAGAATAAAGGTCAAGACTCATAGGATGGATATTGAAGTGCCATGCATTTTTGAAAAATCACGAATGGATGATCGGGTATGAATCCTATTGGTAGGAAATATTTATAGCATGTGTAATGATGTTTGTTTGAGGGTCGTGCATGTAGCTATCATAATGAAACACAATATTGGTATCTCACCCTTGCTTTATTTCTTTTCATATTGGGTTTCTACTATGCTTATATATATATATATATATATATATATATATATATATATATATATATATATATATATATATATGTGTGTTCGAGTACATATGAACCAAATGAGTCCGATATCATACACGAGAATACGTTCCCTGCACTTTGACGACGCTGATGATAGAAATGTGTGGAAGACTAACCTGGATACTTCCACGGTCAGGGAGTTCTAGGGAGGACTTCCCAATGGTTTTTATTAAGTGCGACCAGCTCTAGGATCTGATTTGGATTTACTTTTGGGAAGTAATACCGCTACTATATAGGTTTAGTTTTTGTGTGTTTTCTTGTGTTATGGTTTTAATAAATAATCTGTAATATAAAGGTCCCTATGTAAAACTGTATTGATGCATATATATGTATGTACTCGGTTGTTAGTTGTAAAGGTTTGGTTTGTATCGGTAGAGGAAAAGAAAAAGAAAAAGAAAATTACAACTAATTTCAAGGAAGTTAAGAACTAGAGAAAATTATATTTTCCGATAGCAACCAGCGTACGTAATTATTTTCAGTCTTTTAGTTTCAACATGTAGCACCAAGGGGGTGTTACAAGACAAAGCTATGTCCCGGCCAAAACAATGTTTGCGAGAATTAGACACAGCTATGTCTATCTGGAGAAACAGGAGTGTCTTGGCAGACACAGCTGTGTCTATCAGGAGACACAACTGTGTCCAGCTCTAGGAGAGAGAAACATATGCCTCAGAAAGGGATTTTTTACCAGAAAATCCCACTTAACCCCATTTTAAATTCCCTAAAGCACTCCTCTAATAATCTAACACAACATACAACTATTTACAACGCATAAAAATATACACGAAAAAATGGGGTGTTACATATCCGCTGTTTCTCTTTGTTATATTTACTATTTTGGAACGATAAGACTTCGTCAAGGATCATCCTTTTGGTGAAGGAGACGTGTTGCAAGTGTCAACGGTCGTATAAGTGGTAGGAAACATGCATCAGAGATAGTCTGGGCAGTAGGGAGTCATTATTCCTACTACTAGTGTTAGGTGAGAGTGTTAAACAGTCTTTTGGTATATGGCCAGTGAGTCTTTTGTATTTTGATGTGTCTTGGCGAGAAAAGCCAGCTAGGCAGTATTGCTGTATATTTTACTACCTTCCTTACTCTGATGTTTTGCATTTACTGTTATGATTGTAAATATATATTTTAAAGTAACTGAAGTTTTTACTCATGACTTATATTATTAATGTAAGTATTTAATTCCATGTGACAATCGCAAGGGTGTTACAGTGACTAGAGAAGTGTTTTGAAAAAGAAAATTTGAAAACTATAAAACTTGTTTTTAAAATATTCAATACAAAGCTTTTGAACACTTAGTTTAAAGGAATAAACATCTATGCAGCAAGGGGATGGCATGATTTTCCTTTTTCATAAATAAAGTTAAAAGATAAATAGGGAAAGTATGAATAATTCTAGTTGAATGATTTCCGAGATCTTAATTCATATTTTGATAAACCTTTGTTTTTTCTCTTATTTGATGTGAGATAGACATGTTTGATGTTCAAACCGGCAATAAAAATCTACAATCCAATGTTTTATAAATACACCATTATGTACTGGATCTTTAGCAGGGAAAAAGATAATATGTAAATGAGTATCAAATTAGGCATGTTGCTTATTATATCATGCCCATCATGGATAGTGTAAAAAATCAATGTCCATGATGGGCATGATATAATAAGCAACATGCCTAATTTGATACTCATTTACATATTATCTTTTCTCCCTGCTAAAGATGCAGTATTTAATAGTGTATTTAGAAATGATTGCAAGACTAATATCATATTTGATTTTCTTCAGACAACCTTGGACTTCAATGCCCCGAATAAGAAGCAAAAAATCAATGTCCATGATGGGCATGATATCATAAGCAACATGCCTAATTTGATACTCATTTACATATTATCTTTTCTCCCTGCTAAAGATGCAGTATTTAATAGTGTATTTAGAAATGAATGCAAGACTAATATCATATTTGATTTTCTTCATACAACCTTGGACTTCAATGCCCCGAATAAGAAGCAAAAAATCAATGTCCATGATGGGCATGATATAATAAGCAACATGCCTAATTTGATACTCATTTACATATTATCTTTTCTCCCTGCTAAAGATGCAGTATTTAATTGTGTATTTAGAAATGATTGCAAGACTAATATCATATTTGATTTTCTTCAGACAACCTTGGACTTCAATGCCCCGAATAAGAAGCAAAAAATCAATGTCCATGATGGGCATGATATCATAAGCAACATGCCTAATTTGATACTCATTTACATATTATCTTTTCTCCCTGCTAAAGATGCAGTATTGAATAGTGTATTTATAAATTATTGGATTGCAAATTTCTACTATCGGTTTATACAATGAGAAATGATGTATAGTGCGAAGTAGGATTCGTCAGATAGGGAACGAATGACGTGGCTTATCTTTTTTAAGTTTTAGTTATAGAAAAACAAAAAGTAATTGCCTGGGTCTCCTCTGCCACGGCCATCCGCTACTCTGGTCTCCGCCGCCATACATAAACCAGACATGTACAAATTGCTCAGATAAAAAAAAAGGAGGATTACACTTTCTTTCACTACACAAAACTTTCATTCATCTTCCTCCATGATTTGTTGGATTAGGGACTAATAGGATCTTCAATATCTGTGTTTCATAATTGTCTAGGTTCATGACTAATGACTTATTTGAATGTCAATATAAATCTGCGTTCTGCACAATTTAGTTGGGTAGTGTGATTTGGCAAAACAACCATAGGCATGTACCGAGATTACCATCAAACAGGTGCTATGCAAGAAGAGCAAATTTATTTTTTAACATGAACATGGTACTAGAAAAACTTCTTCTTGAATATTGATGACGCAAATTGGAAATTTTGTGGGGAATTAAGAAGAACCATGACAGTGGAGCTTTATAGGGATCTAATTGATATTTTATAGGGAATTAAGAAGAACCATGAATTTGCATAACAATAGCAACAGATGAATTTGTATAACAATCGCAACAAATCGAAACATGTGACTAAGGAGAAACGACGATGGATGACGAGACTGCAACCTGTATACACCATCCATGTTTCAAATTTTTTATATCATTTTTTAATTAATAATATAATTAAGTGAAATAATATATCATGCCACGCCTTTCGTACAGTATTTGACAAATCCTATTTCACACCATATAGCAGTGATGTTATACAATATAGTTGTCTATCAATCATGTCTAAAAATGGTGAAAAAACACAGGTTTATTAACTTTATCAATAAAGTTCTCCAAAACCTTTCAACTAAATTCATGCATACTCTCAATCGTTATCTTAACTTATAAAAAAAAAGGAGAACTAATGGATTCCCCTTCCTACAGTGTCTATTTTACCTCAATTTGAGAAGAAAGAATAAGAGGAGAGAGAAATGGAGGAGAGATGGCAATTATCACATGTTTGGTTATGCAGAGAGAAAGAGAATAAAGAATTAAAACTATGGGTCCCACCAATACTTTCTCCTCCCACATGCGAAGAAAGGGAGAAGTGGACCTTCATTTTGTCATTTACATGATTACCCCCCCCCCCCCCCCCCCTCTAACCATTTCATCTCCCCTTCTCTCAAACATTGCCGCTGGCGTGGTGGTGGAAAGAGGAGGCAGTGGCGGAACGCGGCTAGGCGTAGCCATGAGGGGAAGTTCTGTGGTTGGTAAGGCTCGGTAGGAATGACGGGAACAAATGGGGATGGACCTGTGGTGGTCGACGATTGATTGTGGGAATGGGAAAGATAAAGAAATAAAGAATGGTTACATACTTGGGGAGGGTGAAAGGTTATAGGTTAGGGCTAGGGCGGGGGAGGGGGAAGGGGAAGGGGATACGAAGGGGAGGGGGTGGGTGGGTAATAAAATAATTTTTTATTACAAATATAATTATTCTATAATATATTTAATTTTTTTTACTAGATATTATATATTTAATTTTTTTTAGTGAAGAAGCATGCTAAGGCATCATCACCATGAGGAAGGCCATCCTAACTAGGTTGGCACCACCAACCCCATCAATCATATGCAGCACGCTCCAAAATTAATATTAATAAAGAATAAAAAGAATACAAAACCATGGGGGGACATAAAGCAAACCCATGAAGAAAGCTTTAACAAAACCTATAGGAAGGTAAACCAAGCCTATCGCGGCTAAAATCACTACAAAGGAAATTGGGTAAATAATCCCACCAAGAAAAACCAATATTATGAATACCAAAAGAGGCAAGTCTATCAGCACAGCAATTACCCTCTCTAAAACTGTGAGAAACTCCAAAATTTAGTTATTAAGACAAAGCAATGCAATTCTTCCATCAATTTTGAAGATGCCAAGGGACCACATCAAGGGAATTGAAAGCATGGATCACTAACATAGAGTCACACTCAAGCCACAAGTTTCTCCAACCTTTTTTTGGAAGCAATTTCAATAGCATGCATTGCTCCATTTAGTTCAGCAATCAAAGAAGAGTTGACCCCAATGTTAATAGCAAAACAACCAAGAACAACAGCTGAACTTTCCCTGAAAATACCTCTACAAGAAGCCATACCAAGAGAACCATGAGCTGCCCCATCAGTGTTGCGGTTGATCCAGTTATATAAAGGAGGATGCCATCAAACTTCTTTGATCACAAGAGCTTTCCTGACTTTAGCCAAAACTGAAAAGAACTTGAGAACTATGAAGTCATCAATTGAATTGCTAAAAGTTCCTTTGGAAGCATTTCCAGAAACAGAAACCGCGGCAATGATTCTAGTGCAGAAAAGGACAGCTTCTTATTTTGGAATCTACTTTGGTTTCTATTGTACCAAATGAACCAGCAAATATTGATGATTACAGCAACCATAATATCTTTAATTTGAGGACAGTTACAGTAGGAAATTGAATTGAAAATATCTTGAACAGATGACAAATCGAATCTGCACTTGAAGAGAGAACTCAGCCATTGCCAAAACCTTAAGGTAAAAGTGCATTGAAAAAATAAATGGTCAATAGATTCATCTGCAGCACCACAATTATCACACATGGAAACCACAACATTGTCAATCATTCTTAGATTATTATCAGTTGGGAGTTTGTGATGGAAGATTCTCCAAACCAACAAAGATTTTGAAGGAGGGACATAAGAACTCCAAATAATTTTAGTCCGAGCAGCAGCATTGAGAATCAGATTCAATGAAAGGAAAGCTTCTTTCAAAGAAAGATCTCCAGAAGAGGAGTCACTCCACACTAATCTATCGGGGCAAGGAACAGAAGGGATGCAAACCTGCATTATCTGCCTATTTAGATCAGTTGACTTATCCTGGATATATTGAGGAACATTCCAAGCACTATTACAGATAAAGTCATTAACAATTGCTTTGAGGGAGTGATGAGTATGAGATGGAATGTTTAGAATATTAACCATAGTCCTATCTAACCATTTTGCAGTCCAAAAAATAATAAACTTTCCATCTCCTAACATCCAAGAAGAATGCAATAGAACCTTATTCAAGCAGGACTTCAAAGCAGGTCAAATTGAAGATTTTGCATAATGAGCAATTGGAGACAAATTCCTAAGAAACCTGGCTCGAAGAAAACAAGCCCACTGGCTAGTAGATGAAATGAATTTCCATGAAAGCTTCAACATTGCAGCTTCATTAATTGATCTAAGAGATCTCAACCCAAGACCACCATCCTCCACTGAAGAACAAACCTTATGCCAAGCTACAATGACATATTTTCTAGTATTAATGTCTTCGGACCAAATGAAATGGCGAATCCAACTATCAATCTGCTTTAAAAGAGCTATAGGCCATGCATAAACATGGAAACTATAAGAGGATATTCCATGAATTACAGATTTAACTAGCTCCACTCTTCCCATAATGGAAAAAAGACTGCCCTTCCAAAGAGAAAACTTGTTCTTGATCCTATCTATTATAGGTTGGAGAAATATTTTCTTTGGCCTCCCTTTGAAAAGAAGAACACCGAGATAAGAGAAAGGCAACCGACCTTGCCTGAAACCAATCCAGTTACTCAACTCTGCAGATCTTCTAGGAGAAATCGAGCCAGCAAAAAACCTACATTTGTCAATACTAAGACATTGGCCCGAAGACTCAGCATAAGAGTGAAACAGCTCCATCAAATTTTGCAAGCCTTTTTTATTCCCTCTACAAAAGATCAACACATCATCAGCATATAAGAGGTGGCTAGGAGTAGAATACCCTTTAGGGCTGGACATTGGTTTTAACCTCCCATCATAGACCAGAGAAGAAATCCCTCTATTGAGAGCATTTTCTGCTATACAAAAAAGAAGGGGAGAAAGGGGGTCGCCCTGCCTCACCCCTCTAGAACAGAAAAAAAAAAAACCACAAGAATGACCATTCACAGAGATAGAAAGCTTAGCAGATTGAAGTATGGTTTGGATCCAAAATCAGAATTTGTCATCAAAGCCAAAGGTCTTAAGCACCTTTAACAGAAAGCACCAATCCAATGTGTCAAAGGCTTTTTTATTGTCCAGCTTCAAGGCCAAGTTACCACCAAAGGACTTATTATCAAGCATATTGATTGCTTCAGAAGCAATGCATATGCAATCAACAATGTTTCTTCCTCTAATAAACCCTCTTTGTTGATCAGAGATGATTTTTGGAGCAATGATTGCTATCCTGTAAGCCAAAACCTTAGTTATGATTTTAAACTGGAAATTGGCTTGTACTTTTCAATTATGTCTGCACCCTTCTCTATAGGAATAAGAACTACAATGTTAGAGTTCAAGTTGGAAAGGATACTACCAGTATTAAAGAACTGCAAAACAGATTTGCAAACATCTGCCCCTACAATGTCCCAATAAGCTTGATAGAAACAGGAGCCAAAACCATCAAGGCCAGGGGCAGAATTATGTTTCATTGAGAACACCGCACTCTTGATTTCGTCAACAGAAGGAATGCAAGTAAGCATCAAATTATCAGCAGAAAAGACCAAAGAAGGAATAACACTTTCAATTAGGCCATTATCCACATGAGAAGACTGCTAGGAATATAAGTTGGAAAAGTACTCAGTTACACGATTTTCAATCTCAGGAACTGAATCCAACACATCATCACCAACCTTCAAAACAGACATTTACTTAGACACATTTCTGATCTTAGTGATTTTGTGAAAAAAGGATGTGTTTCTGTCTCCATAGGTAGCCCAGTTCAACCTTGCCTTATCTCTCCAGAAGGATTCCTGATCTGCAAGAGCTTGCTGTAGCTCAATTTGAGCAAGAGTTTCCTGCTGTAACAGTGAATCAGAAACACCAGAAGAACCAATATTGGCTTGAATTTCATCAACAGCTGCGATAGCCTTTTCAACTCTGTATGCACATTGCCAAATACTTCTTTGTTCCATTTCTTCAATTCAAACTCGAGAACCTTTAATTTATGGACCAGAATGGCCATAGGATAGCCAACAAAGCTTCTGTTCCAAACATCAGTTACTAACCTTTTACAGTCAAGGTGGGAAGTCCACATGTTCAGAAATTTAAATGGAGCGGGATAAAAATTGATACCTTTGTTAAGAACAAGCATAATGGGGTAATGGTCAGAATGACTTCTTGTAAGAGTGAAACAAGCCACATTATCCCAAAAAGAAAACCACTCATCATTGCACAAAGATCTATCCAGCCTTCTTTCAACAATATGTCTCAAATTCCTACCATTAGACCAAGCATTGAATTCATCACAAGAAGCTCTCAAGGTAAGAGAACCTCCTCTAGTTTCATGAGCTCCCAAAACTGCATTGAAATCACCAATAACAGTCCAAGGTGCCGGATTGGATTGCTGCAGTGAGGCCAAGTCCAACCATAACTGTCTTCTCAGAACATGGTTTGTACTAGCATAAACTCCAGCTATGAAAATATTTTGATTATCAATAGAAACAAAACAAGTAATATGCTGATCTTTCTCTTCATTTTCTTTCATGTTTCTCACATACCAAACAACCCTTAAAATCCACTCTTTTTCTAACCATATTCTCTCTTCTCATCTTCTATCTTCTCATTTTCTCTCTTTTCATTCTCTCTTCACAACCAAACAAAGTATAAGAGTCCAACAGCTTTGTGTTGATTAATTTTTAAGCGATTTATTTAGTTTTTCCATTTTCCTTTTGTTAAAATACAACTCTACCTCATTTTGGGTCTCACTATTTTTTTACAGCCTTATTTTTCCTTACTCTAATTATTTCAAAATTCTAAAAACACTTAAACTCTGTTATATCAAGTTTCTTGGAGGTTTGATTATCCCATCGAAAAGAGATGGTTCTTTAACTTCCAAGTTCTTGAATTGTTTGATACTCATCCTTACATATGGATGAATGTTAAAAGTATTATTACTAAAGAACCTTTGCTAGAAAGCTTTTCATTAGTTTTTGCAACTTATCTGAACAAGCATATAGTCCTAAAATCAAAGTGGTTTTATGCCTTTAATATTAGAATCTTCATTATAGTAGCTTGCCGCTTGAGGATATCATTTTTTCAAATTCCTCTCCATTGTTTATGCATGCATTGATGTTAATCTAGAAGTATACACCTGCTCATCCAGAAGCATATTTTTTTCGATAATTAGAAATTTTATTAATAAAATCTAACCTTAGCATCATAGTGTCCAACTCCCCCCACCTTCTAGGAAGGGTTTAGGAGCAAGCACTCAATCATGTGATTCAAGTAAGAAAAAACAAACATAAAATCAGTTACATCAGAAAACCCCTATCATCAGTTTACTCAACTACATCACAACATCCCCTGTCGTCAATTTTCTCCAATTCCATCTGCCCTTTTACAAGCTAATACCCTTTCCCCTAAAAACAACCTGAGTCTGTCCACAAAGAACAATAAAAACAAGACCTTTTCTACACGTTTCAGCTATTCAAGACAAAAAGAAAACAGTTGTGCTTTCCTCAAATAAATACTGGACAGCAACCTTAACATAAAAAGCACCTCCTATACAAGGAGTCTAAAACCTTCAAAGAATTTTGCAGCACCCCTGTTATACATAGATTAGTCCCTTAGAGCATAGAAGGTTATATCTTCTGCAGCAGATATTCTTCTTAATGCCACGACCTCTGCATATAATGACCATTAAAGTTTTTCTTTGCATTACATAGGGGCCCTTCTGTGTTACTTTTCTTGGGTATATGTCTGCTAGCGTTCACTAATCACAGGTATACAACCTAACTTTTATTTTTCAGGGTGTACACTCACTCAAAAAGTAAGAGTGAGTGGGTCTATACCCTTAAAAATTTAAACAAGTGTAAAAAAAATGAAAAAGCAGTGGATGTATTCCTGAAAAAGCAGAAGCGAGTGAGCACATATCTAAGGAAAGTATAAGCAACGGGATTATATACTTCCTTATGAACGTCGATGCACGGATAAACAATGGATATAAAATTTGGAAAAATAATATCCTCTAGCAGCTAGTGACTATAATGAAATCTTCGAATATACGAAGCAAATTTTTTTATTCTAGGACTTCATCGTTTGTTTTGATAAACTGGAAAAAGTAATGAGAAGTTTTCTACCAAATGTGCTTTAATAACAATATGATTAACATCCAACCATACGTGAGCGTGATTATGAAACAAATCAAGAACTATGATATTAAGAACTATCTCTTCTTGATAAGATAATCAAACTCTAATAAAGTTAATATTAAAAAGTTTGAGTGTTTAGCCTTTTGAAATAATTAGATGAAGCAACAACAAAGATGCAACAAATGTTGAGGTCCAAATGAACTAACTACTAGAAATTCATGAATTTCCAGTGTATTTTTTTCACATGAATTTCTTTCGAATTTTGCTGCAATGTTTCCAAAAATAAGATTTTTTTCCCATAGATTTAAATTCATAGGAAATTTTGAAGGAAATTTTAACATGTCCTGCAAATTTTCCTGCAGATTTAAATTTTTCCCAAGAAAATCCACAGGAAATTTCCTGTGGATTTTAAAATTCACAGGAAAAAATTACTAACGAAGTTTTTACTTGGAGACGGAGACCCATAGAAATATTCGCAGGAAACCAGTTTCATGCGAATTTTGAGCAAAATCCGCAGGTAATCAGAAGATTTCTAGTAGTGACAAGAGAAGTTTTTTGAAAAACAAAATTTTAAAAACTATAAAATTTGTTTTTAAAATATTCAATACAAATATTTTGAACACTTAGTATAATGGAAGAAATATCTACACAGCAAGGGGATGGCATTATTTTACTTTTTCATAAATAAAGTTCAAAGATAAATAGTGAAAATATGAATAATTCTTGTTGAACGATTTTCAAGTACTTAATTCATAAAGTTGATAAACCTTTGTTTTTTCTCTTGTTTGACGAGAGATAGACATGTTTGATGTTCAAACCGGTAATAAAAATCTACAATCCAATGTTTTATAATTACACCATTATGTACTACATCTTTAGCCAGAAAAAGATAATATGTAAAGGAGTATCAAATTAGGCATATTGCATATGCTACATGCCCATCATGGACATTGAGTTTTTGCTTCTTGTTTGGGGCATTGGTGCCCATGGTTGTATTAAGAAAACCTGACAAGATGAAAGTCGGGAATCAAGTAATATTAGTTAATTCAAGACTAATATCATGTTTGATTTTATTCATACAACCTTGGACTTCAATGCCCCGAATAAGAAGCAAAAAATCAATGTCCATGATGGCCATGATATCATAAGCAACATGCCTAAAAAAATGTATTTATAAATTTTTGGATTGCAAATTTCTACTACCAGTTTATACAATATAGTTGTCTATCAATGATGTCTAAAAAAGAAGAAAAAAATATAGCTTTATTAACTTTATCAATAAAGTTAACCAAAACATTTCAACTAAATTCATGCATACTCTCACTCGTTATCTTAACTTTACTTATAAAAAAAAAGAGAGAGAGAGAACTAATCGATTCTGCTTCCTACAGTGTCCATTTTGCCTCAATTCTAAGAGTCCAACAGCTTTGTGTTGATTACTTTTTAAGCAATTTATTAATTTTTCCATTTTCCTTTTCTTAAAATACTACTCTAACTCATTTTGGACCTCAATATTTTTTACAACCTTATTTTTCCTTACTCTAATTATTTCAAAATTCTAAAAACACTCAACCTCATGCTTCTCAAACCCAACACTTAAAACCATATCACATGGGCTAAGCTGGCCCACATATCACTTAAGAATCAGATTATCAGAATCAATGGGACATGGGTGTATGCCAATTGCAGTTTTCAAAATCACAATCATATATCTTCCCCAGAAAAATCATAACCATAATCCTGTAAATTAACAAATAAAAAAATAAAATAAGAAAACCGGGAATTCGTTGCTGTCAGAATTAGAACCGTTGATCTCCTTCCATGTCTTAAACGATCGTGCTCTGGTCCCACCACAACACACACAGAGACACGAAATGAAATGACTCAACATTAGATCATTCTTCTATCTACTACATAACAAAGCATCTTACATAATACCATAAAACACCGCAGGCAAATTTTAAAATGGCCATAATGTCCTTCACCTGTAAACATTAGAGAGAAAACCTCCGAGCTAGAGCTCCATCGTCGCCACCGGTAAATTCATAACCATCATCGCCGTAAATATCTGAAATCCTCCCAAATTCCTGAACGAAACATCATCATCGTACCAAAACATATATAACATCAAACACCATAACAACAACAACAACAACAACGCTCACACAACGTTGTTCCTGTTAACAAGCACGAAAACGTTGAATGAAAGAACATAAAATTGCTTACGTTCAAACGTTTAAGGTTTCGTTGTGCCATGCAAAGACGCTCCATAGAGCTTCCCTAACTGACCATTCAGAACGGTAATGGTCCAAGATGAACTTGTTGTCTTGCAGGTACTCCGACAACTCCTCAAACTTCACCAATTGTCGTTCGGATTTCGATGAACCGTTCTTCGCCTTCATCGTTCCAACGACGTTGTTGTTATTATTGTTGTGTCTATTGCCACCGCTCCTCTTTGACGATAACTTCTCATCTTCATCGATACACGAGCTCGTCGGAAAATATTCTCCGGTTATGTTTTCTGGTGAGAAAGTCGCAGCCTCTTTTTCTCTCTTGTAGATCCCTTCTTGCACTTTTATCGTCAGAGAGGAAACATGAGCAGCGGCTACAGAAACAACAATAACAACAACAACAACAACAACAGTGTCAGAATGATGAAGGTGAAGAACGGTTCATCGAAATCCGAACGGCGATTGGTGAAGTTTGAGGAGTTGCCGGAGTACCTTCAAGACAACAAGTTCATCTTGGACCATTACCGTTCTGAATGGTCAGTTAAGGAAGCTCTATAAAGCGTCTTTGCATGGCACAACAAAACCTTAAACATTAGGACGTAAGCAATTTTATGTTCTCTCATTCATCGTTTTCATGCTTGTGAACAGGAACAACGTTTTGTGTGTGTTGTTAATTTATAGGATTATGATTATGATTTTTCTGGGGAAGATATATGACTGTGATTTTGAAAACTGCAATTGGCATACATCCATGTCCTATTGATTCTGCTAATCTGATTTTGAAAACTACAATTGGCATACAACCATGTCCTATTGTCCTACGAATTTTGCTGCAATTTTTCCAGAAATAAGGTTTTTTCCTATATATTTAAATTCGTAGGAAATTTTGAAATTTCCTGCGATTTAAAATTTTTGCAAGAAAATATGCAGGAAATTTCCAACAGATTTTAAAATTAGCTGGAAAAAAATTCCAACGAAGGTATTACCTATATAGATAGAAACTCGTAGGAAAATCCGCATGAAATCTGTTTCAAGAACCCAGCGGGCGCCGATCTTCCATGCGAGTTAGCATGCTCAAGTTTCAAGAAATCATACAATCGCACGATCTTGCGATTTAGCATGTGAATCTTAACAATGGTCATATTGGAACAACTAAGATCGAAACATTATTACGCAAAGAAAGATTGAAACAATACCTGACACACTCAACATCTTGGTCTGATGACGAATTTTCAGTGCGGCCGTAAAGTTCCGTACCATTGACAATAACCAACAATGATTAAAAAGCAAAGACAAAAAATAATTGGAAATTAAAAATGGATGCATTTAAATAGAGATTCTGATCAAAATGGATTTTCTCCTTCCCTACTGCCTTTGCAGCAAGAAAAACAAGGGTGAGAGGAGAGAGAGGGAGGGGGGGAGAGGGAGAGAGAAGGGGAGAATATGGGGAAATGATGAAGGGAGAGAGAAAACAAATAAGAGAGATAGAGATGATGGAGAAAGATTTGTTGGAGAAAATCCAAACTCAGATTCAAATGGGAGCAAAAAGAGGTGGCTGACAGTGTGAGAGTAACATGGTTTTTATACATGAGAAATACAACCCTAAAGGCTATTTTGTATGGATTTAAGGCCCCGTTGATCGGATCCAGACCATTATAATTGAAAACAGTTTTTGTGTTAGCCCACTCATAAAAAAAGTAATGTAATAAAGTTGGAAGTTAAAAGGAAAGATATAAAATTAGGATTAATTGAAATAGTTTCCTATTCTGAAAACCAAATTCGAAAAAAAATTTAAAAAATAGGCATTGAAAATTTACAAGAAAATAAATAAATTAAATTAAATATTTTCATTTTTCTGAAAACAAAGTTTAGAATATTCTAAATTCTAGTCGTTGCAGAGATAAATGCAATTTATGAAATAATGAAAGTTTATTTTTCTGCAAAAACACTTTTCAACAGAAAAGATCCAACAGAAAAAGACTCAAACCTCACTACTGCTCCATATCCCCAGTCCCTCTCAAAAGTACAACAAAAATGGGTTCACACTCATAACCTATATACATCACACGCACTAGCCTCTACTAACCCTAGCATGGACGACTAGAGCTACCCTGATTCTCCCCGCGTGCATGTAGGTACATCTGTTGTCGTGGTCTGGATGGTCCCGATGCTGCCTCCTCACTATTACCAGATATACTCTTGCGAGGAGGACGCTGGAATCGTCGCCGATAATGAGCATTGTGGCGAATATGATTTCGAGGAATCACTAGTACTAGAAACATCATCTCTGAATCAGGAGCTGCCCAAGGATATGGCGATGGCATGGGCGGAGGATACCAAAATGCTGGACATGGAATGGTTTTTCCAAGATAGAAAGTCCCGACGAACCCAAAGTGAGGTCCATCTCCGAATCTCACATAAGCTGAAACAGGACCCGTATATACAGCGAAACGGGTAGCTGGGTCCACTAGCCACCCTCTGTCGTCATGGTACTCTAGCTCAAGAGTTCCCATCAGTGGGAATGCTGCTGAACACGTCATCCATGGATGGTCCATGTGTGGCATCCTGATAAACTGGATATGTTTCGCGAATCGAGAAGAAACATACATAGAAAGAGATAGGGATATAATAAACTAGCTATCATCGTAAGCTGAAAAGGATGCATAGTCTATACACGATAATAGCACACATACATGCATCACAGAATAAACACATAGATAGCAACCATCCTCAAGACATATTATCATCCTCTACCCTTCGCGCTCATGCAACTGATCTGTATGCTGATGTGGCAACGCATCCCTCGTAGAAATAAGAATATGAGTGAGTCATCTAAGCTGCTCTTACATAAACACCATTGTACACCCCCATTCCCGTTAGGGTGTTCATTCAAAGAGTGATACTATTCCCCCATTCCTGTTAGGGAATAGCTGCACAATATAAAAGTATTCCTATTCTCGTGAGGATACGGGACGACTCGGCAAGGACTACAAGAGTATCACGATAGTTTCCCCCATTCCCGTTAGGGAACTGACCCGTGACATCCAGCATCCATAATTGGTTGTTAAGTCTTTAGGACTAAGCTTAGAGTTGTTGTAGAAAGGCTAAGTGGGATTCCAAAGCTTATAATCCCTTTCTGGTACATGAGCACAGTCGTGCTCATGTATCAACACGCTAGTGCTTATGGCACCTGTCTTGTGGCTGCCTACGGTCGTGCTCAAAAGAAACCGTGCCTTGTTGACGCTGATGTGAGCACGCCCGTGCTTAATAGGGAGCACGACCGTGCTCGGGGCTGAGGCTTCATATACAGCACAGTAACTGAAGATTTCGTTTACAACCCTCATTTGGCACTTTTAGAAACCCTATTGCCACTGCAACCATGTTCCTCCCTCTTTCCTCTGAACCCATTGCATTCTTGGAGTTCTGGAGACATTGGGGAAGGCTTAGTACATTTGCCCCAATCCTTAAAGGTAATAGTTATCCCTCTTTTAATCTCCTTTCTTTGTTTCATTGAATTGAGGTTAATTGGTTAATCTTTTTGTTTGACCAGGGCTTGGGAAACTAATCGAGCCACTCGAGGGAACGCGTTTGGTTTACTGCTTAGCTTTCATTGGGAGAACCTTCATACCAGGTATGGGGAGAAGAATAGTATGAACATTAGGCAAGGGGGTAGCATAAGATGAGGGGTTCCCATGACCCCATTGGTTTTTAAATGTTATTACTATCTTGTAAATGCCTATTTGCTATAACTGTTTTAATGTTCCTGATGATGTATGCCGATTCATGTATGCCTTAGTAATATGCTTTATGCCATGATTAATTGGTTGAATTGGTATGTTTTTTATGCCAGGAATATTGTTGGTTTGATGATGATGTTATGCCATGGTCGTTTGTATGTTGGTTTGATGATGAACATGCTGTGTAAGACTCTAATTGGTCAAAATAGGGCTCTTTATTAACATGAGAATTAATGGCTTAATTCCCCAAAAGTGTTCATAAAACATGGATTCAATAGTGAGAGGCGAGGTTTATGCCAATGGTTTAGTCAAGGACCCTTAGATTTATTTAAGAGTGTTTAGGGGGTTTGTGGCTAAAAGAACATGATGAATCTGCCCAGACAGTACAGCCACGCTCCAAGAAAACGTGCATGCTTAACAGGGAACATACCCGTGCTCTATGTTCAAATTCAATACGGCCATGCTGCTTAATCATGGTCGTGCATAATAGGAAGCACGACCGTGCGTCACTTAAAGGACATGTCCCCCAAACAGTGCAGACGTGAGTTAATGGAAAGAAATGGGTGTTTCATCCCAATGGTCCCCAATGATGAAATAAGAAACCAATCGAATGAATACAAGTTAGATAACCTAACTGGTAGAAAAGGTACCACATGAACTAGTCTCAACAACAAGGAAAATATTACAAGGTTTTTTAAAAAATAAAATATAACATTAAAGAAACCCGACCCCGATGTCACATACTGAGTTGGTATAACCAATCCAAAAGAACATCACGGAAAACAAACTAAAATTGAAACTGAAACAAACTATAACAAATAGAAATCCCAACTACAGTCGCGGATCCTTAGAGTTACTCCTCAATTGGCTGCTCGCCGTCAAAAGATACAAGCCAACAAAACAATAGAAGAAAACAGGGATCCAAAGATACTACTCCATTATGCATGTGGAAGCAAACTTTCTCAGGAAGGCAATTTCTGAGTTATATATCCACAGTGGCCAATAAGCACCAACGCCAACAGTTCACCAAACCATGGGTGAACCCCTCGGATAGCCGACGTGCCATACTCTAGATTGCACCACCACGTGGGGGCTGATTCACCAAACCTTGGGTGAATCACCGTGGACGGCCAGATCGTCGTACTTTAAGATGACCTCCCCTATGTTGAACTCCCCCCACTAACAACTCCAATGTGTGAATGCATGAGCACAACATCAAACAAGCGAGCAACCACCACCTCCGTTTGGGCCAATAAGCACACAAGTCTCATCATCATCAACACCTTGACTCATATGAGTCAAGGCCCCCTTGGCCAATAAGCCCCAAGGTTCAACTTCAATAACACCTCAACCAAAAAGCATCGAGGCCACTTTGGCCAAAAAGCACCAAAGAATAACAACGTTCGGTAACCCATTGGGTATCGGCTTAACCAACATATTATTCTTACTTATCTCGACTAGTCTTTTATTTTCTGAAATAAATGAATATGCATGTTTTATTTCTTTTTATTTATATTTAAATGCTTCATAAATACATGCGGAGTAGGGGTGTCATATTTAGTGGTATCAGAGCAGGTCTGTTCTATCAGGCTGTGGTATGAGTCTGTTATGAGAGTATTGTGGGCTCTTATTTGAATTGTCTACACTTGTTATTGGCAATGATGTTTAATGTTAGGGGCCTGTAGCTTTTCCTGCTTAAGTTCTCTATGTTTAATGACCGTCTTGGACATTTATAGGAACTCATGGCAGGGAAGAGGCAGAAACGATCAAGCTATTGCTGACATGTTGGCACTCCTTGCCAATGCGATAGGGCAAGTTCATAACAACAACAACAGAGGACCAGCTGAGTTTCAGGGTCTCAACAAGTTCAAGCGGAATAATCCACCATCTTTCAGAGGAGCTTAAGACCCCGAGGGTGCCCTGTTGTGGTTGAGAGAGTTTGAGAAGATCTTCCGAGCTATGGCTTACAATGATACGCAGAGAGTTATCTTTCGGACTTTTATGCTCACTGAGGAGACTGAGCACTGGTTGGAGAACTGTCGTCAGAGGATGGAGGCTGAGGGTACGACGGTCACTTAGAATTCTTTGAGAAAGAAGTTCTTAGAGAAATATTTTCCTGCTGATATCCGTGACAAGAAAGAGATGGAATTCTTGGCGCCGAAGCAGGGGAGTATGTCAGTGAGAGAGTATGCCGCGAAGTTCGAGGAGCTGGCTAGGTATTACACACCGTATCATGTTATGACTGATGATCGTTCTAAGTGTGTAAAGTTTGAGGCTGGCCTTCGCCCAGAAATCAAGCAGGAAATCAGCCACCAGGAGTTTTGAGTCTTCCCAACATTGGTGAACAAGTGTAGGATCTTTGAGGATGCCTGCTAGTCCATAGTGGCCAGTTTCAAGGGTTCAGATAACTAGTGCGGTAGGAAGACCAAGAAGAAGGATAAGGGTAAGCAGCATTTCACTCCAGTCGACTGGGATTTCAAGCAGAGTGGCAGGAAGCCACGGTTTTCTTCAGATAGGTCTAGGGTTTGGAGCTCTAATGGCCATAGGCCCATGAGATGCGGCAAGTGCGGTGCACGGGATCACTTCACCATCCAGTGTAAGGAAGTTGACGTCAACTGTTTCAAGTGTGGCAAGTCTGGCCACATCTGTAACACCTTTTACCCTGCATGTATTTATAAAGCGATAACATAGAAGAAAATAATTCAATTTATCAAAATAAGATAAACACATGCTTATTATTTATATAAAAAGAAAACCAACGGGTAAGGATAGCACATTGTAACAAGGTCTCAACGCGGAAAATAAAACATAACATAGGTTTTTAAAAGGAAACATAACATAGACAAGACATCAATGAAACCCAACCCCAATGTCACATTACAGAGCTGGTATAACCAATCCAATAAATAACTCGGATAAACAAACTGAACTAAACATAAACTAAACTACGAGTAGCGGCTCCTCAGAGTCCCTACTCAGCAAGCTGCTCACCGTCCTCTGTATAACCAAACGATACATGCGAAGCAAACAATAGAAGACGGGGAGTAAGAACCATATATATAAACATAACAGCAACAGGATAGTTGGCAAGATGAAAATACAACACATAGCAATCATAACATAGTCATCATACCAACACAACAAGTGTATCACAATATAACATCAATCATATAATGCAATGTGACTAACTACTCTGAATGCATGTGGATCCATCTACACCAGGCCTACGACTATGGAGTTACATTTTCACATTGGCCAAAAAGCACCAATGCCGGGGCAATCCACCAAACTATGGGTGGGACCCCTAGGACAACAGATGCACCATACTCTCGAATGCGCCACCACGTGAGGCCGTATCACTTAGATCACCCCGGATGGTCAGATCGCCTTACTCTCGGATGACCTCCCCTATGTCACTACCTCCCCCTATTAACATCATGCATGATGCATGCACACAAACGAACAACCGTTTATCCACTACCTCCATCAACACCATTTATTATGGCTTAACGTCTTTGGTCAATAAGCACCAAAGATAACATCATCTTCAATCTTTTAACTTTAAGTGTTAAACAATACTCTGGCCAAAAAGCAACAGAGCCTCAACACTCTGGCCAAAAAGAAACAGAGCCTCAACACTCTTGCCAAAAAGCACTAGATCCTCAACACTCTGGCCAAAAACACCAGAGCCTCAACACCTTGACAATTAAGCATCAAGGTCCCCTTGGCCACTAGGCTACCAAGGTACAACATCAACAACGTTATCTTCTCACTTTATTTATTAACACTCTGGTTCTCGAGCACCAGAGCTCAACACCTTGACCATTAAGCATCAAGACCCCTTTGGCTACTCGGCTACCAAGGTACATTATCATCTTTAAGTTATCTAGCTTGTCTTCACTTTGTTTGGTGTCTTCTTTTATTATTATTAGGGACAAATGAGGTGAACCACCCATGTCCAGCTTTCTGCATTCTGGTCAGCACAGGGAAGAACAGGCCTGCTTCCCCCGGCACGGGCATGCGGACTGATAAGTCAAGCATGGTCGTGCTGACTGTTGAGCACGGGCGTACTTAGCCAACGCGCCCTTTTCTGGGATTCAAACTGGAGCACGGGCGTGCTCCTTGTTAAGCACGACCATGCTCAATGGAGTGTGGCCGTACTGATCTGGGCAGAAGGGTCACAGACCCTTTACCAAATCATTGGGACAGTTCATAGATTCAACCTATTGGCTTTTACTAATCCATTGAACATCAGATTCACTATTCTTAACTATTCTTCATGTCTTATCATTATGGGGAATTAATCCTTCAATTACAGCTTCGTTATTAATGTCCCTAGAACACTAATCAATCCTAGGGTTTTTAACTAAGCCCTGTGATCATAACCTTGCCTCTCATACTATATTCATGTCTTATGAACAACTGGGACAACATCCATTAAATCTCATTTATCTTTGGTTAACATATTTTAATGTCTTAACATCGTTAATAAGCCCTATTAATTGGTTATAGTCTTATTAACATCATTGTTGGCATTAACATCCTCAACAATCAACACTATTCCATTGCACAACATCATCATCGTTATCATGGTAGCATTATCATCAAAACATCATCATCATCATCATAGCATTTATCATCATGAACATTCACTCATGGCATTCATCAAACATATCAACATCATATAGGCATTTAATCAAACACCAGGGTCATGGGTTAACCCTTCATCTTACTCTACTCCATAGCCTACATGTTTATCCTAGCCCTTCTCCCCATACCTGGTATGAAGATTCCGATTCAAAAGAGAGAAAGAATATCCACTAGGGTCCTGTCTCACTAGCGCTTGTCTACAACCTCAAGAACGAAAAAGAAATACTTTGGTTCAACTCTAAGATCAAGAAATCAAAAGGAAAAGATCAGAACATTAGATAAAGAACACAAGGGACAAGGTGCATGAAGTTTACCTTTTCTAAAGCGCCAAACAACAAGCACAATGAACCCCTAATCGTAGCGATATTAGCCTATCAAGAGGCGGTGAAGAACGGTGCAAGAATGGGTTCCCTAGAGAGATTTTTAGGGAGAAAAACCATAAATATTCAAAGAGGAAGGAGTGAGACAGTTTTCTGAGTGTTGGGGTCGTGTAAACTTGGTTTAGGTCGAGTTTAATGGTATATATATGAGTTTGGTTTATTAGGGGCTGTTTAGAAGCCCAAAAACACGTTTCTGATGCGCGTCGATTCGCGCGGTGAACCACTTTTCGCGGGGCGAACCCGAGTGTTCCAAAAACTGTCTGTCAGGTTCGCGGGTGAATAAATGCTCGCAGGGTGAGGTTGATAAAGCAGAATTAAGCAAAAACACAAGAAATAATACTTGTAGATAATTCTCTTAGCTTTCCAATGCATCAAAGATCACCCTAATCGGATATTAAGAACTCAAGATATGGGCAAAACAGTGAAATAGGTTATTGGGACTCTAAAATGATTGAACCTTTCTAAGGCTAAACCTCCCCAAACATGAACATAGACATCAAGAACAAGTATAAAAAGCATATATAAGCTAAGTTTAACACATATTAACATTTATTAATGTGGGGTGAAATTCAGGGTGTTACAACATCAGCCAGGAGTGCGGAGGAGCGAAGTCAGAACTCCAAGTGCTAGCAAGAATCGACAGTCTCAAGCTAATCGACTGAAGACCACTGGGAGAGCCTTTACTCTTAGTGGAACTGAGGCCTACGAGTACGAGGACTTGTTCCAAGGTATTTGCTTAATTGATGGAACTCCTTTAACTTTCTTGTATGATTCGGGTGCTACGCACTCGTTTATATCACATGATAGGGTCGAGAGTCTTACATTGCCTATTACCTTTATTGAATATGATTTGATTGTTGCCAAACCCACAAACAAGCCTCTTCTCACTTCACATGCATGCAAGAATTGTGTCATTACCATTCATGGTAGGAACTTTACTGTTGGTCTTGTATGCTTACCTTTATAACAACTTGACATTATTCTTGGCATGGACTGGTTATCTTCCAACCACGTCCTTTTGAATTTTTTTGATAAGACATTAGTTTTTGGAACTCTTATGGAGTCTAAGGATCCTAGGTTTCTCTCTACTAACCAAGTTAAGGCTTCAATGAAAGAAGAGGTCCAAGTGTACATGATGCTACCTTCCCTGGAACTAGAGAGCCCTCCTGATGTTGGAAGTGTGTCTTTTGTGAGGGAATTTCCTAAAGTGTTTCCGAGGGATGTTTATAACTTACCATTTGAGAGATATGTTGAGTTCACCATAGACTTAGTGCCTGGCACCGGGCCTATATCCATAGCACCCTACAGAATATCTCCTCTAGAGCTAGCTGAGTTAAAGAAATAGATAGAGGACCTGATACAGAAGCAGTTTATTAGGCCTAGCGTATCCCCAGGGGGAGCTCCAATGTTGTTAGTGAAGAAGAAGGATCACATCACGAGGTTGTGTGCCGACTATCGACAGCACAACAAAACAACCATTAAGAATCGGTATCCCTTCACTAGGATTGATGACCTTACGGACCAGTTGATAGGAGCTTGTGTCTTTTGTAAGATAGATTTTAGGTCAGGTAACCATCAAATTCCAGTTAAGTCTAAGGACATCCCAAAGACAGCATTTAGGATGCATTATGGTCACTATGAGTACTTGGTTATGCCCTTTGGTGTGGCCAATGCTCCTGCTGTGTTCATGGACTTCGTGAACAAGACCTATCACCCATACTTGGATTAGTTTTTGGTGGTTTTCATAGATTACATCTTAGTGTACTCCAAGACCAAGGAGGAACACTTAAGGGTTGTCTTTTAGACCCTTAAGGAGAAGCAGTTGTATGCTAAGTTGTCTAAGTGCGAGTTCTGGTTAGAGGAGGTGAGTTTCTTAGGACATGTCATCTCTATAGGTGGAATAGCCGTGGACCTGGCAAAGGTAGAGATGGTCCTCCTATGACACCCTCTACCCCATATACATATAAAGCATTAAAAGATAGGGTAAATTAAAATAAAACATCATTTATTGAAATTAAACAACGGGTAGAGAACACCACATAGTATCAAGTCTCGAAACACGGAAAAAGAAAACATAACATGAACATAAGATAAACAAATCCCAAACCCGATGTCACACACAGAGCTGATATAACCAATCCGAAAAAAAACCTCGGATACAAATTGAACAAACTAACTAACTACTGAAAACTGTAAATCCTAACTAAAAAGTCGCGGCTCCTCGGAGTCACTCCTCAACTGGCTGCTCGCCATCCTCTGCATAAAAGATACATGCCACAACAAGAAACATAGAAATATGGAGTAAGAAACATGAATATGAATATAATGGCAAGGAAGCAGTTAGCAAGACGAGCAAACATCAAACAATTATGTTATAGCAGGCAGCAGATCAACATCATCATACAAACGTGTATGCTATGCAATGCAACTCTGCTCCACTACTCCATTATGCACTTGGATCCAAACTAACTCAGGAAGTCAACTTCAGGGTTACATTTCCACATTGGCCAATAAGGACCAACGCCGGGGCAATCCAACAAACCTTGGGTGGACCCCTTGGATAGTCGATGCACCTTACTCATGGATGCGCTACCACGGTTGTACATGATTCACTCGAATCGCCGAGGATGTCCAGATCGCCTTACTCTCGGACGACCTCCCTTATGTTGAACATCATCCGCTATCATCTCCGATGCGTGAATGCATACTCAACACAACACACAAGCATAATCTCCACCTCCGCTTGGGGCCATAGGCTACCCAAGTTTTAACACCATCAACCTCTCAACCTCTCGGCTATCGAGGATTAACGTTATCTTTCGTATTTGTTAATTAAACACTCTAGTCGTTCTTCACTAGAGATTACCACCTTGATCAACAAGTATCAAGGCCCCATTGGCCACTAGGCTACCAAGGTACCATATCGTCATTAACACTCTAGCCATTAAGCATTAGAGATTACCACCTTGACCATCATGCATCAAGGCCCCTTTGGCCACTAGGCTACCAAAGTACATCAGTCTTATCACTTGTCTTTGGTCTTCATGTTCCGTTGGTTTTTATTAAGTCTTTTAGAGCATTTGGGGTGAAACCCCTGCTTTTGTACCATTCTGGTTTTTGTTCTGCACAGGTGAGCACGGGCATGCTCACCCTTCAGTACGGTCGTGCTGAGCTCTCAGTCAAGCACGATCGTACTGACTGTTGAGCACGAGCGTGCTTAGGCAGCTAGCCCAATTCTGGGTTTGAATGGGAGCATGGGTGTGCTCCCTGTTAAGCACGGGCGTGCTCAAGTGCGCTCCCTGCTATTTTGGGCAGAAGGGTCACTGACCCTATTACTATTTGTTTGGGGACATTCTCAGATTTAATCCTAAGGCTCTTCTAATCCATAACTCATCAGTTTCGTTAATATTGAATTAATATCCATGTCTTACAAATTAAAGGGGAATTAATCCTTTAGTCTCAAATCATTAACTGTCCCTAATCGCTCAAAGATTAATCCCTAGGGTCTTGCCAAGAACCATCAATAATAACATCACCTCTCATTACTACGGTTCAGTCTTATGAACAAGGGAACAACCTCCCTTAACATTGTTTGACAAATTTAATGCATTAATCTCATAACGTTCACAACATCCATCCATCAGCCAATAACATCATGATATCTTCATTATAATAATATACTTGTACATCATCAATTCACATGTTATGGCAAACAACATTATCATCAATAACAATCATGCCAACCTTGTCATAAACAACTAACATTAAATAGTATTACCCTTCATCTTACGCTACCCCCAAGCCTACATACTCATACTATTCCTTATCCCGATACTTGGTATGAAGAACTCCCGTTAAACTGAAGATGCTCCTAAACCGGTTCCCTCGAATGGCTCGACGAACGATCCCAAGCCTTGGTCAACACAAACAGGGTTAACCCATTAGTTCCCAATTTGAAAAGAGAAAAGGAAATAGAAGGGAAATAACCGGCTTACCTTACAAGACACTGACGCACACGTTCCTCTCCCAAACGCCGCAAGGATTCCAAGAACTAGGGAGGGTTCAAAGGAGGGAAAGACGGAGAGAGGTCTCTACTGTTTTGGGAGGCAGAGAAACCAAAATAAGGGTTGTACATAAAACCCTTGTGTACTGTTCCTATTTATAAACCCTGAGACTTGAGAACGGTCATGCTCCACTTAGCGTCAGCGAGACGCACCTGACTACTGAGCACGGTCGTGCTCTCTAATGAGCACGGTCGTGCTCTCTAATGAGCACGGGCGTGCTCACATCAGCGTCAACGAGACGTATGCAGCCTTAAGCACGGGCGTGCTGATACATGATCACGGGCGTGCTCATGCATCAGGAAGGGATTTTTAACTTAAAAACCGCACTTAGCCAACTATAAACCTTCCTAACAAACAAGGCACACACAAAACACTTATACAGAAAAACGGGGTGTTACCATTCCACCCCCTTAAAAAAATTTCGTCCTCGAAATTTCTACTCACCACGAATGAAGAGATGCGGGTATGCCTCCATCATCTTGCTCTCAAGCTCCCATGTATCACTTTCCTCATTCGCCCCACTCCAAAAGACTTTAACCAAAAGAATCTCCTTGCCTCTTAGCTGCTTCACCCTCCGATCCTCAACTCGAAGGGGTTGTACCTCAAAAGTCAAATTCTCTTTTAACTGAATCGTGTCGGGGACTATCACATGGTTTGGTTCATGAATGTACTTATGAAGTTGTGACACATGAAAGACATTGTGAAGTTTAGACAAGAAAAGTGGCAATGTAATTTGGTACGCAACTTAACCGACTCTTTCAAGAATTTGGTAGGGGCTAATGAATTTGGTAGTAAGTTTCTTCGCTTTCATCACTTTACCAACCCTAGTTTTGGTGTAACTCTTAAGAATACGTGATCACCTTCCTGGAATTCGAGTGCCTTCCTCCTTTTGTCATGGTAGCTTTTCTGCCTACTCTGTGCCGTTCTCATTTTTTTCCTGAATCATCCTCACCTTTTGTGGTTTCTTGCACTATCTCAGGTCCTAACACCACACTATCACCAGGTTCATTCCAACACAAAGGTGTCCTACATCTCCTCCCATAAAGAGCTTCATAAGGTGCTATCCCAATACTAGAATGGTAGCTGTTGTTGTAGGTGAACTCTCTTAGGGACAAAAACTTATCCCAACTACCTTACTGTTCTAGTAAACAAGCTCTAAGCAAGTCCTCTAAGGACTAGATGGTTCTCTTAGACTGACCATCCGTCTGTGTGTGATAAGCTGAACTTTGCCTAAGCTTGGTATCTAAAGCCTCATGCAAACTAGTCCAAAACCTATAGGTAAACCTCGAGTCTCTATTTGACACTATGCTAGAAGGTACAACATGAAACCTAACTATTTCCTTAATATACAACCGGGTCAACTTTTCCAAAGGGTATTCCATGTTCATTGGGATGAAATGGGCAGACTTAGTCAATCTATCCACAACAACCCATATCACTTCATAGCCGGCTGAAGTCCTCGGGAGTCCAGACACAATCCATGGCAATACTGTCCCATTTCCATTTTGGGATACTCAAAGGTTGCAACTTTCCTGATAGCTTTTGGTGTTCTATCTTAGCCTTTTGGCACATTAAACAAGCATACACAAACTCAGCCACATATTCCTTCATCATAGGCCACCAAAACATTCTCTTTAAATCCTGATACGTCTTAGTGGCACCTGGGATCACACTCAATCCACTCCTATGTCCTTCTTCAATGATAAAATTCCTAAGCTCTGGAACATTTGATATACAAACTCTATCCTTGAACCTCAAAACCCCATCACTTCCATCCTTAAAACTAAGGTCTCTACCTTGAGCAAGCAACTCCCTTTGGTCTAAGAGATACTTATCTACCTTTTGGCCTTCTCTAATCTCATCCATCAAACTGTTGGTAACCTTCAAGGTTCCAATCCTAATGCTCTTAGGGGTAACTTCCCAAGCTAGACTTAGGTCTCTAAACTCCTCGATCAGATCCATCTCCCTAACCATCAAAGTGGAGACATGTAAGGTTTTTCTAATTAAAGCATTGGCCACTACATTGGCCTTTTCTGGGTGGTAGGTCAGATCGAACTCATAATCCTTTAAGAACTCTATCCACCTATGTTGCCTCATATTGAGCTCTTTCTGATCAACAGATATTTCAAACTCTTATGATCACTAAAAACCTCAAACTTAGCTCCATAAAGGTAATGCATCCAGATCTTTAAGGCAAATACCACAGCTCCTAACTCTAGGTCATGAGTACGGTAGTTCTTCTCGTGGATTTTCAACTGCCTAGAAGCATAAGCTACTACCTTAACATCTTGCATCAACACTCCACCTAAACCTTGCTTCGATGCATCACAATACACTATGAAAGGCCTACTAGGATCAGAGTATCCAATTACGGATACCGGATATCACGGACCAGTTTCCTAACGGGAATGGGGGAAACTACCGTGATACTCTCGTAGTCCTTGCCGAGTTGCTGCATGTATCCTAACGGGAATGGGGATACCTTTATAATGTGCAACTATTCCCTAACGGGAATGGGGGAATAATATCATTCTCAGAATGAGCGCCTTAATGAGAATGTGGGTGTGCACCGACGTTTACAGATGCGTCACTTGGACGACTGACTAACATCCCTAACGGGAATGGGGAATGGTGACAGGATTGTAGGTGGCCACGTCAGCTATAGGTTTAGGTGCATGAGAGAATGGGTAGAGGATGATCCAGTAACTTGAGGATGATTGCAACCAATATGAGCTCTATATGTGATGCATGTCTTTGTTTGTTATTGTATATATGTTATATATTCTAAGACACCCCGATGTCCCATTAAAGTAAAACTTAATTAACTAAAACTTAATCGTAATATTAGCATTAGACATATATACAGAAAATCATAAATATTAAAACTTAAAAGTAAAGAACAAAAATTAAACATCACACTATACACATATATATAAATACAAACATACTGTGCTGCTAAACTAAAGGGGGTACCCCATCAGTAGGGTCCCAAAATATACATACTGATACAAAACGATATAAGCAATGGAAACTATAACGTCACCAAAAAGACGCACTGTCCACAGACACTCTCTACTCAACTACTCGGGTCTACTACTCATCCTCCAGCATCTGGCTCATAAGGAGTCCCATCAAACTCCTCTGTAGCTGGATCCTCCGCAAGGTCTTCTCAAAAAGATCACATAAAAGAAACATACATAGAAAAGAAGTAGGGGGATAAGAAACTATCTATCATCTTAAAAGGAAAAAGGTACGTAAAATATAAACAATAAAGGCACATAGACATGCATCACAGATATATATAAAAGAAATATATAAAATAATCCTCTACCTTTCGCACTCATGCAACTTATGTTGACATGGCCACCACCAATGCTGTCACACATCCCTTACCCGCTCAGGGATGTTCGTCAGTCTTCCAAGAGACGTATCCCCAAATCCCAGTGCACTCATGCAAAGCAATGACACTATAGCTGCACATCTAGCTTTGGTGCACACCCTGATCCTCTCTCGAGGGTGCTCATGCATAGCAATGACACTATAGTTGCATTACCTAAATCTAAGTTGGGACAGTCCCGCGAGGACTTCTGACCTCGTATGTTCCAAAAACACGGCCGTGATCAACAACATGCGTCTATATAGATCTCGCCGACGTATATCGAGTCATACCCTAGTGCCTTAACCTCTCATCACTATCTCATAGCATATATCAAATAATATCACCTCATCAATCTCATCATAATAAAATATTAATTAATTAGGTTAGGCACGTCTAAATCATATATCATACACTCCCCAACATGCATCACTTAAAATATCAAATATCGTCACCTAAGTGTCACTAAGCATATCATTCCAGATAAAACATATTATCAGTAAAGACAACATGTTATCAACAATAATCAAAATAAAATAATAATAACATGATAATAATAATAATAATAATAATAATAATAATAATAACAACAACAACAACAACAACAACAACAACAATAACATATTCAAATAAACATAATAACTATAATTAACATGTTATTCCAAACAACATACCAAGCAGTTCAATATAGTAAAAATCAGACAACCTCAATATCATAAATATAACCTAACGGCGATAAACCTACAATCTCCATTTCATCATTGGTACCACTAAGTAGTCCCCAATGTGATTTTGACATTGTCAATTATTCGCCCACTAGTAGGGTTTAGGTCGCCCTACACCAATATTGAATAAAATGTTACTTAGCCATTTCCGACGTTAGATGGCTTCTTTCCCCCACCTGAGGTGTCGTAGGCTAGCTTTAGAGCAATGAAACAAGCCCGGTCTAAACTCCTCAAATATGCCTCATGAGGTTCTCCTACCTCCGGGGCTCCAAAACTTCACATGAATACATATTCATGAAGCACACGTTACGTGTAACCCAAATCTGAAGACGGAACTGAAAACCGCTAAACGGATTGAGAGATAACTTCAACGGCATTTTGGCATAAAAAGAACATAAGCTTACCTTAGCCTAATCAAGAAAAGAAAGGTGGGATGATGAAGTAGACGTCGCGAGGATCTCTCCCCCCCCCCCAATCACTGAGTGACACGTGGCAAAGGTCCAGCGGTTAGCGCCCTATATGCTGCGCTCAACGCTGGTTGCTGTCCAATACTACTGATTCATACGTTTTATCGCGTTCTGAGCTCGTTTGAAGTCCGATTGACCTGAAATTTGAAATATAGACTACTTTATACCTAAGAAATATGTCCAAGCCCTCAAACATCCCTAATCTCTTCCTCAAAAATAAATTTCCTATTGTGCACTCTTAAGCGTTTTAAACAGTATAACGGAAACTCTAGAACACGTTCATATTCAATTCAACGATGGTTAATCTCGTACTTTCCATGAAAGGTTCCCAACACCTAAACATGCATATTAGACCTTAAATCAAGGTCTTAAACATAGTTACCTAACATATAAATAATTCCTTAAAACATCGATGTTACATATTCCTTTTCAAAATATGATGATAGAATAGTTTCTTATCTCCTTTTCCCCTTCTGTGTATCTTTTGTTCTCGGTACGTGAAGCAAAGCCAGTTTGTGACACCTTGGTGTCCCATTAAAGAAAAACCTAATTAATAACAAAGATATAAACATCGCATCACACACACACAGATATATATATATATATATATATATATATATATATATATATATATATATATATATATATATAATACAAACACACTGTGCTGGTTTACTGTAGAGGGTACCCCATCAGTAGGGTCCCGATAGTACAAACCATGATATAAAGAAAATACAGAAAAGATCCAACATAAAATGACTCAAACCTCACTATTGTCTCCACATCCCCACCCCCTCTCAAGAGTACAACAAAAATGGGCTCACACTCATAACCTATGTACATCGTATGCACTAGCCTCTACTAACCATAGCATGGATAACTAGAGCTACTCTGACTCTGCCCGCATGCATGTTTGTACATCTGCTGCCGTGGTCTGGATGGTCCCGATGCTGCTGCCTCACTACTACCAGATATACTCCTGCGAGGAGGACGTTGGAATCGTCGCCGATAATGAGAACCGTGGCGAAAATGATTTCGGGGAATCACTGGTGCTGGAACCATCATCTCTGAATCAGGAGCATCCCAAGGATATGGCGGTGGCATGGGCGGAAGATACCAAAATGAAGACAATTAGTTGAATATCATTAAGAACACTGCGCAAGAAGCATTTACTCACTTCATTAATTTCTTCATTCTTTCATTGAATACTTCTTCAATCATTTGATATTAATTCGCAGTCTTTCACACTTCATATTTATTTTACTCTCTAGGTGTTATCTGGAAGATTTACAAGTTGTATTAATTACACAAAACCTTTATCCCTTACTGTGTTGAGCCCGAAAAGGCTAGGTGAGAAAAGAATACTTGTTTGAGAGTGAGCCTGGAGAGGCTAGGTGTGAAAAGAATACTTGTACTGTAATCTGATCAGTTATAGTGGAAACTTGGTACTGGCAAGAAACTTGATGTAGCCCTGTGAATTTTAGGGTGAACCAGTATAAAACTCTTGAGTGATATTCCTCTTCCCTTATCTCTTTAATTTGCTTAAGTATTATTTGTTTAAGCTTTTAACTTGGGGATCTATTATTGTGAATGACAATCTCTGTTTTACCCTTCTCTGTATGCTTGTGTGTTATGTCTCCAAATTAGACGTGTCACTCATCTAATTTTATGTTGTCTTATTTTTGCTTGTTGTGCATATGAAAATAATTTTCAAAGTTTCTAAAAAGTTGGTAAACACGATTCAACTCCCCTTCTTTTGTTAACTTTGGTTAATTCAGCTGTTATATGTGCTGACAATGTTATATGACTGTATGCTCTGGATGACAATGCTCTGCCTGTTCCGGTATGATTTATAATCTGAGTATGATATGCCTGGAGATTGATGACATGTATTATGATGCTATCTTAAACTGCTTGTATGATTAGAAATAAGTAATGATTGATGTTGATTGGGCGATGTATGCTATTAGACGGATTGATGGTATGTGCTATAGTACCTCATTGGAGGAATTAGTTGAGGTGTACTGTGCTGAGTGGTGGAACACTAATATATTAGGTTGAGGTACTAAGCCATAAGTTAGCATGGAGATGAGCCGATGAGATTCACGTTGTACTATCATTGTATTTCGCAACCGCATAGATTGGAGTGGACGATTATCCTGAAATGCTGGGGATGGATCAAGATAGTGAACGAGCATCCTGATCTGCTAGGGATGTGTCGTGACGAGTATCCTGAAATGTTGGGGATACATCATGGCTGTGGACGATCATCCTGAAATGTCGGGGATGGATCGAGATAGTGGACGAGCATCCTGAAATGACGGGGATGTGTCGTGATGAGTATCCTGAAATGTTAGGGATACATCGTGGCTGTGGACGATCATCCTAAAATACTGGGGATGGATCAAGATAGTGGACGAGCATCCTGAAATGCTGGGGATTTGTCGAGGTGAGTATCCTGATCTGCTGGGGATACGTCATGGTAGCGGGAATGATACAACTTGATTTGTAGAGGAAGTATCGTGGTGGATATGTCCTTAAGCGTGTTCAGATGTATGAGCGAGAGTGAACCTAATTAGCAGGAGAGCTTTATGGATGTTTGTATTGGGTGACTCGAAGGATGGTTGTGTGTGTCCTATGTGTGTCCGTGTGTTGTCTTTGTATTTTATTCTACTTATATATCCCATTTTATGATGACTAGTGTAGATTCTTATCCCGTGACACCCTCTATCCCACATGTTATACAAAGTGTTAAAGGGTGAAGATATAAAGGTAAATCATGCATTTATTTCATAAAATAAAAACGAGATAGAAAGCACCATATTGTAACGTCTCAACGAGGAAAAACATAAAAAGTTCTAAAAAGATAAAACGTAAACATGAACATCAAAAGCATAAAACATAACCCAACCCTGATGTCACATACAGAGCTGGTATAACTGTTCCGGAATAAAATCCTCGGAATACAACTGAAACTAAAACTAAAAACAACTATAACTATTGATAAATCCTAACTAGAGTTGCGGTTCCTCAGAGTCACGCCTCCACTGGCTGCTCACCGTCCTCTTCATAAAGAGATACATGGCAACAACAGAAACAAAGAAAACGGGGAGTAAGAAAACATATAAACACATCAGCATGGAGATAGTAAGCAAGATGAACATACATTATATACATAGCATTTCTATCATTTAGCATCAACAAATAATTATATCAATATATTAAATCAACCAACGTATGATATGTGGCGCAACATTACTCCGCTACTCCATTATGCATATGGATCCAAACTATCTCAGGAAGACAACTTCGGAATTACATATCCACATTGGCCAAAAAGCACCAACACCGGTAGTCCACCAAACCATAGGTGAACCCCTTGGATAGCCAATGCACCATAACGAGGGTACGCCACCGCGGGGGCGCACGGTTTACCAAACCTTGGGTAGACCACCCGAGACTTAGTCAGATCGCCATACTCTAGGACGACCTCCCCCATCTTGAACTTCCCCCACTAACAACTTCAACGTATGAATGCATGAGCACAAGAACAAACAAGGCAACCACCTCCTTTGCTTGGGCCAATAAGAACCCAAGGCTTATCACCAACATCAACGTCAACACATTCACCCTTCTAGGTCAAGGCCCCCTTAGCCAAAAAGCACTAAGGTTCAACTCATCAACACCTCGACCAAAAAGCATTGAGGCCACTTTGGCCAAAAAGCACCAGAGTCTATCAACGTGCGGTAACCCACTAGGCACCGGCTTAACCAACTTGTTATTCTTGTTTATCTTAATTAATATTTAATTAAGCTATCTAACTTGTTATCATTCGATTGGTGTATTATTTCATCATTTGGGGACATATGCGTATAACTACCCTTTAATCCTTTAGTTTATGTCAATGTTCTAATTGGGAGAACACGGGTGTGCTCCCTGTTAAGAATGGATGGGCTTCTTGGAGCGTGGCCGTACTGGCTAGGCAGGTTTGGTTATGTTATTTAGCCAAAAAATCCGTAAACACTCTTAAATCAGTCCTAGGGTCTAGTCAAGGACTATCAAACATTAACCTCACCTCTCACTACTAAATTCATGTTTTATAATACTTTTGGGGAAATTATTCCTTTAATTACCATGTTAATAAAGAGCCCTATTTTAACCAATTAGAGTTTTATTAACTTGTTTATCATAAATCACCATACATTCAACCATGGCATAATCAACATCATCAAACTAACAACATTCATGATGCATTTAGCATACCAATTTAACCAATTAATCATTACATAACACATATCATCAAACATATAAATTGGCATACATCATCATGAACCATAAAACAGTTATAGCAATTAGGCATTCATAACTGGCATACCAATAATCAATTAAACATATAATCAAACATGTGATAGGCATCAATTAACAGTTTAACAAACAATAGGGTCATGGGAACCCTTCATCTTATGCTACCCCCTTGCCTAATGTTCATACTATCCTTCTCCCCGTCCCTGGTATGATGATCTAATCTACATTCACTTTGAGCGAATCCAAACTTGGTCCACTCGAACGGTTCAAAGGATCTTGGTAAAGAACATCAAAGAAAGAAGTAGTCATTAGTCCCCAATTCAACAAAACAAAAGGAGATCAACAAAGGGTTTACAAGATTACCTTAATTGACACTAATGCGCGGTTTATTCTCCAATCATAAAAGAAAACACCAAGAGACTGGAGGAGTTTCAAGGGGAAGGAGAGAAGAGGGTTTCTGACGGCCAAGGATTGAGAGGGAGAGTCAAAATAAGGGTTGTAACTTGTAACCCTCCTGACTCACTTATTTATATTGTCAGGAAAAAATCATTAAAAACTAGACACAACTGCGTCTATTAGGAGACACAGCTATGTCCTGGCCAAAATAGCGTTTATGAGCGCTAGACATAGTTGTGTCTATCAGGAGACACAACTGTGTCATGGACCCGATCAACGTTCTAGGAATTCGACATAGCTGTGTCTATCAGGAGACACAGCTGTGTCTCGGCAGACACAACTGTGTCTATCAAGAGACATAGCTGTGTCCAGCACCAGGAGAGAGAAACATATGTGTCAGAATGGGATTTTTGACCAGAAAATCCCACTTAACCCTTTAAATTCCCTAAAGCACTCTTCTAATAATCTAACACAACATACAACTATTTACAATGCATAAAAACATACACACAAAAGTGGGGTGTTACATATCCCTTGTTTCTCTTTGTTATATTTACTGTTTTGGAACGATAAGACTTCATCAAGGATCATCCTCTTTGGAGAAGGAGACATGCTGCAAGTGTCAACAGTCGCAGAAGTGGTAGGGAACATGCATCAGAGATAGTTTGGGCAGTAGGGAGTCATTATTCCTACTGCTAGTGTTAAGTGATAATGTTAAACAGTCTTTTGGTATATGTCCAGTGAGTCTTTTGTATTTTAATGTATCTTGACGGTAAAAGCCAGCTAGGCCGTGTTGCTGTATATTTTACTACCTTCCATACTCAGATGTTCTACATTTACTGTTATGAATGTAAATATATATTTTAAAGTAACTGAAGATTTTACGCATGACTTATATTATTAATGTTAAGTATTTAATTCCATGTGACACTTGTAAGGGTGTCACAGTGACTAGAGAAGTGTTTTGAAAAAGAAAATTTAAAAACTATAAAACTTGTTTTTAAAATATTCACTACAAAGCTTTTGAACACTTACTTTAAAGGAAGAAACATATACGCAGCAAGGGGATGGCATGATTTTAATTTTTCATAAATAAAGTTAAAAGATAAATAGGGAAAATATGAATAATTCTAGTTGAACGATTTTCGAGAACTTAATTCATAAAGTTGATAAACCTTTGTTTTTTCTCTTGTTTGATGTGAGATAGACATGTTGATGTTCAAACCGGTAATAAAAATCTACAATCCAATGTTTTATAAATACACCATTATGTAATGGATCTATAGCAGGGAAAAAGTTAATATGTAAATAAGTATCAAATTAGGTATATTGCATATATATGATATCATGCCCATCATGGACATTGAGTTTTTGCTTCTTGTTTGGGGCATTGGTGCCCATGGTTGTATTAAGACAACCTCACAAGATGAAAGTCAGGAATCAAGTAATATTACTTAATTCAAGACTAATATCATATTTGATTTTCTTCATACAACCTTGGACTTCAATGCCCCGAATAAGAAGCAAAAAATCGATGTCCATGATGGGCATGATATCATAAGCAACATGCCTAATTTGATACTCATTTACATATTATCTTTTCTCCCTGCTAAAGATGTAGTACTTAATAGTGTATTTATAAATTATTGGATTGCAAATTTCTACTGCCGGTTTATACAATGAGAAATGATGTTTAGTGCGAAGTAGGATTCGTCAGATAGGGAACGAATGACGTGGCTTATCATTTTTAACTTTTAGTTATATTATTTAATTAAAAATTAAACCAGAAAAACAAAACTTGATTTGGATTACACTTTTTATTGATAGAAAAACAAAAAGTAATTGCTTGGGTCTCCTCTGCCTCCGTCATCCGCTACTCAGGTCTCCGCCGCCATACGTAAACCAGACAAGTACAAATTGCTCAGATAAAAAAAAGGAGGATTACACTTTCTTTCACTACACAAAACTTTCATTCATCTTCCTCCATGATTTGTTGGATTAGGGACTAATAGGATCTTAAATGTCTGTGTTTTAGAATTGTCTAGGTTCATGACTCATGACTTATTTGAATGTCAATATTAATATGTGTTCTGTACAATTTAGTTGCGTAGTGTGATTTGGCAAAACAACCATAGGCCTGTACCGAGATTACCATCAAACAGGTGGTATGCAAGAAGAGCAATTTTCTTTTTTAACATGAACTTGGTATTAGAAAAGCTTCTTATTGAATATTGATGACGCAAATTGGAAATTTTGCGGGGAATTAAGAAGAACCATGACGGTAGAGCTATATAGGGATCTAATCGCTATTTTATAGGGAATTAAGAAGAACCATGAATTTGCATAACAATAGAAACAAATGAATTTGTATAACAATCGCAACAAATCGAAACATGTGACTGAGGAGAAACGACAATGGATGACGAGGAGAAGGCTGCAACCTGCGTACACCATCCATGTTTTAAAATTTTTATGTCATTTTCTAATTAATAATATAATTAAGTGAAATAATGATACCATCCCACGTCTTCGCACAGTATTTGACAAATCATATTTCGCACCATATAGAGGTGTTGTTATACAATATAGTTGTCTATCAATAATGTCTAAAAAGGAGAAAAACATAGCTTTGTTAACTTTATCAATAAAGTTCTCCAAAACCTTTCAACTAAATTCATGCATACTCTCACTCGTTATCTTAACTTTACTTATAAAAAAAAGGAGAACTACTGGATTCCCCTTCCTATAGTGTCTATTTTGCCTCAATTCTAACACTATGTTTGGTAGAGATGATTTTGAGAAGAAAGAATAAGAGGAGAGAGAAATGGAGGAGATATGGCGATTATCACATGTTTGGTTATGCAGAGAGGAAGAGAAGAAAGAATTAAAACGTGTGGGTCCCACCAATACTTTCTCCTCCCACATGCGAAGAAAGAAGGGAGAAGCGGACCTTCATTTTGTCATTTACGTGATTACCCTCAAACGTTGTTGCTGGCATGGCGGTTGGAACAGGAAGCAGTGGCGGAACGCGGCTAGGCGTAGCCATGGGGAGAAGTTATGTGGGTGGTAAGGCTCGGCAGGAATGACGGGAACAAATGGGGCTGGACCTGTGGTGGTTGACGATTGATTGTGGGAATGGGAAAGATAAAGAAATAAAGAATGGTTACATACCAGGGGAGGGTGAAAGGTTATAGGTTAGGGGGGAGGGTTACGTGGGCGGGGGAGGGAGAAGGGGATACGAATAGGAGGGGGTGGGTAGGTAGTAAAATTATTTTTTATTATAAATATAATTATTTTATAATATATTTAATTTTTTTACCAGATATTATATATTTTATTATTAAATATATTAAAGATATAAAATAAAAAACATTTATTATTTTTTTGGCAATAAACATTTTTTAATAAGGGGTAGTTATGTCTTTTTATATATTCTTTCTCATATTTTTTAATAATACTCAACTTCTTTCTCTTCATTTTCTTTCACGTTTCTCTCATACCAAACAACCCTTAAAATCCACTGTTTTTCTTACCATATTCTCTCTTCTTATCTTCAATCTTCTCATTTTCTCTATTTTCATTCTCTCTTCACAACCAAACAAAGAATAAGAGTCCAACACCTTTGTGTTGATTACTTTTTAAGCAATTTATTTAGTTTTTCCATTTTCCTTTTGTTAAAATACTACTCTAGCTCATTTTGGATCTCACTATTTTTATACAACCTTATTTTTCCTTACTCTAATTATTTCAAAATTCTAAAAACACTTAAACTCGTGCTTCTCAAACCCAACACTTAAAATCATATCACATGGGCTAAGCTGGCCCACATATCACTTAAGAATCAGATTATCGGAATCAATGGGACATGGGTGCATGCCAATTGCAGTTTTCAAAATCACAATCATATATCTTCCCCAGGAAAATCATAATCATAATCCTGTAAATTAACAAATAAAAAAATAAAATAAACAAACCAGGTATCCGTTGCTGTCAGAATCAGAACCGTTGATCTCCTTCCATGTCTTAAACGATCGTGCTCTGGTCCCACCACAACATACACAGACACGAAACGAAATGACTCAACATTAGATCATTCTTCTATCTACTACATAACAAAGCATCTTACATAAGACCATAAAACACCACAAACAAATCTTAAAATGGCCATAATGTCCTTCACCTGTAAACATTAGAGAGAAAACCTCCGAGCTAGAGCTCTATCATCGCCGCCGGCAAACTCATCACCATCATCATCGTAAATATCTAAAATCCTCCCAAATGCCTGCACAAAACATCATCATCGTACCAAAACATATATAAAATCAAACAACCTAACAACAACAACAACACTCACTCAATGTTGTTCTCGTTAACAAGCACGGAAACATTGAATGAAAGAACATAAAACTACTTACATCCAAACGTTTAAGGTTTCGTTGTGCCATGCGAAGACACTCCATAGAGCTTCCTTTACTAGTCATTCAGAACGGTAATGGTCCAATATGAACTTGTTGTTTTCCAGGTACTCCGGCAACTCCTCAAACTTCACCAATTGTCGTTCGGATTTCAATGAACCATTCTTCACCTTCATCGTTCCAACACCGTTGTTGTTGTTGTTTCTGTTGCCACCGCTCCTCTTCGACAATAACTGCTCATCTTCGTCGATGCACGAGCTTGTCGGAAAATATTCTCCGATTATGTTTTCCGGTGAGAAAGTCGCTGCCTCTTTTTCCCTCTTGTAGATCTCTGCTTGCACTTTTAGCTCTTACTTGGTGAAGTTTGAGGAGTTGTCGGAGTACCTGCAAGGCAACAAGTTCATCTTGGACCATTACCGTTCTGCATGGTCAGTGAAGGAAGCTCTATGGAGCGTCTTCGCATGGTACAACAAAACCTTAACATTGGGACGTAAGCAATTTTATGTTCTCTCAGTCATCGCTTTCGTGCTTGTGAACAGGAACAACATTTTGTGTGTGTGTGTGTTGTTGTTGTTGTTACGGTGTTCGATGTTATATATGTTTTGGTACGATGATGATGTTTTGTGCAGGCATTTAGGAGGGTTTCAGATATTTGTTGCTGGTGGCGACGATGGAGCTCTGGCTCAGAGGTTTTCTCTCTAATGTTTACAGGTGAAGGACATTGTGGCCACTTTAAGATTTGTTTGTGGTGTTTTATGGTATTATGTAAGATGCTTTGTTATGTAGTAGATAGAAGAATGATCTAATGTTGAGTCATTTCGTTTCGTGTGTCTGTGTGTTGTGGTGGGACCAGAGCACCATCGTTTAAGCTATGGAAGGAGATCAACAGTTTTGATTCTGACAGCAATGAATTCCCAGTTTGTTTATTTTATTTTATTATTTGTTAATTTACAGGATTATGATTATGATTTTTCGGGGAAAAATATATGATTGTGATTTTGAAAACTGCAATTGGCGTACATCCATGTCACATTGATTCTGATAATCTCATTCTTAAGCCACTACTAGAAATTCATGGATTACTTGCTGATTTTCCTGCGGATTTTTCCAAAGGAATTTCATGCGAATTTTACTGCAATTTTTTCAGAAATAAGGTTTTTTCCTATATATTTAAATTCGTAGGAAATTTTGAAATTTCCTGCGGATTTAAATTTTTCGCTAGAAAATATGCAGGAAATTTCCTACAGATTTTAAAATTAGCAGGAAAAATTTCCCATGAAGGTATTACCTATATAGATAGAAACTCGTAGGAAAATCCGCATGAAATCTATTTCCTGTGAATTTTTGGGCAAAATCCGCACGAAAACCTGCAGGTAATAAGAAGATTTCTAGTAGTGAGCTTTTATTGATAAGTGGGCCAGATTTCTAGTGTTATATTAAGTTTATTGGAGGTTTGATTATCCCATCGAAAAGAAATGGTTCTTTAACTTGCATGTTCTTGAATTGTTTGATACTCATCCTCACAAATGGATGAATGTTAAAAGTATTATTACTAAAGAACCTTTGCTAGAAAGGTTTCCATTAGTTTTTGCAACTTATCTGAACAAGCATGAAGTCCTAAAATAAAAGTGGTTTTATGCCTTTAATATTAGAATCTTCATTATAGTAGCTTGCTGCTTAAGGATATCATTTTGTCAAATCCATTGTCCATTGTTTATGCATGCATTGATGTTAATCTAGAAGTATACACCTTCTCATCAAGAAGCATATACCCGCTCAGTTATCATATGTATACAACCTCAATTTTATTTTTCGGGGTGTACACTCACTCAAAAAGTAAAAGTGTGTGGGTCTACGCCCTTAAAAATTTTAAAAAGTGTAGAAAAAAATGAAAAGCTAGTGGATGTATTATTGAAAAAGCAAAAGCAAGTGGGCATATATCTAAGAAAAGTATAAGAAAGGGTGTATATGCCTTTAGAGGCGTAGTTATATTCTTCTTTATGAACTTCAGTGCATGAATAAACAATGCATAAAAATTTCGGTAGAATAATATCCTCAAGCAGCAAGTGACTCTGATGAAATCTTCAATTATACGAAACAAAAAAATTTGATTATAGGACTTCATCACTTGTTTTGATAAATTGGAAAACTAATGAGAAGTAGCAAATGTGATTTAACAATATGATTAACATCCAACCATATGTAAGTGTGATTATGAAACAACTCAAGAACTGTGATGTTATGAACTCTCTTCTTGATAAGTTTATCAAACATAATAAACTTAATATGAAAAAGTTTGAGTGTTTAGCCATTTGAAATAATTAGATGTAGCAACAACAGCAAATTTTGAGGTCCAATTGAACTAGAGAACTGTTTTGAAAAATAAAAAATTTCAAAATGTATACCTAAATTTATAGTTAGGCAAGCTACTCATATGAAACAATGTGTACCTTGTAGGTAGCCAAATGTCACACCAAACTCCCAACCAACTTTTAGTCGCAATGTATACACATATCTCCAAAGGATCCAGGATGTGTGCATACATTTACCTTCACAGATGCCTCTGAGACAAATACAAAAAAGAAAGAAAAAATGTTCAACCCAAATAAAAAATTTAGTGCCAAATCAAAACTGCACAGAATAATTTTTAGTGGAGTCTAGTTGATACTTGTTATCCAATGGCCTAGAAAAATAAAATTAAAATGTTATGAGATGTGTGAAAGGAATCATTTTGTCATAATACCTTTTTTTTTAGGGGATAAAAGTTTGTGTATCATTACACCACAGTCCATAAAATTTGGAATAGCTCTCTTGAATTATAAGTATTGAAATACTAAAATTGGTGGGCAGTATTCTCTCAATAAAATATATTTTGAGATGGTTCATGTCATAGTACAATTTCCAAAACTAAGTTCAGCAGCTCATTCTTCCCAATAGATTTAAAAAACTTGCATACAGAAAGATAAAATTATGCAAATCTAATATGCCTACACAAGCATAGTTGCTCAATGACCACCCTAATTATATAAAAAAAACCCTTGATTTCATACAACTTTGGCCACAATTTTCCCATCATTGCAAGCAAGACGTAAGTTACATAAAATTAATAGTACTTGACATGGAAAGGAGAATCAAATCCACTAGTGCAGAAAAGGGATTCCACATCGGTTATTTTTGGCTTTCCACATCGGTTTTCAAACTGATGTTAAAACGACCGATGTGGTTTATTGCCACTTTACACATCGGTTTTAAAACCGATGTTTATAATATTTTCTACAGTGGTTTCCTCTTAACCGATATGGAAAATTAATTTGTCAATTGGTATCCTATTGGGGAATTTCACTTTCCACATCGGTTTTCCTTAAAACCGATGTGGAAAGTGAAATTACACATCGGTTTTATTTAAAACCGATGTGGAAATTTCACTTTACACATCGGTTTTAATGAAAACCGATGTGGAAAGTGAAATTTCCACATCGGTTTTAAAAAAACCGATGTGTAAAGTCTCATTTCCCCCCCTATTATTTACATTTCTATCATTCTTTTCCATCTGTTTCGGTAATGCAGATCAATACCAGAATAACATACTGTAAATATTCTCAACACAACTAATATATACTGAATTTATTACGAACAATACATATATATGTACGTTCAATTACATTCAGACAACAAAAATAATTAGAAACCAAAAAGCTACATGATATATTATAGATTTCATATCAAAATACATATGATCAGTCAAAAGTATACTATAGCTAGTACATGATAAGTTTTTAAACTAACTACATATATACAAACTATGGTTGGTACACTTCAAGAAAGAAAGTTGTCCAACGCCTCTTTATGTTGTTGATGTCAGAATCAGATAATGGAGTTGGATTGTTGAATATCTGCAAGTTTAATTGGACAAAAGATTATATCTTTTAAGTAATAAACTAACATAAAACATATAACGAATCTATACTATTACTTCTAATTGTGTCAATTAACATTTACCTCGTGCCATCTTTCAGTGATCCTGGAGGAGATAATTTCCAACATCCACTACATCACATAGTAGCCACATTCCCATGATCCATGTTGTATACGTGACTACGTACAAATGAAACCCAATTAGAATATGTGGAATTAAATAAAATAGAAATCAATTATTGTACCCACTGCATTTGATGCATTTGAACTAATAAATATCTTACGCTAGGAATAATCCATCTGATAGCCCGAGTACGCCTTTCACCACGCAACATGTGGGTTGCATTAATAGACCTATCATGACAAAAACATTAATTAAAGTATATCTAATAGATTTCAGATAATTAAAACAACTGCATTACTGATTATAAAGTATTTTAATGCTTACGTTTCGATGATCGCCTTCAGTTGATTCGTCGACTTATTTCCCAATGAGCAGAAGAAGACCACGACGTTCATCCTAGGGTACAAGAGCAACAGTTGCCAATGCTGGCTGTATTTGCGGAACAGTTAGTGACTAAGTCATATATAGTTATACTTAAATAACTGGTACTTACTTATTGAGATAAGGCGCAAGGTAGAATTGATGATCGTCTCGGGCAAGTATATCACGTATGGTAGTGACCGAGTCTTCTGATGCTAGGAGAACATCACCCTGAATGAACATGGGGTCAATGAACCCATAAAGGGCGAGGTTACCCTGATCGACTAACATACGATGCAGATACCTAATATATTGGAAAAACATGTTAATTATCATAGTATTTAAAATTTAATTACTTAACTTATAAATAAAATGTACTTACATGCACCATAACGATATGTGTGCAGAACTAGCCATTTCTTTATTGAGTACCATCTCCATAAGTTCCTTCTTTGGGATATACAGTTCACCAGGGCTGGCATCATGTTCCAACCTTACCAAGGCTGCGTCATTCTCCATGGTGACAACCTGTATAGCCAGAACTATAAAAACATCACCATGGCCAGGTTCCCCTTTGTCGATCCCCTAAACAACATAGATATATATTAGTAATCACGAATAATTAAGTTATTTAATTCGTAATTAACTAAATAGTCAAATGAATACCTTGGCAGGAGCAGACATCTCTGGTCTTCCTGGATCCGACCTTTTAGGCACAATATCATTTCCAACATCCTATAACAAATAAAAATAAAATATTATCTTTAAACAATAATAAATTATTTCAACTATGAATATAGAAAAACACAACTAACTGAATACCTCAGATGCAACAAGAAAGATGACCAGTCTTCTTGGCCAGAGGATGAAGTTACCGGGGGCCTGAACCACTGTTTGAACCTCCTTAGTGGGCACAAGGACTCGAGCATCAACATCTCGAATAATCTCAACAACGACCCTCAGCTGATCATCCGGTAATAAACGATGGTGTATGGTATTACCTAAGTTATTATGTGCCCTACCCAATGCCATTAAGCGGCGATCATGATGATCATCAACATACAGCTCACACCTATCAGGGTCATCATCGTCATCATCATCATCATCATCACCATCATCATCATTTTCAGGATGATGAGGAGGATCACATGAGACCTTGGTGCTCACATGGACAGAGGGTTGGACACCGGCTGTCATCTATGGGACATAGAAGTCAATATTGCCATCTGCTGGGCAAACTGCTTGGCCATCTCCTGTCGAAGCTCAGCTGCAATCTCCTGTTTTAGCCGTGCTCTATCTGCATCAACATCCCTGTGGCATTGGTGTGAAGATGAACCATGGTATTGGCGAATGTCGACTCCCCATCCAACACCAATGACACGGCCCGGGTGGTCTGCATGCCATCTAATGTTCTTTGCGTCATTTACATAGTACTTTTGTCATCCTGGGACTTTGTATAGAAGGAAAACTTATTGATATCATACCCACTCCAGCATATGACATCAAAGTTAGGCCCCTGTGCTAGCCATTTTAATGTATCATAAGCAATACCATCCTTTGCAATTTTTTCTTTAAACCAGTTCAAGAAAGTCTTGTTATGCTTGTTCAAACACCATTTTTCATTCATTCTAGGGTAAGTTTCATTGATGATGCTTTTATGCTCACATAAGTATGGTTCAACCTCATCAGTGTTATTCAATATATACAAATGTGCTTGAAGCACTTCCTCCCGATCCATGCTCTTAACAGTGATACCTCGTGTACCCTTACCATCATATCTTCCTTCGTGACGAGACTTCGAAAGCCCTACAGGTTCCGCTTCTGACATGTAGTCTGTACAAAACTCAATAGCTTCTTCTACAACATACCTTTCAACAATAGATGCTTTGGGGCGGTGTGGATTTTTCATATATCCTTTCAAGATCTTCATGTATCGCTCAACCGGGTACATCCACCTTAAATAAACGGGGCCGCACAATCTAATCTCCCTCACTAGATGAACAATCAAATGAACCATGATGTCAAAAAATGAAGGTGGAAAATACATCTCCAATTGGCACAAGATAATGGCTGCCTCATTTTCCAACTCATCCAAATTTTTAGTGTCAATGGCCTTGCTACATATAGCATTGAAGAATAAGCATAACCTAGTAATGGCATGTCTGACTTTTTTAGGCAATATGTCACGAATGGCCACCGGTAGTAGTTGTTGCATCAAGACATGACAATCATGAGACTTTAAGCCAACTAATTTGAGATCTTTCATTGAGACAAGTCTTATGATATTTGAAGAGTAACCCTGTGGCACTTTGACTCCCCGTAGACATTCACAGAAACTTCTTTTCTCTTTTTTTGATAAAGTATGACATGCTGGGGGCAAATAAGTCTTCTTATCCCCCACTTTAAGTGGAGCTAACTGCTCTCGTATACCCATCGCAACTAGATCCAGACGAGCATTCACAGCATCCTTTGTCTTGCCTTGAATGTTGAGAAGCGTTCCGATTAAACTGTCACACACATTTTTCTCCACATGCATCACATCAATACAATGTCTTACATCAAGCTTGCACCAGTATGGAAGACCAAAGAAGATCGACCTCTTCTTCCATATTTTCTTCTCGGTAGCCTTCTTCTGGGTCTTCCAATAGATAACATTAGTGTTGTTCACCCTTTCATAAACTTGCTCTCCAGTCAAGGCCACCAGAGCAATTTCATTCTCCGAAAGTCCATTGAAAGCTTTTCTCAATCTACGATAAGGATGATTACGTCGGAGAAATCTACGATGCCCAAGGTAAACCGTCTTCCTTCCATGTTGCAGTTGATGGTGACATGTGCCTTCTTCACATATTGGACATGCTTTATGCCCCTTAACACTATACCCACACAGGTTCCCGTATGCCGGAAAGTCATTGATGGTGCAAAATAACATGGCACGCAATCTGAATGTCTCACGGCAATACCCGTCGATCACATCAACGCCTTCATCCCACAACATTCTCAAGTCTTCAATCAAGGGACTCAGATAAACATCAATATCATTTCCTGGCTGTTTAGGACCCGAAATCATCATACTTAACATAATGTATTTGCGCTTCATGCACAACCAAGGAGACAGGTTGTAAATTACCAGGAGAACAGGCCATGAACTATGAATACTACTTAAGTTTCCATATGGATTCATTCCATCGGTAGCAAGTCCAAGCCTGAGGTTTCTGGGCTCATTGCCGAAATCCGGAAACAAACTATCAATTCTCTTCAATTGCAAAGAATCGGTCGGATGCCGAAGCTGTCCATCACACTTCCTCTCATCTGCATGCCATCTAATGTTCTTTGCGTCATTTACATTAGCAAACAATCTCTTGAACCGCGGAATCATGGGAAGATACCATAACACCTTCGCAGGAGGACCTTTGGTGACCACATCACAACTAGAATCACCATCCTTCACTTTGTAGCGTGATACCCCACACCTGGGGCACTCGTGCATCTCTTCAAACTCTTTCCTGTACAATATGCAATCATTGGGGCAAGCGTGTATTTTATTATACTCCATACCCATCGGACACAATATCTTCTTCGCCTCATAGTTTCGAGATGGCAATGTGTTGCCTTCTGGAAGCATTTCTTTCAACAACTCAAGCAATTCAGTAAAGCTTTTATCGCTCCACCCATTTCTCGCCTTCACATTGAACAATATTAACACCGCTGACAACCGTGTGAAATTAGTGCACCCCGGATACAAAGCCATTTGCGCATCACTGCACAAAGTATCATACACATGTGCGCCCCGAAAAGACTCTTGCCCAACATCACGGATCATGTCCTCTAGTCCATCGTCCATTTCCACGTCATCAACTTCCTCTCTATCCGACACCCTCGGCCTATCTAACGATTCACTATGACATATCCATGTTGTATAACTCTTGCAAATCCCCTCACAAATAAGATGATCACGTACACGTATCTCCTCAGCTTCTAGTCGTCTCTCATTCAAACAGTTAACACAAGGACAATAAAACCTTCCGTTACCACTATCAGGAGCATTTGTTTTTGAAAACTGTAGAAAATCTTCCACTCCATTCTCATACTCATCACTTGTTCGTCTAGCATTCATCCAACCGCGATCCATGACTAAACCAATACCTTCATACTTAGTCCAACATATTCATCAACCACTTCTTATGACAGGGTATGGCCCTATCCCATTAGAGAAGAAAATTTTTCAACATTCGGTTAACAGTTAGTCCTTAACTCTCATGCTCATACTTGACAAAAATTCGGCAACATTTCCCTGCGGTCTCCGACGTACACTACTTGAACGCGATGACATCCACCACGATAAAGTATGCACCCGGAGAACGAAAGGAAATGTATCAATCCGAACTTTCATCAAGTATATAACATTAGAATCAATGAATAACTATTTTAACTAAATTAAGAAAAGGTTTTTTCCCAAACTGTCCAACTTTGGACAATTCAAGATCCAACACAATGAGCGGTACATTAAGCACATACACGTACGCTCATTAGTATTGCATCTCAAACGGGAAACTAAGGCTTTACTAATTATGTAGCTTGCATGAAGATGGGGCTTGAAAAGTGAAGAAAATTAGACAAACAGAGACCATCACGGCCTATCCTTGAAAGCCATCACGACCGTGATTGAGTAGAGCTTAAAAGAAAGAATGGAAAAGTCATAATTGGTCACGGCCTAGCCGTGATAGTGGTCACGGCCGTGACATACCAACCAGTGAAGCAACCTCCAAGGCAGAACCTGTCACGGTCTGGCCGTGATGGCCATCAAGGCCGTGACATTCCAACTGAACTAGACCCTCACAGTCAGAACTGATCACGGCCTAGCCATGATGGTGGTCACGGCCGTGACAGACCAACCAGTGAAGCAACCTACAAGGCAGAACCTGTCACGGCCTGGCCGTGATGGCCATCACGGCCGTGACATGCCAACTGAACCAGACCCTCACAGGCAGAACTGATCACGGCCTAGCCATGATGGTGGTCACGGCCGTGACAAAACAACCAGTGAAGCAACCTCCAAGGCAGAAATGGCAGAAAGAGAGAGAGAGAGAGAGAGAGAGAGACACATATATACCTGAGGGAGGAGGAGGGACGAGCAAAAATGGCGCTCTTCACGCAAACGAGGGTAGCTCGCGGATGGCCGTTCTCAGTGGTTCTTAGTGGTTCTCTTACGAAGCAGAAAATGAAGGCTCGCAGTGGAAGTAATCAACAACTCTGTCGCAGAGGTCTGAGAGTTTGCTCCACGGGTTACTTTCAACAAGCACTCCACAAAACAAGCAATCAATTACAATTAATCATCCAATGAAGTGTAGATCAGCCTGCAGCAAAATGAACATCTAAGAATTCTAATGAAAACCATAAAATTGACAGACACTATAAGGTCTTTTTAAAGTCACTTACCAAAACACAGAGAGGAAAAGGGTAAAAACAAGATAGAAGAGTTTGACAAGTCGTTGTTTCTTTTCCCAGGAGAGCAAGTTGAATATCTCAGTAACATCAATCAAATGATTTCCTTGTCTATACCTGATCAACGGAATAAAATAGGCAATTAGCAGGACCATGTTAAGCACATTCCAGTATATTAAGATACCAAGCTTATTGCTAGAAAACAGAAAGCAAACAATTCATCTCCTTTGATCCTCTAACTAGTAAGCAACCATCTACGAACCAAAGGAAAACTATGTTGAATGGAAACTAATCCTGAACTTTCCAACGGGTCCTGCTTGTTACAATTAAGCGCAATAATGATGTTTTGTGTGTATGAGTGTGTGCATATATATTGTTTGATTTGACCTGAAGCTCCAAAAAGATAATCAAACCATAGTACCAGGTCAAACCAAACTATTCAGTGGAAAAACTTGGTCTTCCCAATTTATTCATGATTCATCAATTAAATATAGTATGGTAAATACAAATCATTTTTAACACGATAAAATGCACAAGAATGCAAAGACAAAAATTCAAATTCAAACTCAGCTTCCCTCACCCAAACTACAGTACAAAATATTTTCCCCTTGGAGAGGTTTTTCAGAAATGTAGGTTGCTAAATAGAGTGATAACCTCTCTGTTAACACACAGTGCAACTCCTCCACTGTGAAATTTCCATAACCCTCCTTTCACATAATTCTCGAAAAGTAGTAACCCTAAAGGAAGAGAGAGAGAGAAAGAGAGAGAGAGAGAGACGCATACCTGAGGGAGGAGGAGGATAGCTCGCGGATGACCGTTCTCAGTGGTTCTTAGTGGTTCTCTTCACCACTAAACTTCCGAAGCAGAAAATGAAGGATCGCAGTGGTCTTCTTCTTTGTCTACGATTAGGGATTTGCAGAGAGTTAGGGGGAGAGGGAGAGCTTACCTGAGAGAGAGAGAGAGGTCGAAGAGAGCTCCCTCGATGGTCCTCCGGTGGTAGCCGAAAGAGGTGGTTCTCTTTGCAATGTGACTTAGAGTGAGATGGAGAAGCAGTGACAAAGGAATGAAAAACAAATGGAATGGAAGATGGCGCGAAGAGTAGGAGGGAATGAAAATAGAAACTTAGGTTATTACACATCGGTTTTTAAAAACCGATGTGATTAGTGATATTACACATCGGTTTTCAAATAACCGATGTAGAAACTTACAATTTATTTTAAAATTTCATTTTTTTTATATTTAATACATCGGTTATTGAAAATCGATGTGTAATATTACGGCTGATTAAAAAAAATTTATAATTTGTTTCCCTTTTCCACATCGGTTATTAAAAACCGATGTCTAATCTTATGTCTAATAATTTTTTTTTTGGTTTCACTTTTCCACATCGGTTTTTCAAAAACCGATGTTGAATATTTCTATCACATCGGTTTATTCAATAACCGATGTTAAAATATTTCAGTTTAATTTCAAAAATGCCACCGCCTCCTATTTCACATCGGTTTTGTTAAAACCGATGTTAAAAAACTGATGTTAAATGTATATTTTGCACTAGTGGCCAAGAAAATTAAATTTCATTTATTGATGCTTACTACAAACCAAACGAAAAAAGAACATAACATTTTAACTAATCCTAGATAATATATTAAACTTCTAAAAATGGGTTAAATTTGTATTCTTATGCATACCAATTTAACATTTTCAAGTTAAACATATCGTAGTTGGATATTGGAGTCTGGTTGCTTTTATACTTAAAAAAGAAATAAGTTTTTGAGGGATGGAATGTAAATAATATGTTTGAATAAAATCTTTTTAAAGAACAACTTATTAAACAAAAATATGGAACTTACCAAAAATCCGCTACTACTCACCATCTCATGCTATCACATTCAAAACATCAATACCCTAAAAGATGAATCACTATTTAAAGCAGCTTATTTTTTATTCAACTATTGTAAAATTATATTATAGGTGCACTATAATATTATAACACATATAACCAAATAATAGGACAAATCTTATCTCTAGAGATCAAAAGGTTCAAGTTCCTTACAAAGTAAAGATAATCCTACGGCCAAACCATTCGAAAAGTTGAAGAGATCTTTGTTAAAAAAAATTATTAAAAATTACACTCACACAACAATTAGAACCATTCTGAATTTTACAAAGAAAATTTAAATTATAAATAAAAACTAAAAGAATTAAAATTACATATATTCCATTCCACATGTCCTTTTGAGGTAGAAGCCTCGGTTTCTGAACTGTTTTGAAATTTAGGTCTTTTAATTATGCTTTAATTCATAATTCAAAGTAGAACACAATGAGACATGACCAAAACATAAAGTGATAGTTATCCAGCTAGACAGAGTCAAGCATCATGTACCACCACCATGCACACAATGGAGTCATAGCCAATGTTGTGAAAATCGAGATCCTAGCAAGGATCGGGAGGGGGGTGAAAGATCGTTACTCGGAGGATCGTAAGATCCTAGCTAAAGTAGAAAATTATACTTATGCATATGCATGAAAAACAAGATAGATAAAGAAAAGAACCCTTTAAAAATTTATAGATAAGGAAAAAAATAATATTCAAATACATATTCTGTTTATTATATTTTTTGTGTTTATTATTTAGTTCATTTAGTTAATTATATTATATGTTATTATTTAGTTTATTATATTATTCTAAAAATATTTTTATTTATTTATATGTTATTCTGAAAGATAATTGTTTACTTTTTGAGGCCCAACAAAAAAAAATAAAGAAAGAAAACACGTATAAAAACATTTGGGTCACATGGTCCATTTTCTTGAAACCCTAACATCCTGTTACCCCTTAACCCCATTTCCTGGAGTTACACTGTCGTCCACACTGCCTCTGTTATTCATAAAAAAAAAAGTCATGCTCACACATGGCTCTGAGAGGGAGACACCGAGACAGATAGGAAACACTGTAGAGAGAGAGACGACACCTGGGAAACAACGCACAACCAGAATCATACAAAGGGTTGCCACCGGTGTGATCGTGCGAGAGAAGGGGGGCGACTTTGTCTTTCTTTAATTGGGAGGCACGACAAAATCGCCGATCATTCGATTTTTCAGCGAAGATCGACGATTTCAGAACGAACCCAGCGGGCGCCGATCTTCCATGCGAGTTAGCATGCTAAAGTTTCAAGAAATCATACAATCGCACGATCTTGCGATTTAGGATGTGAATCTTAACAATGGTCATAGTGGAACAACTAAGATCAAAACATTATTACGTACAGTAAGATTGAAACAACACCTGACACACTCAACATCTTGGTCTGATGACGAATTTGCAGTGCGCCAATAAAGTTCTGTGCCATTGCCAATAACCAACAATGATTAAAAAGCAAAGACAAAAAAATAATTGGAAAATAATAACAGAGATAAAAAAAATGAACCCTAAAAGTTTTAAATGAGAGCAACAAGAACAACGGGTTGATAGTGTGAAATTGATAAGGTTATATATGAGCAAACAATTGGAAATTAAAAATGGATGCAGATGCGAGCAACAAAATAGAGATTCTGATCAAAATGGATTTTCTTCTTGCCTCTTGCCTTTGCAGCAAGAAAAATAAGGGTGAGAGGAGGGGGGAGAGAGAGAGAGGGAGAGAGAGAGAGGTAGAGAATGGGAGAATATTGGGAAATGATGAAGGGAGGGAGAAAACAAATAAGAGAGATAGATATGATGGAGAGAGATTTGTTGGAGAAAATCCAAACTCAGATGCAAATGGGAGCAAAAAGAGGTGGCTGACAGTGTGAGAGTAACATGGTTTTTATACATGAGAAATACAACCCCAAAGGCTATTTTGTATGGATTTAAGGCCTAGTTGATCTGATCCAGCCCATTATAATTGAAAACAAATTTTGTGTTAGCCCACTCAACAAAAAAGTAATGTAATAAAGTTAGAAGTTAAAAGGAAAGATATAAAATTAGGATGAATTGAAATAGTTTCTTTTTCGGAAAACCAAATTCAAAAAATAAAATAAAAATAGCCATTGAAAATTTACAAGAAAATAAATAAATTAAATTAAATATTTTCCTTTTTCTGAAAACACATTTTAGAATATTCTAAAAACTAGTCACTGCAGAGATAAATACAATTTTTGAAATAATGAAAGTTTATTTTTCTGCAAAAACACTTTTCAAACACATTTTAAAAACTTACCGCTAGAGCCAAAAATGTACTAGATAAAGAAATAGAATATTTCTATTTTCAGTGAAACATAATCAATTGTTCAATATGCAATAGTCAATTATGACTTATCTGCGATAAGCTGGATTTTGAATAAAAATATCATAAACAATTATTTGCCTCAAAATTATATTTATAAGATAAAACCTTTTTAACCAAAAAGGAAATCAAAGATATTTCTAAAACCATTTTATGCATTTTACAAACATGTTCTAGAAACGGTTTTTGAAAATTTAAACATTTTTTAAAGAAGTGAGCCATTATTATTGTAACACCCCGATTTTCCGGTTTTCTAAGATCGGTAATAAGTATATAAATGTTCATATTTTTATTTGAGACTTAGAAAATGATTTTTAATAAACTAAGGTCATTTACATGTTATACTTATTTTCATAAGGTTACGGGAAAATTTTTGGTTGAAAATTCAGACGGAAATCGGTCTGTCATTTTCTGTGTTTTCACTGACAGTGAAAGTTTACTGATCAGAAAACCCAATTTTGACTTGTGAACGAGACGATTAATGTTTTCGTCGTTTTTGCAACGTTATTGTTAATTTTGAAAATTTTAGCATAAAAATAAAATATATTTTGTGCGGGTGCAAGCTTCGAAATACGGAGCTAAATCGGGAGCTGAGGTGATTGATGTGATGGAAGTGACTGATGTGATGAGCATTTATGGCGATCTTATCCATGCCATAATGACTTTAGATATTTTGATGGTTAAATGACTATTTTGCCCCTAGTCTTTATGGAAACTTAAAGTTTGCCGTCACTTGATTTTTACTCTCGAAACCCTTGTACCCCACGGCTCTACCCATTTAACCCTACACTTAGGCAATTTTTCAACTCACTTATATCATCTTCATGAACCAAAACTTATTTCTCTCAAAAACCCTAATCGGGTAAAAACCGAATCGGGTACGTTTCTGCAAAGATATATCAGGAAACAGACCGGAAAGTCACCTATGATGACTCGAGGGGAATGAGTCATCATGGTGAGTCATGGTGATAATTTACCCTAGTCATCATGAAGACGAAGAAAATATCTAGATATTTTGAACGTTAACCTAACCTACGTCTGGTTAAATCTAATCGAGGTTAACTAACCATGATTTGCAACACAAAATATCTTCTCCCTAAACAAGTGGTTTAGGAGGCATACACACCTCTCCTAATTTTATGACCACATATTTTATTAACCGTGATTACAAATAAACCCTAGTTAAGTTATTATTAACTACGGTTAAGTTATTATATTATTTTCTAACTTAACCTTGATCAGATAAACTCAACCATGGTTCTTTTATCTCATTAAACCACATATTTTATCCTCCCACCCACCTCTAGGCCGCAGCCCATCTCCCACACCTGGGGCATTTTTACTCTTTTCCCTACTTCATTAACTTGATCACTTATGTTTTAACCAAAACTCTTTGTTCTTCATTTTCTCCCACTTGTTCTTCACATGTTCTTCATTTGTTCTTCATTTTCCTCTAAATTAGAGACATGATTTCATGATTATTTCTTCATGAAACTTGTTCCTTAGATCCTTGTCATCACTTTAATCCATTTTGTTCTTGAATCCATGAAACTTTCAAGTTCATCTCTTCTCCTCTCAAATTTTGGCCATAACCATAAATCATCATCCAAATCTTGTTTTTATTTTCTAAGATCATCTTCTTACTTCTCTAGATGATCTAAACACTTTCTATTTCACATCTCAATTCATTTCTTCACAAAAACACAAAGAACTCCCTAGTGTTCTTGCTATCTCTATCCTTGATTCTTCAAGTTCTTGATCAAATCTTTTTATTCCAAGGTGAGGAATCTCTCCCTAATCATCATATCTTCATTAATCATCCATAAAATTCTATTTTGATCAACTATTTCAAGGTTTTTCATTCTTAGATCTAGAACTTTAAAAATTTCTAGAAAAATGTAGAAAAATCATTTTAATGTGAAACCAATTTCTATGATCTTGTTATGACTTCTACTTTCATCATCTAGAAGCATGAATCCAAAGTAAATTCCCTTCCTATTTTATCAAAGAAGGCCGAAACTCATAGTTTTGGTGTAAATGAGTTTTGCTTCAACTTTGTTAAATGATGCTTGATTTCATCTCTCTAATCCTTATAGTTACTAAATCCATGTGATTAGAAAACCAAATCAATTTCTATCCTATTTTCCATTAATATGCCAAAACCTAGCTCATAAAGAGTTAGAGGATTTTGTTTCATATTTTCAACTTCTAGCAATTTATCTATGCTAGCTAATACTATAGGAACTAGAATCCAAAAGATGAAATTAAGAAAATAACTCTAACCCTAATTTGAATTGAGGGTCGAGTCCTAGTTCATGTGAGCTAGATGAGTTTTGTTTGATTTTGTTAATTTTTTGTTGTGGTTTGTTGTGAAGGATCAAACTGTGTTTGATTGCTCTAAGCCGTGCGAAGGAAAACGGACTTGGATCGGGAAGGGGAGAACCTGAGGGGGTTTTTTGATAACTATATTCTATTAGTTTGTGGTCTGTATAATTATTTGAGTGTGTTTATGTTAGTTTAAATTATTTTACGTAGTTATATATGCTTTTAAATTATCTGCTTTTAATTGTTTATTTGCAGTTAATTGTTATAGTATTTTTATGGATGTCATAAACTGTGCTAATTGTTATAGTGTTAACATGAAATTATTATTGATGTTGGTTGTGTTTTGAAAAGCCTGACGGTGGTCATTGCTTAATTAATTATGAAGATAAAAGTGTTAAAAAGCTTTATAAGAAATAATGAATTTTAATTGGTGGGATATAGTAATATAATATTACTTAATTATTTGATTGGTTAAAAAAGTGAAATAGTAGAAAATATTATTATTTTAAGGATTTATTGACGTAAGAGTGTTTTATGAGTCACAGTGAGGGTGCGTCTATGTTTTTATAACTATACATGTTATATATGATGTTTGTGTGTCGCGCATGTAGTTGTCATTTTAAAATCCATATATTGGTTCTCACCCTTGCGTATATCTGTTCCTGTGGGTTTTCTGTTGTACCTTGGTACGCGAGTACAGATGTTGCAGAGGAGTTTCCTTAAGTTACTTGGAGACTTAAGTCCAGATGCGGAAGATGTGTGTGATCATAGGGATGACCACGGGGTCTTTTCAGGGAATGTCTTGTAGAACGACCAACTTAGGTATTTTTTTGGGAATGTATGTTTGACTAGTTTAGTACGTGTGTTTTGAAAATTTCAAGATGGGTTATGAGTAAAAACTTTTAAGAAAAAACTTGTACGTCGTGGGAGGTTTATTTATAAATAAAATCAGTCTATGTGTGTTGGTGAGTATAAGTTCATAGTTAATACTGTGATGTGTTCATCGTTTTATTATGAACTTGTGAAGTAGAATGAATGAAATGTATTTTGCATTATTGACTGAATTGATTGAATGTACATGAAGAGTAGAGGCTCTTTATACAGAGCTTCCTGATACAAGAAGAAAGGCATAACTAACATAACTAACTAATCCTATCTTATCAAATAAAAACTAATCGCTAACTTTCCTAAAACAGAAACTATAACATAAAAGCAATATATTAGAATTCAGTTACAACAGAATTAGCAATGTATCAGGAGGGCTCAGTTTACTTATTTTGCTTATCCAATACCCCCCCCCCCCCCAACACACACACACACACAAGCTGGAGGACATATTGTTAGGACTCCAAGCTTGGCAATGAATTCATTGAAGAGACCCGGATCTAAAGCCTTGGTAAACATATCGTCTAGTTGATTTGAACTTGGAATAGGTAGTAATTGAAACAATTTGTCTTGCAGTTTCTGTCTGACAATGTGACATTCTAGTTCTATATGTTTCGTTCGTTCATGAAATGAGGAATTAGATGCAATGTGCCGAGCTGACTGACTGTCACAATATAGCAAGGCTGGTTGGAGAAGGGTAAGTGAAAGTCTTGGAGAAGATAGGTAAGCCATTGGACTTCACAAACCGTGGAGGCTAAGGCTCTATACTCTGCTTCAGAGGAAGACTTGGAAACAGGGTGTTGTTTCTTAGACTTCCATGAAATAAGTGAGTCTCCAAGGAATATACAAAAGCCAGTAATTGATTTTCTTGTATCAGAACAACTGATCCAATCTGAGTCACTAAAAGACTTGAGCTGCAAAGAGGAAGTGGCAGGGAAGAAAATGCCTTGAGCTGGTGATTGCTTCACATACCTGAGCACACGAATTGCAGCATCATAATGAATGGAAGTAGGTGAGCTCATGAATTGGCTAAGATGTTGGATAGAGTAACTGATTTTTGGCTGAGTATTTGTTAGGTAGATCAATCTTCCAATGAGTCTTCTTTAGATGCTTGGATCTTGTATAGGTTCTCCTCCTTGTTGTGAAAGTTTAGTTCCTTTGATCATGGGAGTAGAAACTAGTTTGGCAGCCAATAAACCACAATCAGAAAGCAAATCCAAAGCATACTTTCTTTGGATAAGATGAATTCCTGAGCTAGATCGGGAAACTTCTAAGCCAAGAAAGTATTTTAGGTTTCCTAAATCCTTTATTCTGAAATGATTATGCAAAACAGTTTTAATAGAATCAATTTCATTAATATCATTACCAGAAAGAAGAAGATAATCTACATAGATCAATAGAGTAGTGAAGGAGTTACTAGAGTGCTTGATGAAAAGGGAATGATCAGAAGCAGATTGTTTGTAGGAATGTGATAAAAGGAATGTAGAAAGCTTGGCAAACCATTGCCTGCTTGATTGTCTTAATCCATAAATGGATTTGTGCAATTTGAAAACATGTTTAGGATTCGTGGAAGGATAGCCAGGTGTTAAAGTCATGTAAACCTCTTCAGCCAAATCTCCATGGAGAAATGCATTATGGACATCCAGTTGGTGAATGTACCAATTCTGTGAAGCTGCAATTGCAAGGAGAAGTCTGATGGTAGTGAGTTTTGCCACAGGTGAGTAGGTTTCAAAGAAGTCAATGCCTTCAACTTGAGTGAAACCCTTGGCCACCAATTTGGCTTTAAATCTTTTAGTAGTGACATTAGAATGATATTTGATCCTAAAGACCCATCTGCATCCTATAGGAGTTTTGCCAGGAGGTAAATATGTGACTGTCCAGGTGGAATTCTGTTGAAGTGCTATAAGTTCAGCATTCATGGCTTGAATCCACTCATCTTGTTGGATAGCCTGCTTGTAAGATATAGGATCAACCTGAGAAGAAACAGTCAAGAGAAAATGTAAATCAGATTTAGATAATTGATGATAAGAAAGAACAGAAGATAAGGGGTAAAGAGGAGTATGATTGGAGGCTGCAGAAATATAGTTGCAGTGAAAATCCTACAAATAGCTAGGAGGCTTGGACTGTCTAGTAGATCTCCTTGGAGGAATTACTGCAGGTGTTTGAACTGCAGATTCGGTAGAGATAGAATCTGGTTGGATTTAAGGTAAAGGAGCTTGCAATATGGAAGAAGTAACTCGAAGTTCTGTGACAAGTGGATCAAATAAAAATGGAGTGTCTAGTTGAATTTGAGGTTCCTGAATAGTACAAGTCTCCAAAAGGGTTGAAGAGTGAAAAGTAAAAATGGATTCAAAGAATATAGCATTTCTTGAAATAAAAACAACTCTAGTTTGTAAATCAAAAAGTAAATAGCCTTTTGTACCATATTTGTATCAAAGAAAGAGGCATTTCCTAGCTCTTGAATCAAGTTTCTTTCTATTTTACATTAAGGTAGTAGCATATGATAAACAACCAAAGACCTTAAGGTCAAGAAAAGTTGGAGGAACTCCATTTAACATTTCAAAAGGTGTTTTGTGATCCAAAACAGGTGTTGGTAACCTGTTTATGAGAAAAACAACATGAGAAATAGCATATGACCAAAAAGACTTAGGAAGATTAGATTGAAACGATAGTGCCCTTGTGACATTGAACAAATGTCTATGTTTTCTTTCCACAATAAAGTTTTGTTGGGGAGTCTCAACACAACTAGTTTGGTGTATAATTCCAAGTGAGGAAAAGAAAGAAGACATTTGAAATTCAATACCATTATCAGTCCTAACCATTTTCACTTTAGCATTGAATTGAGTGCTAATAAAATATAAAAAGGCAATAACAGAAGATCTGGTTTCAGATTTAGATTGCATTAAGTAAAGCCAAGTATGTCTACTGTAGTCATCAACAATAGTAAGAAAGTATTTGCAGCCTTGGAAAGAACTTCTGCTCAAAGGACCCCAAATATCCATTTGTAAGAGATCAAATGGTTTGTCTATCTTAGTATTATTGTGAGGAAAAGGTAATTTGCATTGTTTGGCAAATTGGCAAGAATCACAAGCAATTTTCTTATTGAATATAATATAGGGAAATTTCATACAAAGTTGATCAATTACAATAGGTGAAGGGTGACCTAAACGATAGTGCCACAAATCAAATAAGTCATAGAGACTATTATTTTACTGTCCTTTATTAACAACGGGAAAACTAAAAGTAGTAGAAAGACTAGATTGAGAAGGAATGGAAGAAGGATCATGCTAAAGAATATAGAGATTGTGGTGAACTTTAGCATGTCCAATTGTCTTCTTGGTAGACACATCCTGTATGATACAAGAAAGATGTGAGAAGAGGAATTGGCAATTAAGGGATTGGCATAGTTTGTTAACAGAAATGAGATTAAACTGAAAACCAGGGATATACAATACATTATGTAAAACTAAAGATGGAGTTAAAATAATTGTGCTTGAATGATTTGAAATAGTGGTGGCACCATTTGGTAACTTGATCGTAATTAGGGAAATAGTTTTGTAAGATTGAAAAAATTGAATAAAGGGACAAACATGGTCAGAAGCACCGGTATCTAAAATCCAATAAGAGGAAGAACAAGAATTACCTGGTTTAGTAATACTAGAGACTATATGAGAGGATGAATCAGAGGGATTGTTCTTGGCTACAGAGGTCATTTGATCATTTTTAGAAGAATGCAGTAGAGATACCAAGAATTTGTAATCTTCCCTTGTAAGAGGTAATGCTGAATCATTGGAAATGGGAGGCACGAGATTAAGGTTTGATTCTGCTGGTGTATTTGATAGCTGCATAGCTGTGCCTGAAGCTTGAGATCGGGTCCTATAACTAGGAGGGAGGCCATGTTTGAAATAGCAAGTGTCCACTGTATGATTGGTTCTATTGCAATAGCGGCATTGCATTCCAGGTCTGTTCGGATTTCTGCCACGACGGCTGCCTTGTGTGTCTATGCATATGCCTTGAGTGAAAGTATTGGCAGAAAATGATGTAGAATCATTTCCAGGAAGGGAGAGAGATTTCTCTTGTTGAATTACTAAGGAGTAAGCTCGAGTGATACAAGGTAAAGGATCCATGAGCAGAATTTGGGTTCTTACATAGTCAAAAGAATCATTGAGGCCTTTCAAGAAGCATATAACATGTTCTTTATCTTTGTAACTGGTTACAGATTGACTCAGGCTGCATGTGCATTGATGAGTGCAAGAACAGCTTGGTGTTGGTCGAAGAACTTCAAGCTCATCCCATATGATCTTCATGTCAGTGAAGAGGGTTGAAAGGGATCTTTCTCCTTGCTTCATTGAGTGTAGTTCTTGCAGCAAATTGGACATTCAGAAATGGTTTCCTTTGGTGAATCTGACATCAAGATTGAGCCAAAGATCTCGAGCATTATCAAAGCAAATTGTGCTTTGGGAAATCTGAGGTGAAAGGGTTCTTGTAATCCAAGATACCACAATGTTATTGCATCTTTCCCATGGATCACAGAGAGGATCAGTGGGGGATGGTTTAGAAATAGCACCATTAACAAACTTGAGTTTGTTCTTAGAAGAAAGGGCTTGGTGCATAGCCTTACTCCAATGGTAATAGTTGTCACCATTGAGAGGAGGATGAACAAGAACATAAATAGGATTTTCACCTGGGTGCGGATAATAGGGACTTGTTGGATTTTGTGAAGGATCAGTGTGAGAAACTGAATCATTGACAGGCTTAGAAGAAGTTCCTTCAGGGCTTGTTTCGGCCATTGAAAAGAAAGGAAAAAGGTTGCAGAAGCTTGATAACAATAAAGCTGATACCATATTATGAACTTGTGAAGTAGAATGAATGAAATATATTTTGCATTATTGACTGAATTGATTGAATGAACATGAAGAGGAGAGGCTCTTTATATAGAGCTTCCTGATACAAGAAGAAAGGCATAACTAACATAACTAACTAATCCTATCTTATCAAATAAAAATTAACACCTAACTTTCCTAAAACAAACTATAACATAAAAAGCAATATATCAGAATTCAGTTGCAACAGAATTAGCAATGTATCAGGGGGGCTCAGTTTGCTTATTTTGCTTATCCAATATATTTTTTGAAGTATTCAGAAAGAAAAAATTTTACACCCAGATTTTTCTGACTCAAGTTAAATAGATTTCTCGAAAGCAACCAACAAATTTTTCTTTTAAAATTATTTATGCAAGTGTTACAAAGTAATGCCCAAAGGGGGTGTTGCAGGTGGTATCAGAGCTGGTCGAGTCTTTCGGGAACCTTGGGGAATAGGTCTGTTATGTTTTTGTTGTGTGATCTCTAGTTAGACCTTGTTTGAATTGTTTCTTTGTTGAAACATTGTGTGTTGACGCACAAGTATGTGTGTTTCGACGAGTCTCTAATCGAGTTGAGAACTCGTGAGAACTCATGTTGAGTTTTTGATTGATCTAGTTTCTACATTCAGTAAAATCTCCATCGTTTCGAGTAAAATATCGTCTACGAAGAGGTTTGTGTGTCACGCATGTAGTTGTCGTTTTAAAATCCATATATTGGTTCTCACCTTTGCGTATATCTGTTTGTCCGGGTTTTCTGTTATACCTTGGTACACGAGTACAGATGTTGCAGAGGAGTTTCCTTAAGTTACTTGGAGACTTAAGTCCGGATGCGGGAAGAGGTGTGTGATCATAGGGATGACCACGGGGTCTTTTCAGGGAATGTCTTGTATAACGACCGGCTCAGGTATTTGTTTGGGAATGTATGTTTGACTAGTTTAGTATGTGTGTTTTGAAAATTTCCAGATGGGTTATGAGTAAAGACTTTTAAGAAAAAACTTGTACATCATGGGAGGTTTATTTATAAATAAAATCAGTCTATATGTGTTGGTGAGTATAAGTTCGTAGTTAATACTGCGATGTATGCATCGTTTTTCATAGTATCCAGAAAGAAAAAAGTTTACACCCAGATTTTTCTGACTTAAGTTAAATAGCTTTTCCGAAAACAAACAGCAAATTTTTCTTTTTAATTTATTTCCGCAAGTGTTACAAAGTAATGCCCAAGGGGGGTGTTACAGGCTGTATTAGAGCTGGTCGAGTCTTTCGAGAACCTTGGGGAATAGGTCTGTTATGTTTTTGTTGTGTGATCTCTGGTTAGACCTTGTTTGAATTGTTTCCTTGTTGAAACAATGTGTGTTGACGCACAAGTATGTGTGTTTCGATGACTCTCTAATCGAGTTGAGAACTTGTGAGTACTCATGTTGAGTTTTTTATTGATCTAGTTTCTAGATTCAGTCTAATCTCCATCATTTCGGGTAAAATATCGTCTACGAAGTTAGCCGAGCTAGATTACATGCAATGGAATTTTTGTCCATTTCTTGTTTAGTTCGTCATCATCTTCATCGATGATGTTTTCGTTTACTCTAAGAGTCACGAGAAGTATGAGGAATCTTTGCGTCAAGAGTTATGGATCTTGTATGAGAAGAGTTGTCACGAAGTTATCTAAGTGCAAGTTTAGCTCGATGAGTTGTAATTCTTAGGGCATGTGATTACAAAAGAGAATTCGTGCTCACACTCCTAAATAACCCTCAGTGTATTAGACATTTGATTGGATTGGTTTGATAGTATCCATTGGTCTGAATATTTTCACATTTCATTGAAAAATTCGTGAAGACTATCTCTTGAGCCGTAACACAAATTTCTTTTTATAATGGAAGTTTCTTGATGAAACTTAGTCCAGTCACTTTTACTTTTGGTAAATATGATCCAGTCTGATTTTTGGCCAGACAGTTTTCCTTTTTAACACCGTCGTTTTGTAAATTCTCTGTACTAAAGAACGAATCCTCTTGAGGATAAGAACTGTTTGTCTTTTGATTTGCTAAATCCGCTGAAAGTTCTTGTGAAAGAGGGAACTTTATTAGATTCATGTTTGTAAACATGTACCGATCATCCATTGTTACACTCACGAACCTATTAAAGAATCCTTTTACATACTAGACATTCCTGTATTTTTTTTTAGTTTGACAAAAAAATTCCTCTATATGATTTCCTGTGAGGGCATGATCCAGAAATTTCAATTCTTAAAAATTTCTTTCTATGATCTAGACCATATCTGGATGTATTTTGAAAGAACTTGTTCCTTTTTACTTTATTTTACCAGGTATCTTTTCAAACGTTATTGACGTCTGACCTATCACATGAGTCATGAGGATGAGTATCTGATTCGTATCAGAATGTCAAAGTTAGTCGAGAGCACTTAAAAAGGGATAACTTAATGCTTGAGATCTTCCTCGTCAAGATGTTAACGTCACAATGAACTTCGTTATGAGGTTGCTCCATGTGTTTCAATAAAGTCTACTATGTGAGTTGAGCAACTAATTGAGGCTGAGTTTAGTTTATCACCCTCAACTCGAGCGGACGAATGGGAAAAACGATATGATCTTTAGAAAGTTGGTTGGGTTAGGATGCGTTTGGATAAACAACTTAATTAAGAGCTTATCATATAAGACCTTATCGCATGAGAGCTTATGCCATAAGCGGTTAAAGAAAGAAAAAGAAAGAAAGGGACATGAGAGGATTCGAATAGTGAAAAACACGGAGAGGGTGTTTAGTGCATAAGCTCTTATGATAATTCCATAAGCTTCTCCCAGTAACTTATGAAAATAAGTCAACAACTCCTTATGGGATGGCATAAGTTATTTTTATAAGCTCTGCCAAACACACTACATAAGAGCTTATGTATCAGATAAGTCAAAAGGACCTTAAATAAGCTCTTCCAAACGCCACCTAAGTGTGGTATTTAGCTACGATCATTCCTCTAACAAGGTAGACAAGAAGTGATAGGAATTTTGTTGAGGTGTAGTTGTGACTGGTAAGATGTGAATCCTTAAGATTAATATCAGTAAGTGAGACAACTGTTATGGATCAAATGTTAATTGAGGAAGAGTAGCATTGAAGGAATCTAGTGTAAAGATCAATGTCCGTAGTTAAGATTGATTTTATAAGTTTAGAAGATTGAGAGGAAAGTGTCTAAAATAGTTTCACCTAAGTTGAATATAAGTGAAGAGTACGATTTTGTGTATTGTTATAAAGGTTCAAAGTTGAGGAGTTATATAATCCTAACCGGTGTAATTCTTTTGATGTTAGTTACATTAAGGATGTGATAATGTTCTTCTAAGGTTGAGATGTGTGATTTTGATATAATTTGGAGTAGTGGATTATAATCAAAAGGAATGTTATGATGTTTTACTTGGAGACTTGGAATGTGTGGATTTGATATAACCTAGAGGAGTAGACTACGCCCAAAGGGACTAAGACTATGATTGAATTTCTTGGGTAGGAAGTTGATGCATGTTATGGTAAAGTTAGAGTTGATTTTGGTGTTAGCAGTGAAAGTTAGATGTTGGAGAAAGTTTTCTAGAGGATTAATTTTGAGGTGCGAAGAAATTAAGTTTTGATGATGCCTTCCGAATGTGATAGACTAAGGTGAAATGTTGAAGAAAGTGGGAACAATGTGGTAGTGGAAAGTTTTGAGGATAAATAGAACGAACAATAAGTATGAATTTCGTTATTAAGTTATAATTGTCACCAAAGGGAAAATTAAATGTGGGAATTACAATATAAGATCTTGGGATTGAAAAATCCTGTTTCTAGTCACAAAATTTCGAGGATGAAATTTTTTAAAAGGGGTAGTATGTAACACCCCAATTTTTCGGTTTTCTAATATCGGTGATAAGTATATAAATGTTCATATTTTTATTCGAAACTTAGTAAATTATTTTTAATAAACTAAGATCATTTCCATGTTATACTTATTTTCATAAGGTTACGGGAAAGTTTTTGGTTGAAAATTCAGAAGGAAACTAGTCTGTCGTTTTGTGTTTTCACTGACAGTAAAAGTTTACTGATCAGAAAACCTAATTTTGACTCGTGAACGAGACGATTAATGTTTTCATCGTGTTTGTAACGATATTGTTAATTTTGAAAATTTTAGCGTAAAAATGAAATATTATATTTTGTGTGGGTGCAAGCTTCGAAATATCTTGCGAAAACCTGAGTCGGGGAAAAATACGGAGCTAAATCCGGAGCTGAGATGATTGATGTGACTGAAGTGACCGATATGAAACCCTTTGATAAAATATTTGTTTATTTTTTATCATCTATGTTGTTATAACTATACATGTTATATATGATGTTTGTGTGTCGCGCATGTAGTTGTCGTTTTAAAATCCATATATTGGTTCTCACCCTTGCGTATATCTGTTCATCTGGGTTTTCTGTTGTACCTTGGTACACGAGTACATAGGTTGCAAAGGAGTTTCCTTAAGTTACTTGGAGACTTAAGTCCAGATGTTGGAAGAGGTGTGTGATCATAGGGATGACCACGGGGTCTTTTCAGGGAATGTCTTGTAGAATGACCAGCTTAGGTATTTGTTTGGGAATGTATGTTTGACAAGTTTAGTACGTGTGTTTTGAAAATTTCCAGATGGGTTATAAGTAAAGACGTTTAAGAAAAAACTTGTACGTCGTGGGAGGTTTATTTATAAATAAAATCAGTCTACGTGTGTTGGTGAGTATAAGTCAGTTCTTACTACTGTGATGTATGCATCATTTTTCGAAGTATTCATAAAGAAAAAAATTTACACCCGGATTTTTCTGACTTATGTTAAATAGATTTTTTGAAAGCAACCAACAAAATTTTCTTTTTAATTTCTTTTCGCAAGTGGTACAAAGTAATGTCCAAGAGTGGTGTTACAATTATCATTGTTACATCTTACAAATATTCTCTGACCTTACTTATATAAATATTCTTCAAGTCCTTTTTCTTGGTCTTGAATTTGTTTTTTGTTCTTCTCGAGAGTCTTTCGGAAATGTCCTTCAGATATTAAATCTTCAAGTTCTGCAAATATTGTTCTTGTTGATAGTATGATTTTACATCATGTTTCATGTACACTTTTGCATGCATTTTTTATATAGATTAAGCATTCTTGGTGTTGTTTTGCAGGAATCACTGAAAAATCTGGTTAACTTAGAGTCAAGGGAATGAAGAAACAGTGGAGAATTCAATTCCGGGAATGCTCGCCCCGCGAGAGGTTACTCGCCTCGCGAGACTGAAGACAGCCAGAAATAGCAACGGCCAGCCTTTCTGTCTCGCCTCGCGAGTCACCATCTCGCCCCGCGAGCCTGAAAGCTGACTGTGCCAGAGAATGCAACCATTTCTGTCTCGCCGCGCGAACCATCTCTCGCCTCGCGAGCCTGAGGACCAGAAGCCATCATGCCCAGGTCCTGATAATCATCACGGGTGTATTTGAGAAGAACCTTTCGGTCTCGCCTCGCGAGATATCCAATCTCTGAAGACCAGATTTTAATATTCGCCCCGCGAGTCACATCTCGCCCCGCGAGCACGCGAAACTCAGAACCCCTGTTATAATCTGTTTTAGGGCAGAATGGAGGGGAATCTTGGAGACCTTGGAGGCTACGAGTTTTGGAAACCCTAAAGGCTCTTTGAATCAGAGGCGGCTGCTGGACGATTGCCCCCATGGAATCCCTTCTCTCCTTCATCTATGTTTCTTTGGTTGTGGCTATGATCATGAGTAACTAAACCTCCATTGTTGGGGTTAGGGTAGCTATTTCTGAATTCTCATGTATTTGATTTAATCTTGCAATACAGTTTCTGCTTTGTTATTGAGTGATTGATTTCTGTGCTTAATGCTTGTTGTGGCTAGCACCCCCATGACTTGTTTAGTGTTTTGATATGCAATTGGAAAATTCGTGTTAAAACCGGAATTGAGATTAATCACCTAGTAAACCTTGTATCTAGGAATGGAACTAGGTTTATTAGCAATTGTGTAATCCCTAATCTTAATGCAAAGTCACTAATCTAGGCCACCTAAGGAATCAGGGTCTATTAGTGGATTTAGGCTCTTGTCATCCGAGGGATCGGGGCTTGAGTAATTTAGTGGATTGATTGTCATAATTGAAGTAGAAATTGTTTGTTAGTCGTTTCATTGCATGAGGATGAATTTTAGTGAAGCCTAACCCTGGCTCCTTTTATCATATTTGAAAACCCATTTTTCTGCACTTCAACTGTTTGACAAAATTCCTCAAAGAACTCCTTTTTATTTTGTTAGTTTTAACTTTTGTTAGTATAGAACTTCCTTCAATCCAACAATCCGCTTAGATATTAATTGGTTTGGTAAGTGCTAGTACTTGTATCAGTCCTCGTGGGAACGATAAACGGTCTCACCACCGTATTACTTGCACGACTGGGTATACTTGCCCAGATTCGTCAACACTTGTTCCAACCTAAAACTTTATATTACATTTTTTTCCTGATAGATCATATTAGTTCAAGGTATAAAAAATAATAATAATATTCAACATTTTTTTCCATACACAAAGCCATGTATAATATTCCATCCAATATAATTTTCTTGACTTGTGCATTTTGATCATTATAAATGTAACATCTATGTTTTAGGACCTTGTTTATGTGCTTATCGTGTATGCTTTGTTTGAAATATTGTTTGAAATGTACGTGATAGATCGATTTTGAATCGGAATGAGTACGTAAAATTAGGGTTTTGGGCAGGCTGGCACACTCAAACGTAGGGATGCCAGCGCTTGTGCACCCAAAGGCAATGATATGTACTGTTTCAGAGAAATGCATGTTGAGGAGCGTATGACATGAGACTTAGATGTGCCTAGAATAATAAAATATTATTTTATATGTGATGAGAGTATATGAAATGATCTGATGAATTATCTGAGTTTATGGTGAAAGGTTAAGGTACTAGGTTATGACCCGATGCGAGTCAGTGAGACTCATATAGACTGCATGGTGTTGTTCACAGTCGTGTGGGTGGAACACACGTGGTAAGAGTATCCAATCACAGACCAGTTTCCTAACGGGAATGGGGGAACTACCATGATACTCTCATAGTCCTTGCTAAGTTGCTCCATGTATCCTAACGGGAATGGGGATACCTTTATACTATGCAACTATTCCCTAACGGGAATGGGGGAATAGTATCATTCTCAGAATTAGCACCCTAATGAGAATGCGGGTGTGCACCGATAGTTACAGATGCATCGCTTGGCGACTGGCTAACATCCCCAACAGGAATGGGGGATGGTGACAGGATTGTAGGTGGCACGTCAGCATACAGGTTTAGGTGCATGAGAGAATTAGTAGAGGATGATCCAGTAACTTGATGATGATTGCAACATATATGTGCTCTATATGTGATGCATTTCTTTGTTTGTTATTGTATATATGTTATGTATTCTGAGACACCTCGATGTCCTATTAAAGAAAAACTTAATTAACTAAAACATAATCGTAATATTAGCGTTAGACATATATACAGAAAATCGTAAATATTAAAACTTAAAAGTAAAGAAAAAAATTAAACATCACACTACACACATATATATAAATACAGACATACTGTGCTGATACACTAAAGAGGGTACCCCATCAGTAGGGTCCCAAAATATACATACTCATACAGAATGATGTAAGCAACGAAAACTAAAATGTCACCAAAAAGATGCACTGGCCACAGACACTCTCTACTCAACTACTCGGGTCTACTGCTCTTCCTCCAGCATCTGGCTCATAAGGAGTCCCATCAAACTCCTTTGTAGCTGGATCCTCCACAGGGTCTTCTCAAAAAGATCACATAAAAGATACATAATTAGAAAAGAAGTAGGGGGATAAGAAACTATCTATCATCATATAAGGAAAAGGGTACGTAACATAAAAAAATAAAGGCACATAGAGATGCATCACAGATATATATAAAAGAAATATATACAATCATCCTCAACACACATTATCATCCTCTACCCTTTGTACTCACGCAACTTATGTTGACGTGGCCACCACCAATCCTGTCACACATCCCTTGCCCGCTCAGGGATGTTCATCAGTTGTCCAAGCGACACGTCCCCAAATCTCAATGCACACGCATCCTCGGTGAGAATGCTCATGCTAAGCAATGACACTATAGCTGCGCATCTCGCTCAGGTGCACACCCCGAGTCTCTCTCGAGGGTGCTCATGCATAGCAATGGCACTATAGCTGCACAACCTAAATCTAAGTTGGGACGGTCCTGCGAGGACTTCTGACCTCGTGTGTTCCAAAAACATGGCTGTGATCAACAACATGCATCTATATGGATCTCACCGACGTATATCGAGTCATACTCTAGTTCCTTAACCTCTCATCTATAGCATGATCCTCCGCAGGGTCTTCTCAAAAAGATCACATAAAAGAAACATACATAGAAAAGAAGTAGGGGATAAGAAACTATCTATCATCATATAAGGAAAAGGGTATGTAACATATAAACAATAAAGGCACATAGACATGCATCACATATATATATAAAAGAAATATATACAATCATCCTCGAGACACATTATCATCCCATACCCTTTGTACTCATGCAAATTATGTTGACGTGGCCACCACAAATCCTGTCACACATCCCTTGCCCGCTTAGGGAAGTTCGTCAGTCGTCCAAGCGACGCGTCCCCAAATCCTGGTGCACACTCTCAGCCGTGGTGAGCATGCTCATGGAAAGCAATGACACTATAGCTACGTATCTCACTCCAGTGCACACCCTGATTCTCTCTCGAGGGTGCTCATGCATAGCAATGACACTATAGCTGCACAACCTAAATCTAAGTTGGGACGGTCTTGCGAAGAAATCTGACCTCGTGTGTTCCAAAAACACGGCTGTGATCAACAACATGCATCTATATGGATCTCACCGATGTATATCGAGTCATACCCTAGTGCCTTAACCTCTCATCACTATCTCATAGCATATCTCAAATAATATCACCCCATCAATCTCATCATAATAAAATATTAATTAATTAGGTTAGGAACGTCTAAATCATATATCATACACTCCCCAACATGCATCACTTAAAATATCAAATATCATCACCTAACCGTCACTAAGCATATCATTCCAGATAAAATATATTATCAGTCAAGACAACATATTATCAACCATAATCAAAATAAAATAATAATAATAATAATAATAATAATAATATAATAATAATAATAATAATAATAATAATAATAATAATAATAATAATAATAAAATACCATATTCAAATAAACATAATAATTATAATTAACATGTTAATCCAAACAGCATATAGCAAGCAGTTCAATATACTAAAAATCAGACATCCTCAATATCATAAATTTATTCTAACGGCGATAAACCTACAATCTCCATATCATCATTGGTACCACTAAGTAGTCCCCAATGTGATATTGACATTATCAATTATTCGCCCACTAGTAGGGTTTAGGTCACCCTACACCAATATTGAATAAAATGTTACTTAGCCATTTCCAACGTTAGATGGCTTCTTTCCCCCACCTGAGGTGTCGTAGGCTAGCTTTAGAGCAACGAAACAAGCCTGGTCTAAACTCCTCAAATCTGCCTCGTGAGGTTCTCCTACCTCCGGGGCTCCAAAACTTCACCTGAATACATATTCATGAAGCACACGTTACGTGTAACCCAAATCTGAAGATTAAGAGATAAATTCAACGACATTTCGACATAAAAAGAACATAATCTTACCTTAGCCTAATCAATAAAAGAAAGGTATAGGATGATGAAGTAGACGTCGCGAGGATCACAACGGTATAACGAAATTCTAGAACACGTTCGCGTTCAATTAAACGATGGTTAATCTCGTACTTTCCATGCAAGGTTCCCGATACCTAAACGTGCATAATAAACCTTAAATCAAAGTCTTAAACATAGTTACCCAACATATAAATAATGTCTTAAAACACGGATGTTACATATTCCTTTTCAAAATATGATGATAGAATACTTTCTTATCTCCTTATCCCCTTCTGTGTATCTTTTATTCTCGGTACGTGAAGCAAAGCCAGTTTGAGACACCCCGATGTCCCATTAAATAAAAACCTAATTAACTAAAACTTAATCGCAACATAACGTTAAGCATCATGTATACAAAAACAGTGAATATATAAAAACTTTAAAAATAAAGAACAGAGATATAAACATCATACCTGTTGAGTCACCAGCAAGTGTACCGGGTCGTCGCAAGTAATAAAATAAACACGGTGAAATACACTACCACATCATCTGCATTTTGATCCATCCCCCCAACCATATTCTGCTCAAACAATGCTTCTTGTGGGTATTGTACTAGCCGCTTGCAAATCTCCCCCACTTGCTCCGGTGCCTTGTCACTTGTCAATTCCTCTTTCTCAGGTTGCTCTTCCTCAACATGTGGTAGTTCTTCCTCAACTTCTTGAGAACTAGTTGCATCCCTGTTAGATCCCAACACCCTATCGCTTCTAGTTGTTATGGCATCGCATTGGTTCTTAGGGTTGTTCTCAGTATCACCTGGGAAAGTCCCTGGGAGACGCTCATTTAGTTGCTTTGCGAGCTGGGAAATCTGCATCTCTAGATTCTGAATTGCCGACCCTGTATGAGTTGCCAACTTGTCAATGGCAGTGCTTGTATTGATTGCCAACTTCTCAACTGCCGCGCTCCTCTTCTCCAGAGCCAACTCCCAAGCTTGCCTTCCACCATCCTGTTGAGTTTGTTGTTGCCAATTCTGTTGAGGTTGTGGCTGCCCGGCTAGACCACCGCCAGCATTACTCCAAGCGAAACCCGGATGGTCTCTCCTCATATAACCCCTATTCTGATTCTGACTGTTCCTCTTATAGATGTTTTGGGGCACGCTGTCATAGAAATTATGGCATGAGTCCACATGTTCTTGAGAGAAGTAGAACGGACAACTATGAGTGTCATGGTCTCCATTTCAATAATCACAACCTGGAGGCATTCCCTCGTATATCACATTAACCCTCTTGTTCCCAGACAAAGCCTCATTCTGCATCTTCAACAGTTTATTTTGCTCTAGAATGGCTTCCATTGTCGCGGAACTGACTCCACTTGAGGTTTCCCTACCACGGTTGTAATCATCGTCCAAGGCTGGAAAATAAATAGTCTCCATGATTTGCAATCCACCTTGAAAGGGTACCTTGCATACAAAACAGGGCCAAGACCAAGTGGGATCAAAGAAGCGGATGGAAATAATAGAAAATAAAAATAAAAATAAAAATAAAAATAAAATAAAAATAACTTAACCAAATAATCAAACTTCCCTAAAAATTAGGAAAATTGGTTGTGACAATCCCCGAGAACGGGCCAAAAACTTGTTGAGTCACCGGCAAGTGTACCGGGTCGTCGCAAGTAATAAAATAAACACGGTAAGAATTTAACGAGGTCGAACACAAGGATTGGGCTACCAATTCAACTAATTCGCGAGAAATTCGATACGTTTGGTTAAGTAACAGAAAGTGGTTGAGAGAGAGAATAGGATTGAAATTCAATTTAACAAATCAATTGAGCTAAGGTATTAAAATCAGAAATTAAAATATCTAAGGTCTCAAATCCACCTACCCAATCATGCATAGTACCCACGTGATGATGATTCTTCCCTAAGTTCAATTACAATGTCAACCGGGACCCCCAAATTCTCCTATATCCATTGTCGTGCTCAATAAAACGTATTCAACGATTGGATTAATTACTTACTAGGTCTCATAACCCTAATCATCAAAATCTATTAATTCTTGTTCCCTATAAGGTTGCACCGATCTCCTACTCACTCTCGTGCAATAGTCGATCGATGTTCCCAATTCAAGTTCTAAAACGCGAATTGCCTCCTAAGCCTCAACACGTTTAACTAGTTAATCACACATGCATATGATCAACGCGATATAATCAGAATTGGAAAACACTAATTGAGAAAAGGGAGATAAACCTACATCACATCGAATTCTACACCGTCATGGGTGGTTTCATTGATCCCTTAGATGAGGGGATTAGCTCCTCATGCTCGTAACGACAAACGAACAATCGGAATTAACCACCATTGTAAAATAAAAGAAGAAAAGAGGGAGACGCAACTCCAGAGTAACAAGGATTCGCACCAAACTGATCTAAAACAAGTTGTAAAACTAGGAATTTTTTTTCTGACCTGAAGCAGCCTATAAATAGGGATTCTGGTTCTCGCGTGCTCGCTAGGCGAGCAAGCTCTCGCCAGGCGAATTTTAGTTTTGGCGCGCATTCAAATTGGACTCTCGTGAGGCGAGAGCATGTTTCGCGTGGCGAGTCTTCAAATCCTAGTCTTTCACAGCCGTGACCTTCATCATGGCTAGGTCGTGATGGTATTTGTCCTCCAGGGTCTTCATGATTCGCGAGGCGAGACAGCAAGGCTGCCTGTTACTTCTTAGCTGATCTTCAGGCTCGCGAGGCGAGCATCCACTCGCGGGGCGAGTGTCTCCAGAATGGCAATTTCCACTGTTTCTTGACTTTCCTTGACTCTCAGAGCTTCAATTCTAACCTGAAACAATAAAAAGAAGCAAAAAGCGTAATTCTATTCAACATAGACTAAAAACTACTAAAAATGCCTAGAACGAGTCAAAGTCTAACTTAGGAACAAAACAAGGCTAATTTGGGCGAAAACGAGATTGAACTCGAATAATTAGCACAAAAGCCATGGTCTTACTAGTTATAAAACTAGATAAGCCAGAGGCTTATCAACACCACACATACATATATATATATACAATACAAACACACTATGTTGGTATACTGTAGAGGGTACCTCATCAGTAGGGTACCTCATCAGTAGGGTCCCGATAATACAAACTATGATATAAAGAAAATACAGAAAAGATCCAACAAAAAAAGACTCAAACCTCACTACTGTCTCCACATCCCCAGCCCCTCTCAAAAGTACAACAAAAATGGGCTCACACTCACAACCTATGTACATCGCACGCACTAGGTTCTACTAACCCTAGCGTGGACGACTAGAGCTACCTTGACTCTCCCTGCATGCAAGTCTTTACAACTACTGCCGTGGTCTGGATGGCCTCGATGCCGCTGCCTCACTACTACCATATATACTCCCGTGAGGAGAACGTTGGAATCGTCGCCGATAATGAGCACCGTGGCGAATATGATTTTGGGAAATCACTGGTGCTGGAACCATCATCTCTGAATTAGGAGCTACCGAGGGATATGGCGGTGGCTTAGGCGGAGGATACCAAAATGAAGACAAGAAGTTGAATATCATTAAGAACATTGCGCAAGAAGCATTTACTCATTTCATTAACTTCTTCATTCTTTCATTGAATACTTCTTCAATCATTTGATATTAATTTGCAGTCTTTCACATTTCATATTTATTTCACTCTCCAGGTGTTATTTTAAAGATTTGCAAGTTGTATTAATTCCACAAAACCTTTATCCCTTACTGTGTTGAGCCTGAAGAGGATAGGTGAGAAAAGAATACTTGTTTGAGAGTGAGCCTGGAGAGGCTAGGTGTGAAAAGAATATTTGTACTGTAATCTGATCAGTTATAGTGGAAACTTGGTGCTGCCAAGAAACTGGATGTAGCCTTGTGAATTTTGTGGTGAACCAGTATAAAACTCTTGAGTGATATTCCTCTTCCCTTATCTCTTTAATTTGCTTAAGTATTATTTGTTTAAGCTTTTAACTTGGGGAGTTATTATTTTGAATATCAATCTCTATTTTACCCTTCTCTGTATGCTTGTGTGTTCTGTCTCAAAATTAGACGTGTCACTCGTCTAATTTTCTGTTGTCATATTTTTGCATGTTGTGCCTGCGAAAATAATTTTCAAAGTTTCCTAAAAAGTTGGTAAACACAATTTAACCCCCCTTCTTGTGTTAACTTTGGTTTTTTCAGCTATTATATCTGCTGACAATGTTATATGATTGTATGCTCTGGATGACGATGCTCTGTCTGTTTCCGTTGTATTATAATCTGAGTATGATATGCTAGGAGATTGATGACATGTATTGTGATGCTATCTGAAAATGCTTGTATGATTAGAAATAAGTAATGATTGTTGTTGATTGGGCGATGTATGCTATGAGACAGATTGATGGTATGTGCTATAGTACCTCATTGGAGGAATTAGTCGAGGTGTACTGTGCTGAGTGGTGGAACACTAATATATTAGGTTGATGTACTAAGCCATAAGTTAGCGTTGAGGTGAGCTGATGAGATTCACGTTGTACTATCGTTGTATTTTGCAACAGCATGGATTGGAATGGACGATCATCCTAAAATGCTGGGGATGGATCAAGATAATGAACGAGCATCCTGATCTGCTAGGGATGTGACGTGACGAGTATCCAGAAATGCTGGGGATATGTTGTGGCTGTGGACGATCATCTTGAAATGACGGGGATGGATCGAGAAAGTGGACGAGCATCCTGAAATGATGGGGATGTATCGTGACGAGTATCCTGAAATGTTGGGGATATGACATGACGAGTATCCTGAAATGAAGGGGATGGATCGAGATAGTAACGAGCATCCTGAAATGATGGGGATGTGTCATGATGAGTATCCTGAAATGCTGGGGATACGTCGTGGCTATGGACGATCATCCTAAAATGCTGGGGATGGATCGAGATAGTGGACGAGCATCTTGAAATGCTGGGGATGTGTCGTGACGAGTATCCTGAAATGTTGGGGATACATCGTGGCAGTGGACGATCATCCTAAAATGCGGGTGATGGATCGAGATAGTGGACGAGCATCCTGAAATGATGGGGATGTGTCGTGGCGAGTATCCTGAAATGTTGGGGATACATCATGGTTATGGACGATCATCCTGAAATACTGGGGATGGATCGAGATAGTGGACGAGTATCCCAAAATATTGGGAATGTGTCGTGGTGAGTATCCTGATTTGCTGGGGATATGTCGTGGTAGCGGGAAAGATACAACTTGATTTGTAGAGAAAGTATCATGGTGGATATATCCTTAAGCGTGTTCAGATGTATGAGTGAGAGTGAACCTGATTAGCGTGAGAGCTTTTTGTGTGTGTCCTATGTGTGTCCGTGTGTTGTCTTTGTATATTATTCTACTTATATATCCCATTTTATGATGACTAGTGTAGATTCTTATTCCTTGTTTCTCTTTGTTATATTTACTGTTTTGGAACGAGAAGACTTCGTCAACGATCATCCTTTTGGAGAAGGATTCGTATATTGAAAGATAAATAGGGAAAATATGAATAATTCTAGTTGAACGATTTTCGAGTACTTAATTCATAAATTTGATAAACCTTTGTTTTTTCTCTTGTTTGATGTGAGATAGACATGTTTGATGTTCAAACTGGTAATAAAAATCTTCAATCCAATGTTTTATAATTACACCATTATGTATTGGATCTTTAGCAAGGAAAAAGATAATATGTAAATGAGTATCAAATTAGGCATATTGCATATATATGATATCATGCCCATCATGGACATTGATTTTTGCTTCTTGTTTGGGGCATTGGTGCCCATGGTTGTATTAAGACAACCTGACAAGATGAAAGTCAGGAATCAAGTAATATTATTTAATTCAAGACTAATATTATGTTTGATTTTCTTCATACAACCTTGGACTTCAATGCCCCGAATAAGAAGCAAAAAATCAATGTCCATGATGGGCATGATATCATAAGCAACATGCCTAATTTGATACTCATTTACATATTATCTTTTCTCCCCGCTAAAGATGTAGTGCTTAATAGTGTATTTATAAATTATTGGATTGTAAATTTCTACTACCGGTTTATACAAAAAAGGAGAAAAAAACATAGCTTTATTAACTTTATCAATAAAGTTCTCCAAAAACTTTCAACTAAATTCACACTATGTTTGCCATTTATGTGATTACCCCCCCCCCCCACCTAAAACCAATTCATCTCCCCTTCTCTCAAACTTTGCTGCTGGCATGGCGGTGGGAATAGGAGGCAATTGTGGAACGCGGCTAGGCATAGCCATGAGGAGAAGTTCTGTGGGTGGTAAGGCTCGGTAGGAATGACAGGAACAATCGGGGCTGGACCTGTGGTGGTTGACGATTGATCATAGGAATGGGAATGATAAAGAAATAAAGAATGGTTACATACCTGGGGAGGGTGAAAGGTTATAGGTTAAGGGGGAGGGTTACAAGGGCAGGGGGAGGGGATGGGTGGGTAATTAAATAATTTTTTATTATAAATATAATTATTTTATAATATATTTAATTTTTTTTTACTAGATATTATAAATTTAATTATTAAATATATTAAAGATATAAAATAAAAAACATTTATTATTTTTTTGGCAATAAACATTTTTTTAATAAGGGGCAGTTATGGGTTGGCTCTGCTAGGGTTTGGTGCTTTGCATGGTGATCTAGGGTTTTTGCATGGTAGCCACCATGGCAAATTCTTTGGATTGTCCATGGAAATTCTTGTTTCCAGATTCTGTTCTCCCTTCTGAAACTCTCCTCTCTTCTAAGACTTCTCTTTGGATCGATGTTAATCAAGAAAAGAAGGATTCGTATATTGAATCTTCTCCAGTCTTTGAACAACAAAAAACCTTTGCATAGGCTGTCTCCAATGCAGTGGATGTCCCGTATAGCCAGCTTCCCAAACCGTGTGTTAAGGGTGATGAATTATCTATAAAAATCCCGGAGGAAGAATATCTCGCAGGGTTGAAGGAGTGCAAGAACCACCTGCATGGACGCTTGATTCTCTCTAAAGGGGATGCACTATATAAGGTCTATGACTTAAGGGCCAAGCTTGTTGTTCTTTGGAAACCTATTGGTGGATGGGGTGTCATTTCTCTAGGGAAGGGATACTACGAATTTTCCTTCTCTTCTGTGGAGGATCTGATAAGTTTTCGAGCAAACAATTCTTGGAGTCTCAAGCCTGGCTTCTTGAAATTGTTTTCTTGGACGCAAGATTTCAATCCTTATGTTCAAAAGCAAACTACTGCTCAATGCTGGATCAGGTTATATGGGCTAGCACAGGAGTATTGGAGGCCTCGCATAGTCTTCTGAATTGCAGGCTGTATTGGGACACCAATCTATCTTGATGAAGCTACCAATAAGTGCACAATTGATAGATCATTTGGTCATTTTGCTCGTGTTCTGGTAGAGGTTGATCTCACTGGATAATTCAGAAACAAGGTGTTAGTAGAAAGTTAAGATTTTGCTTTCTTTGTTGGGATACAATATGAGAATCTTCCAGAATTTTGTAATTCTTGCCAGGATATTGGTCATAATCAAGGAAATTGCAGGAAAATTAAGGCAAGAAATGCTAATAGTAAAAAGCATGATCCTGTGAAGAAGGTTGTTTCTAAATTTATTCCAAAGGCTAAAAAAGAAACTGATCATGAGGAACAAAATGGTCCGAAAGAAAAAGTTGACGGTGGGCAGGAGAAGGATGATGGTGGAAATAATGATCATGGTGACCCTGAAGGCTCTGGTAGTCCTAAGAAAGGAAACTTTGAGGATGGTGATACTGTGCACTCAGATTATTATAGTGATAATCAATCTGATCATTCAATTCATTCTGATGAATTTGTACCTGATTCACAGGAAAAGGGATCGAATGACAGACAAACTTCCTAGGATAAGAATGATGGTTCTGATCCAAAGGCAGATGATCTTCCTGCAGCTGGTTGTAGCAAAGTTATTGTGCAGAATTCTGAATTTCCTCCAACTGTGAATCATGATGCTGAGCTTCTAAGTCAATCCTAGGCTGATATGGCTGATCAGGAAAATCATGCAATGATGTTAAAACAAAAGGAGGTTGAAAAGGAGTTTGAAGTTGTTCTATCAAAATCACAACTGAAGAAAATGAGGCAAAAAATTAAAGCTGCAAATGCTGTTCAACACAACACCCGATCAAGGGCAGGTTTAAAGCAATTTGCATGATGAAGTCTCTCTTTTGGAACATAATAGGAATTGCTAACCCCTCTTCAAGGTTAGCTTTGAAAAAGCTTTGTGTTGATCACAAGCCAGATTTTGTCTTTGTGGCTGAACCTTGGTTGTTGCTTAACAATTTTCTAATGTCTTTGTGGAGAAGGCTAAATATGAAAATTTTCTCTGTTAATGACAGGAACAATCTTAAACCAAATCTTTGGTGTGCTTGTTTGCAATCTATAGATCTTCTTATTCTTGCTGTGTCTGATCAGCAGGTTTCCTTTTCTGTTATGAGGATGGTCAAATTGTTGGTTACTCAGTTATCTATGCTTCAACTTCTTATTTGAATAGAAGGTCACTTTGGCAAGATTTAAATGTCCTGCAGCAAAATCATCAAATCCCTTGGTGTTTTATTGGTGATTGGAATATGGTTCTTGGAGCTCATAAGTATAAAGGTCATGGTTCTCCTATGGAAACTCCCTGTGAGGAATTCCAAAATTGGACTGATTGTAACAACCTCATTCACCTGATGACTAGTGGAGCTCAATTCACTTGGAACAATGGGAGGAGAGGTAAGGCTATGACTGAAAAGGGGCTAGATAGATCTATTGGTAATGATGGTTGGTTAAATTTTTGGTCTTCCATCTCCTGTTGTACTTTAGATAAGCATTGGTCTGATCATTATCCTTTATTGTTAGAAGTTAATAAGGATAGTCAGGTGTTTCATTCTTCTTTTAAATTTATGAAAATGTGGTCCAAAGATCCTGACTGTTTGAAGATTGTTAAAGAAGTTTGGCAAGAAACAATTGTTGGTTGTCCTATGCTGGTTTTATCAGAAAAGTTGAAAAAGTTGAAGTTAAAACTCAAGGACTGGAACAGAAACACTTTTGGTGATTTGAATCTAAATGTCAAGGCTGCTTCTCATACTTTACAAGAGTGCAACTATCTCTGGCACTATATGGGGTAGGGGTAGGGTTAGGGGAAGGTCAATCAGGCTCATGCCCCTCCATTGGTTCCTTGTCCTGCTTGCTGTTTTTCAATTCCTGGACTTCTTTAAATAGTTCGGTGACCATCCTCCTCAATTATGTTGTTTCTTCTTATTTTGTGCGCTTTCGTGATACGAAGATAGTTTTCTGAGTGACACCAAAACCCACACCTCTATAGCGACCAGAATACTCTCTGGCCGGTAAAGCTTGGGCTAGTATATCTTCGCGACCACCACAATTTGTTATCTCCCCCTGTGATACAGCCAGTGTTACAATTCTTTCAGCCACTTCCCTAGTTGGGGATGGTCAATCACACTCTCCTCGTTTTTAAGGCCTTCCATCCACAAAATATGACGTTCAGTTGAATCAACTTCTGGATCTCCACCCGCCTCCAACAGCTGTCCATTTAAACAAACAAATTAAAATTCATCATCTTGCTAAGAAAAAAACCAAAACGTGTTAAATAAACCAAGTTATAATTAAGGATATTATAAATACCATATCTTCCTCAATGCCAGTATACCCCTTAACCCCTCCTTTGAAAGGGTAGTCAGGATCTAACGCTCTCTGCCGATTTTCTTCGCTTATTCTGTATATAGTCACAGAAATATATCAATCTGACCTTTGTCACACTCAAAAGGTCTGAACTCTGAATAGTTGCATACAGTGCTAGTAAATGTGTATAATCAGAAAGGCATGTAATTAATAACACAAAGAATGAGTGTTGAATATTCACATTGCACGTGTACAGTGGGTTCGTCCCCAGTATTTTCTTCATGCAAGTTGTACAAGTTAATAATGATAATACTTTTCTTAATTAATTTTCCTTTTCAATCACTGCGTAGTTCTTGTTTTCTTGATTATCAAGTCTAATAAATGCATAGGATCAAACTTTTCTTATTTTAAAATTATACCATTTCTTGAAAGCCAAACAGACCAGCATGTTGAGATCTATGTATACAAGATCTATGTATACAACTTTTCTTCTATGCTTATAAAATGTTTATATTCTGGTGGAGGCTCACGTCTGACATTCTCGTTGTCGTCTCTAAGGTACTCTCTCGTCAAGTTAGTTCGAAATGTCTGGTGCATTTTTTCGTCACGCTGAATTAGAGTACTCCGCCGGGTCTCATCAACCACAAAAGTCATCTTCAATGACAATATAAATAAAATCTCAGAGTATATGTATGTCTACATAATTAAGAAACAATATAACTAACTCTTGTTAATTAATGTACTTGTACATCACGCCAGATCTCATCTTTGAGATTGTTCAAAGCTCGACTCCTCCAACTATTGCAAGTAAAAGGGACTGTTTACCGCACTTTAGACCCAATGTAACTAATCAAGTCTCTACCATTTCTACCAATGGGCTGACCCTTAACATTCCATTTAACCTAAAAAATTTGATTAAGTGTATAAATTTAGATAAAAAAAATTAATTAGATTAATTAGTAAGTATTTTACCACAATTTTAGGTCCTCCTTTACTCCTTTGGCGGACAATCTTCTTCGTAAAGGTTGGCCCACGATGCCTCACCTTTCGTGTGGCCTCCTCAGCACTATCATGATCCTCAGCACTATCATGATCACTGAGAGATGCCATTTACCTGCAACAAATTAAACACAAGTAAAAAAAGGTCAGTTCGTAATCATAAAAGTTTACTTAGAGAAAAATTCATGAATATAAATTTAAATGTCCAAGAAATTAAAAAAAAAAACACAATCCTTACATACATGTTTTAAGTTAATCTTTTCCTTTTCCTTGTTGGATTGAAACTTGCGCGTCCCTTATTGCTACGAAATATTGGAAGGAACCAATGCCCCTCGTCATGATCATTTCTAATATACATATCATCCTCTCTAGTTGGATTAGCCTCACGTGATTGTGACACTCCGAAGAAAGGTCATCCTCAATATTAGCATCTTCATGTGCTTCATCATCAATCACATTAACAATTTTTTTGTTAGTCAATAAAACAATGGACCAATTCGTATCAGTTGGATCGGTGACGTAGAACACTTGTTGAGCTTGCGATGCTAAAATAAAAGGCTCATCTTTATAACCCACCTTATTGAAATCCACCCGCATGAACCCCAACTCATCCATTTATACACCGTTATTGTTGTCAACCCACTTACATTGGAACACAGGCACCCGAAACATTGTGAAGTCGAGCAGCTTGAACAACAGAGAGAGTTGATTGACAGACGTACCTAAGAGAATCCAAAATTGTTAGTTTCTTTCTTTCTTCCTAAATGAAATACCAGTATGAATACACTACTACAGACTAAAATCCATCAGCTAGTTAAGTTGCACAATTAATATCTCATTAGATTGTGCTAATGAATATCGACAAGGGTGATTCAAGTCAAAGAAACTAATTAGCATGTATAAAAGCATACCCTGAATAACTTCGGGAATATAAAAGACAAGAATCGTTTAAAATAGTCCTTGAATTTTCAATCTGTCATTGAAGTTGATCCATATCTTAGATGATTTCTATTAAAGTGTTATAAGTGCCTAACACGTGCATTTTCATAAAAACTGATAAACGAATTTTTTGTCCTACTAACTCTATCATAGAAAATAAATTAGCACGTGTTACAATAAACTAATGAAGCATTGAGAGGTGGCAATGGTCAAGAATAACTGTCTCAAGTTAAAGCTAAAGAAGTATATCTCATTGGTTACAAGTAATAATTTTTATTGTACATTAATGATAGCACTTAGAATCACAATTTAAAACTTAAATAGCAAGTGTCAAAAGGAAGCATAAAGTACTATGAAGTGAAGAGTAAAATGACACCTTCTAAACAACAATATTGCAATTTCAAGATTTTCTGCAATCACACCTTCTAAACAATGGCTACAACCCTTTTCAAGCTCAACCCTTATGGTACTAAAACTGAAATCAAGCAAACACATTCACAAACTCAGAAGCTTCATGGTTGCTATCTTAAATCTTTCATCAAATCAAAATTAAAAGCTATAAATGACTATGGAACCAATTAAAAAGATCCCCAGAAACCATTATTACTACTTCATAAATGGTACACCTTGACAAGTATTGCAGACAGATAAGACAATGCATCAACATTTAACAAATTAATCAACAAAAAAACTAAGCAATGATCTTTTATTCACACATCATCAGAAACAAGAAAAAGGAAGTAATTAGCCATAACATGTTAACAATAAGTCAGTACAGATGAAGGGATTAGGTTCAAATGACGTAATTGAGAAATAGATTTTGTTAATAGATTTATAGATGAAAGAAACTCAGTACAGATGAAGAACACACAAAATTATCCCAAGATGTAAAGAGAAAAATTCTAGAAAAAGAAAAAACAGAATACACAGTACAGAGAAAATATTGAAACCCCTTTTTTTTTACTATCACACTTATCTTGTTTCTGAACTTTCTACCTATATTTTATTCTAGGAGATGCTCTTCTTATTGATGTTGACCCCAAGTAATATCATCCTAATACCCCTAATAGAGCCACCCATATACGTATAAGTGGAATCACCACTTCACATGTAAAAGACTTCAGAGACAAAGGAGTTTTCAAAACAGTCTAAATATTGTTTCCAATGAAGACTTTTGTAGCTTATGCAGTTTGTCATGCTAAAAACAACACTAAAGAAAGTCACATAGCCACTTAATTAAGCTTAAGTGAAATGAATCAGCAGTGGCCACAATTTTTCACATAGTTTGCCTAGTGAGGATGTAGTAACCTTTTAATGATAAAAATCACACAGATGATGGAAATGAAATAGCATGTGCCAACACCATGGAACCTGCCTCATATGATGGTGGGTTGATTTAGTACTACCGAATAAGCCACATGACCTCAAAAGAAAATCAAGCTTTTCTAATCTACGATTAAGCTACTTCATTATGTGGCTAACTAAGTAGGTTTACAAGAGCAAGAGGAAATTAAGACCCTTAAAATTTAAAGTAGTGAAACTAGTACAATGGACACTCTACTACCTTAATCTCCTTTCAATTCTCAAGACATTACAGTGAAATCATGCCCCCAATTTTGTCATTTTAGAATCTAACTTTGAATTGCAAGAGAAATTACTTATGCATTGGGGTAGTTCTGTATCTCCTGCTTGAATAGCAGGACAAGAACCTCTGCATTGGTCCATAGCCATTTAAAGACAGTAATTTCATCTCAAATTAATTAATTTGGTATTTCAAAGTCTTTTACCAAATATATAAACTGATAATAGGTAACAGTAAGTAACAAGTGAGACCAAAACTCAAACAGTTTTGTTTGGCCATATTAAACTGATCCCAGAGAACATAAACTTGAATCAATAGATGAAGAACACATGGTACAGATGAAGAACACACAGAACTCTCCCAAGATGTAAAGAGAAAAAATTCTAGAAAAAGAAAAAATAGAATACACAGTATAGAGAAAATCTTGAAACCCCTTTTTTTTCTATCAAATTTTCGGAGTCCCCTATAGAATAACCAAGACAGTGATTTTGTTAACCACAATGAGTAAGGGAAGAAGTTGAGCGAAGAAGCAAGTGAGTGAAGGATAACCTGGGGAAGGCGCAAACGTGTGTGGTGGTGGTGGTGAGATACGGCGCGCGATTGTGTGGTGGTGGTGAGATACGGCGCGCGTGTGGTGGTTAGCTCTGGTTCGACTCGACGCGTGATGGAGGGAGACACAGTCGCGAGCAGTGGAAGGCGCGGTGAACGGAGGCAAGTTGCAAGTAGTGGAAGCTAGGCGCGGAGGAGAGAAACACAGGCGGCGCAGTACTGTTAGTCTCGAGCAAGGTAGGGTTTGTGAATGAGGGAAAAATTTGAGAGCAGGGTACTGGAAGTCGTGCGCCGTAGAGGGGAATATACTTAGGTGCGCGAATTTGAGAACGAGGGAAAAATTTACGTGGGAGGGAACCATTTTTTTAGAGAAATACTTAAGGAATAGGAAGCGTTTCCTAAAAGAAGCATTGTCTATTATTATACCTAAATAGTGTTTTCTTAAGAAAGTGCTATCCATTCCTACCCATTAGGAATAAATAGCGCTTGCTTAAGAAAGCGCTATCTTAGACTGAAGCTTAGATAGCGCTTTCTTAAGGAAGCACTATTAAAGATCTTCCGCCTCCTTTAAAATAGCGTTTCTCATTAAAACGCTATTGAAAGTGCGCTATTTATTGTATTTTATATAGTAGTGAGAGTAGCGTTGCATAGCATAACATAGCTTGTTTGGAATGATATATATATATATATGATTTGATGATTATGTTTGATATGCTATGTTTATATAATGCATGTTCATCTTGCTAACTGCTTCCATCCCATTATGTTGATATATATGTTTCTTACTCCCCGTCTTTTATTGTTTGTTTGCATGTATCTTTTGGATATGTAGAGGACGGTGAGCAGTTTGCTAAGGAGTGACTCTGAGGAGCCACTACTCGTCGTTTAGTTTATGTTCAATTTTACTTTGTTTATCCAAGTAGTTTTATCGGATTGGTTATACCAACTCTATAACGTGACATCGGGGTTGGGTTCGTTATATGTTTCCTGTTATGTTTCTTTTAAACAATGTTTTAGTTTTTCCGCGTTAAAGTTATGTTACAATGCGGCAGCCTAGGCCCGATTTTATTATTATGATATAATATGCATGTGTTCTCTTTCTTTTATAGCTTTTATGTTTTATGAATACATGCGGGGTAGAGGGTGTCACATCCAAATGAACTCACTACTAGAAATTCATGAATTTCCAGCGGATTTTCCTGCGGATTTTTTTCACAATAATTTCTTTCGAATTTTGCTGCAATGTTTCCAAAAATAAAATTTTTTTTCCAATAAATTTAAATTCGTTGGAAATTTCGAAGGAAATTTTGACATGCCCTGCAAATTTTCCTACAGATTTAAAATTTTCCCAAGAAAATCCACAGGAAATTTCCTACGGATTTTAAAATTCGTAGGAAAAAATTACCCACGAAGTTATTACTTGGAGATGGAGACCCGTAGAAATATTCGCAGGAAACCTGTTTCACGCGAATTTTGAGCAAAATTCGCAGGTAATCAAAAGATTTCTAGTAGTGACTAGATAAGTGTTTTGAAAAATAAAATTTTAAAAACTATAAAATTTGTTTTTAAAATATTCAATACAAATCTTTTGAACACTTAGTTTAATGGAAGAAACATCTACGCAACAAGGGGATGGCATGATTTTGTTTTTTCATAAATAAATTTAAAAGATAAATAGTGAAAATATGAGTAATTATTCTTGTTGAACGATTTTCGAGTACTTAATTCATAAAGTTGATAAACCTTTGTTTTTTTCTCTTGTTTGATGAGAGATAGACATGTTTGATGTTCCAACCGGTAATAAAAATCTACAATCCAATGTTTTATAATTACACCATTATGTACTACATCTTTAGCCGGGAAAAATATAATATGTAAATGAGTATCAAATAAGGCATATTGCATATGCTACATGCCTATCATGGACATTGAGTTTTTGCTTCTTGTTTAGGGCATTGGTGCCCATGGTTGTATTAAGAAAACCTGACAAGATGATAGTCGGGAATCAAGTAATATTACTTAATTCAAGAATAATAGCATGTTTGATTTTCTTCATACAACCTTGGGCTTCAATGCCCCGAATAAGAAGCAAAAAATCAATGAAACATGCCTAATTTGATACTCATTTACATATTATCTTTTCACCCTGCTAAAGATGCAGTGCTTAATAGTGTATTTATAAATCATTGGATTGCAAATTTCTACTACTAGTTTATACAATATAGTTGTCTATCAAACATGTCTAAAAAAGGAGAAAAAAACATAGCTTTATTAACTTTATCAATAAAGTTAACCAAAACATTTCAACTAAATTCATGCATATTCTCACTCGTTATCTTAACTTCACTTATATAAAAAAAGGAGAACTAATCGATTCTCCTTCCTACAATGTCTATTTTACCTCAATTCTAAGAGTCCAATAGCTTTGAGTTGATTGCTTTTTAAGCAATTTATTATTTTTTCCATTTTCCTTTTCTTAAAATACTACTCTAACTCATTTTGGATCTCACTATTTTTTACAACCTTGTTTTTCCTTACTCTAATTATTTCAAAATTCTAAAAACACTTAAACTCATGCTTCTCAAAAACAACACTTACAACCATATCACATGGGCTAAGCTGGCCCACATATCACTTAAGAATCAGATTATCAAAATCAATGGGACATGGGTGTATGCCAGTTGCAGTTTTCAAAATCACAATCATATATCTTCCCCAGAAAAATCATAATCATAATCCTGTAAATTAACAAATAAAAAATAAAATAAACAAAGCGGGAATCCGTTGCTGTCAGAATCAGAACCGTTGATCTCCTTCCATGTCTTAAATGACCGTGCTCTGGTCCCACCACAGCACACACATAGACACGAAGCGAAATGACTCAACATTAGATCATTCTTCTATATACTACATAACAAAGCATCTTACATAATACCATAAAACACCACAAACAAATCTTAAAATGGACATAATGTCCTTCACCTGTAAACATTAGAGAGAAAACCTCCGAGCTAGAGCTCCATCGTCGCCATTGGCAAACTCATCACCGTCATCGCAGTAAATATCTGAAACCCTCCTAAATGCCTGCACAAAACATCATCATCGTACCAAAACATATATAACGTCAAACACCGTAACAACAACAACACACGCACAACGTTGTTCCTGCTAACAAGCACGAAAACGATGAATTAGAGAACATAAAATTGCTTATGTCCAAATGTTTAAGGTTTCATTGTGCCTTGCGAAGACACTCCATAGAGCTTCCTTCACTGACCATTCAGATACTATATAGATAGAAACTCGTAGGAAAATCCGCATGAAACCTGTTTCCTGCGAATTTTTGGGTAAAATCCGCAGGAAAATCTGCAGGTAATAAGACGATTTATAGTTGTGAGCTTTTATTGATAAGTGGGCCAGATTTCTAGTGTTATATTAAGTTTATTGGAGGTTTGATTATCCCATCGAAAAGAGATGGATCTTTAACTTCCATATTCTTGAATTGTTTGATACTCATCCTCACATAAGGATGAATGTTAAAAGTATTATTACTAAAGAACCTTTGTTAGAAAGCTTTTCATTAGGTTTTGCAAGTTATCTGAACAAGCATGAAGTCCTAAAATAAAAGTGGTTTTATGCCTTTAATATTAGAATCTTCATTATAGTAGCTTGCTTAAGGATATCATTTTGTCAAATCCCTTGTCCATTGTTTATGCATGCATTGATGTTAATATAGAAGTATACACATTCTCATCAAGAAGCATATACTCGCTCAGTTATCATATGTATACAACCCCAATTTTATTTTTCGGGGTGTACACTCACTCAAAAAGTAAAAGTGAGTGGGTCTATGCCCTTAAAAATTTAAACAAGTGTAGAAAAAAATGAAAAGCCAGTGGATGTATTCTTGAAAAGCAAAAGCGAGTGGGCATATATCTAAGAAAAGTATATGCAAGGGGGTATATGTCTTTAGAGGCGTAGTTATATTCTTCTTTATGAACGTCAATGCATGAATAAACAATGGATAAAAAATTTGGAAAAATAATATCCTCAAACAGCAAGTGACTATGATGAAATCTTCGATTATATGAAACAAACATTTTGATTATAGGACTTCATCGCTTGTTTTGATAAATTGGAAAACTAATGAGAAGTAGCAAATGTGTTTTAACAACAATATGATTAACATCCAACCATATGTAAGCGTGATTATGAAACAACTCAATAACTGTGATGTTATGAACTCTCTTCTTGATAAGTTTATCAAACTATAATAAACTTAATATTAAAATGTTTGAGTGTTTAGCCATTTGAAATAATTAGATGTAGCAACAATGACGATGCAGCAAATTTTGAGGTCCAAATCAACTAGAGAAGTGTTTTGAAAAATAAAAAATTCAAAAATGTATACCTAAATTTATAGTTAGACAAGCTACTCATATGAAACAATGTGTACCTTGTACATAGCCAAATGTCACACCAAACTCCCAACCAACTTTTAGTCGCAATGTATACACATATCTCCAAAGGAGCCAAGATGTGTGCATATATTTACCTTCATAGACGCCTCTGCGACAACTACGAAAAAGAAAGAAAACTAGTTCAACCCAAACAAAAAATTTAGTGCCATATCAAAGCTGTACAAAATAATTTTAAGTGGAGTCTAGTTAATACTTGTTATCCAATGGCCTAGGAAAATAAAATTAAAATGTTATGAGATGTGTGAAAGGAATCGGTTTGTCATAATACCTTTTTTTCGAGGGGATAAAAGTTTGTGTCTCATTACACCACAGTCCATAAAATTTGGAATAGCTCTCTTGAATTATAAGTATTGAAATACTCAAATGGGCAGTACTCTCTCAATAAAATATATTTTGAGAAGGTTCATGTCATAGTACAATTTCCAAAACTAAGTTTGGCAGCTCATTCTTCCTAATAGATTTAAAAAAACTAGCATACAAAAAGGTAAAATTATGCAAATCTAATATGCCTACACAAGCATGGCTGCTCAACGACCACCCTAATTATATAAAAAAAACCCTTGACTTCATACAACTTTGGCCACAATTTTCCCATCATTTCAAGCAAGACGTAAGTTACATAAAATTAATAGTACTAGAGATGGAAAGGAGAATCAAATCCAAGAAAATTAACTTTCATTTATTGATGCTTACTACAAACCTAACGAATAAAGAACCTAACGTTTTACCTAATCCTAGATAATATATTAAACTTCTAAAAATGGGTTAAATTTGTATTCTTATGCATACCAATTTAACATTTTCAAGTTAAACATATCGTAGTTGGATACTGCAGTCTGGTTGCTTTTATAGTAAAAAAGAAATAAGTTTCTGAGGGATGGAATGGAAATAATATGTTTGAATAAAATCTTTTTAAAGAACCACTTATTAAACAAAAATATGGAACTTACCAAAAATCCGCTTCTGCTCACCATCTCATGCTATCACATTCAAAACATCAATACCCTAAAAGATGATTCACTATTTAAAGCAGCTTATTTTTATTTTCAACTATTGTAAAATTATATTATAGGTGCACTATAATGATATAACACATATAACCAAATAATAGGACATAAATCTTATCTCTAGAGATCACAAGGTTCAAGTTCCTTACAAAGTAAAGAAAATCCAACGGCCAAACCATTCGAAAAGTTGAAGAGATCTTTGTTAAAAACAATCATTAAAAATTACACTCGCATAAAAATTAGAACCATTCTGAATTTTGCAAAGAAAATTTAAATTATAAATAAAAACTAAAAGAATTAAAATTACCTATATTCCATTCCACGTGTCCTTCTGAGGTAGAAGCCTCGGTTTCTGAACTGTTTTGAAATTTAGGTCTTTTGATTATGCTTTAATTCATAATTTAAAGTAGAACACAATGAGACATGACCAAAACATAAAGTGATAGTTATCCAGCTATACAAAGTCAAGCATCAAGTATCACCACCATGCACACAATGGAGTCATAGCCAATGTTGTGAAAATCAAGATCCTAGCAAGGATCAGGAGGGGATGAAAGATCGTAACTCGGAGGTAGCTAAAATATAAAATTATACTTACAGATATGTATGAAAAACAAGATAGATAAAGAAAAGAACCCTTCAAAAATTTATAGATATGGAAAAAAATAATATACATATACATAATCTGTTTATTATTATTTTTTGTTTATTATTTAATTCATTTACTTTTTAAGGCCCAACAAAATAAAAAATAAATAAATAAAACACATATAAAAACATTTGGGTCACATGGTCCAATTTCATGAAACCCTAACATCCTGTTACCCCGTAACCCCATTTCCTGGAGTTCCACAGTCGTCCACACCGCCTCTGTTATTCATCAAAAAAGAAAAGTCACGCTCACACATGGCTCTGAGAGTGAGGCACCGAGACAGGAAACACTGGAGAGAGAGAGAGAGAGGCGACACCTGGGAATCAATGCACATCCAGATTCATACAAAGAGTCGCCACCGGTGCAGTCGTGAGAGAAAGAGGGGGCGACTTTGTCTTTCTTCAATCGGGAGGCACGACAAAATCGTCGATCATTATATTTTTCAGAGAATATTGACGATTTCATAATGAGCCCAGCAGGGTGCCAATCTTCCATGCGAGTTAGCATGCTCAAGTTTCAGGAAATCATACAATTGCACGATCTTGCGATTTAGCATGTGAATCTTAACACAATGGTCATAGTGGAACAACTAAGATCGAAACATTTCCTAACACACTCAACATCTTGGTCTAATGACGAATTTGCTGTGTGGCCGTAAAGTTTCATGCCATTGCCAATAACCAACAATGATTAAAAAGCAAAGACAAAAAATAATTGAAAAATAATAACACATAAAAAATTTGAACCCGGGGGGGGGGGGGGGGAATACGGGGAAATGATTAAGGGAGAGAGAAAACAAATAAGAGATATAGAGATGATGGAGAAAGATTTGTTGGAGAAAATCCAAACTCATATGCAAATGGGACCAAAAAGAGGTGGCCGATATTGTGAGAGTAACATGGTTTTTATACATGAGAAATACAACCCTAATGGCTATGTTGTATGGATTTAAGGCCCAGTTGATCTAATCCAGCCCATTATAATTGAAAACAAATTTTGTGTTAGCCCACTCATAAGAAAAAGTAATGTAATAAAGTTGGAAGTTAAAAAGGAAAGATATAAAATTAGAATTAATTGAAATAGTTTCCTTTTCTGAAAACCAAATTCAAATTTTTTTAAAAAAAAATAGCCATTGAAAATTTACAAGAAAATAAATAAATTTAATTAATATTTTCCTTTTTCCGAAAACACAGATTAGAATCTTCTAAATACTAGTCGTTGCAGAGATAAATGCAATTTATGAAATAATGAAAGTTTATTTTTCTGCAAAGACACTTTTCAAACACATTTTAAAAACTTACCGTTGGAGCAAAAAATGCACTACATAAAGAAATATAATATTTCTATTTTTCAGTACAACATAATCAATTGTTCAATATGCAATAATCAGTTATGACTTATCAGTCATAAGCTGGGTTTTGAATAAAAATATCATAAACAATTATTTGCCTCAAAATTATTTTTATAAGATAAAACCTTTTTAACCAAAAAGGAAATCAAAGATATTTCTAAAAACATTTTATGTATTTTAAAACATGTTCTAGAAACAATTTTTGAAAATTTAAACATTTTTTTTTAAAGAAGTGTGCCATTATTATCATTGTTACAACTTACAAATATTCTATGACCTTATATAAATATTCTTCAAGTCCTTTTTCTTGGCCTTGAATTTGTTTTTTGTTCTTCTTTAGAGTCTTTCAGAAATGTCCTTCAGGTATTAAATCTTCAAGTTATGCAAATATTGTTCCATCCTTCTTGATGATTATAGGATTGTCCTTTTAGTCTTTGTTCTTCAAGCTCTTGGCACATCCTTTTTGTTCTTGATCTTTTTCTTGATGAACGAAGGATTGTTCTTAAGTTTTTTAATCATGAAGATATTGATATTGTAAATTTGCTCGTAGTCCTTGCTGACCTGCTCCATGTATCCTAATGGGAATAGGGATACCTTTATACTGTGCAACTATTCCCTAACAGGAATGGGGGAATAGTATCATTCTCAGAGTGAGCACCCTAACGAGAATGCGGGTGTGACCGACCTTTACAGATGCGTCGCTTGGATGACTGACTAACATCCCTAACGGAATGAGGGATGATGACAAGATTTAGGTGGCCACGTCAGCATACAGGTTTAGGTGCTTGAGAGAATGGGTAGAGGATAATCCAGTAACTTGAGGATTATTGCAACCTATATGTGCTCTATATATGATACATGTCTTTGTTTGCTATTGTATATATGTTATGTATTCCTTTTGAAAATATGATGATAGAATAGTTTCTTATCTCCTTATCCCTTTTATGTATCTATTGTTCTCGATACGTGAAGCAGACCCAGTTTGAAACACCCCGATGTCAACTAAAACTTAATTGCGATATAACGTTAAGCGTCATGTATACATAAACATCGAATATATAAAAACATTAAAAATAAAGAACAGAGATGTAAACATCACACCACCACACACACACACACACACACACACACACACACATATATAATACAAACACACTGTACTGGTATACTATAGAGGGTACCCTTTCAGTAGGGTCCCGATAGTACAAACCATGATATAAAGAAAATACATAAAAGATCCAACAGAAAAAGACTCAAATCTCACTACTGCTCCATATCCCTAGCCCCTCTCAAAAGTACAACAAAAATGGGCTCACACTCACAACCTATATACATCGCACGCACTAGCCTCTACTAACCCTAGCATGGATGACTAGAGCTACCCTGACTCTCCTCACGTGCATGTTTGTACATCTGTTGTTGTGGTCTGGATGGTCCCGATGCTGCTGCCTCACTATTACCAGATATACTCCTGTTAGGAGGATGTTGGAATCGTCACTAATAATGAGCATTGCTGTGAATATGATTTTGCAGAATCACTGGTGCTGGAAACATCATCTCTGAATCAGGAGCTGCCCAAGGATATGGCGATGGCATGGGCGGAGGATACCAAAATGCTGGATGTGGAAGGGTTTTTCTAAGACGGAAAGTCTCGACGAACCCAAAGTGAGGTCCATATCCGAATCTCACATAAGCTAATACAGGACCCATATATACAACGAAACGGGTAGCTGGGTCCACTAGCCACCCTCTATCATCATGGTACTCTAGCTCAAGAGTTCCCATCAGTGGGAATGCTGCCGAACCCGTCATCCATGGATGGTCCAGGTGTGGTATCCTGATAAACTGGATATGTTTCACGAATCGAGAAGAAATATACATAGAAAGAGATAGGGATATAAGAAACTAGCTATCATCGTAAGCTGGAAAGGATGCATAGTATATATACGATAATAGCAAACAGACATGCATCATGGAATAAACACATAGATGGCAACCATCCTCGAGACATATTATCATCCTCTACCCTTCGTGCTCATGCAACTGATCTGTATGCTGATGTGGCCACGCATCCCTCGTAGAATTAGGAATATGAGTGAGTTGTCCAAGCTGCTCATCCATAAATGCCAGTGTACACCCCCATTCCCGTTAGGGTGCTCATTCAAAGAGTGATACTATTCCCCCATTTCTGTTAGGGAATAGCTGCACAATATAAAAGTATTCCCATTCTCGTTAGGATACGGGACAGTTCGGCAAGGACTACAAGAGTATCACGATAGTTTCCCCCATTCCCGTTAGGGAACTGACCCGTGACATCCAGCATCCATAATTGGTTGTTAAGTCTTTAGGACTAAGCTTAGAGTTGTTGTAGAAAGGCTAAGTGGGATTCCGAAGCATATAATCCCTTTCTGGTACATGAGCACGACCATGCTCATGTATCAACACACCCGTGCTTAAGGCACGTGTCTTGTGGCTGCCTACGGTCGTGCTCAAAAGAAATCGTGCCTTGTTGATGCTGATGTGAGTACGACCGTGCTCAATAGGGAGCATGACCATGCTTGGGGCCGAGGCTTTATATATTGCACAATAATCGAGGGTTTCTCTTGCAACCCTCATCTGGCACTTTTAGCAACCCTATTGCGACTGCAACCATGTTCCTCCCTATTTCCTATGAACCCATTGCATTCTTAGAGTTCTGGAGACATTGGGGAAAGCTTAGTACGTCTATGCCAATCCTTAAAGGTAATAGTTATCACCCTTGTAATCTTTTTTCTTTGTTTCATTGAATTGAGGTTAATTGGTTAACCTTTTTGTTTGACCAAGGCTTGGGAAACTAATCGAACCGCTCGAGGGAACGCGTTTGGTTTACCGCTTAGCTTTCGTTGGGAGAACCTTCATACCAGGTATGGGGAGAAGAATAGTATGAACATTAGGCAATGGGATAGCGTAAGATGAGGGGTTCCCATGACCCCATTGGTTTTTAAATGTTCTTACTATCTTGTAAATGCCTATTTGCTATAACTATTTTAATATTCCTGATGATGTATGCCGATTCATGTATGCCTCAGTAATATGCTTTATGCCATGATTAATTGGTTGAATTGGTATGTTGTTTATGCCAGGAATATTGTTGGTTTGATGATGATGTTATGCCATGGTCGACTGTATGTTGGTTTAATGATGAACATGATGTATAAGTGAGAGGCGAGGTTTATGACAATGGTTTAGTCAAGGACCCTAAGATTGATTTAAGAGTGTTTAGGTGGGTTTTGGCTAAAAGAACATGATGAATCTCCCCAGATAGTACGGCCACGCTCTAGGAGCACGGCCATGCTTATCAGGGAGCACACCTGTGCTCTATGTTCAAATTCAAAACGGCCACGCTGCTTAAGCATGGCCGTGCATAACAGGAAGCATGACCGTGCTTCACTTAAGGGACATGTCCCCCAAACAGTGCAGACGTGAATTAATGGAAAGAAAGGGGTGTTTCATCCCAATTGTCCCCAATGATGAAATAAGACACCAATCGAATGAATACTAGTTAGATAACCTAATTAAAGACTAATCAAGATAAGTAAGAATAATATGTTGGTTAAGCCGGTACCCAATGGGTTACTGCACGTTGTTATGCTTTGGTGCTTTTTGGCCAAAGTGGCCTCGATGATTTTTGGTTGACGTGTTATTGAAGTTGAACCTTGGTGCTAATTGGCCAAGGGGGCCTTGACTCATATGATTCAAGGTGTTGATGATGACGAGACTTGGGTGCTTATTGGCCCAAGCGGAGGTGGTGGTTGCCCGCTTGTTTGATGTTGTGCTCATGCATTCACACATTGGAGTTGTTAGTGGGGGGAGTTCAACATAGGGGAGGTCGTCCTAAAGTATGGCGATCTGGCCGTCCGCAGTGATTCACCCAAGGTTTGGTGAATCTGTCCCCCCGTGGTGGCACATTCTAGAGTATGGTGCATCGGCTATCCGAGGGACTCACCCATGGTTTGTTGAACTGCTGACGTTGGTGCTTATTGGCCACTGTGGATATATAACTCTGAAGTTGCCTTCCTGAGAAAGTTTGGTTCCACATGCATAATGGAGTAGTATCTTTGGATCCCTGTTTTCTTCTATTGTTTTGTTGGCTTGTATCTTTTGACGGCGAGCAGCCAGTTGAGGAGTAACTCTATGGAGCCGCGACTCTAGTTAGGATTTCTATTTGTTATAGTTTTTTTAGTTTCAGTTTCTGTCTGTTTTTTGTGATGTTCTTCTGGATCGGTTATACTAACTCTATATGTGACAACGTGGTCAGGTTTCTTTAATGCTATGTTTTATTTTTTTAATGAACCTTGTATTTTCCGCATTGTTGAGACTAGTTCATGTGGTACCTTTTCTACCTGGGGACCTTTATTTTATGAAATAAATGAATATGCATGTTTTATTTATTTTTCTTTATATTTAAATGCTTCATAAATACATGCGGGGTAGAAGGTGCCAGATTTAGTGTTATCAGAGCAAGTCTATCCTATCAGACCGTGGTATGAGTCTGTTATGAGTCAATTGTGGGCTCTTGTTTGAATTGTCTACACTTGTTATAAGCAATGATGCTTAATGTTAGGGCCTGTAGCTTTTCCTGCTTAAGTTCTCTATGTTTAATGACCGTCTTGGACATTTATAGGAACTCATGGCAGGAAGAGGCATAAACGATCAAGCTATCGCTGACGCATTGGCACTCCTTGCCAATGCGATAGGGCAAGTTCATAACAGCAACAACGGAGGACCAGCTGAGTTTCAGGGTCTAAACAAGTTCCAGCGGAATAATTCGCCATCTTTTAGAGGAGCTTATGACCCAGAGGGTGCCTTGTTGTGGTTGAGAAAGTGTGAGAAGATCTTCTGAGCTATGGCTTGCAATGATATGCAGAGAGTTATCTTTGGGACTTTTATGCTCACTGAGGAGACTAAGCACTGGTTGTAGAACTGCCGTCAGAGGATGGAGACTGAGGGTACGACAATCACTTAGAATTCTTTCAAAGAGAATTTCTTGGAGAAATATTTTCCTGCGGATATCTGTGACAAGAAAGAGATGGAATTCTTGATGCTGAAGTAGGGGAATATGTCAGTGAGAGAGTATGCGGCGAAGTTCGAGGAGATGGCTAGGTATTACACACCATATCATGTAATGACTGATGATCGTTCTAAGTGTGTAAACTTTGAGGATGGCCTTTGCCCATAAATCAAGCAGGTAATCAGCTACCAGGAGATCCGAGTCTTCCCAACGTTGGTGAACAAGTGCTGGATATTTGAGGATGCCTACAAGTCCATAGTGGCCAGCCAGTTTCAAGGGTTCAGATAACCAGGGTGGCAGGAAGACAGAAGAAGGATAAGGGCAAGCAGAGTTTCACTCAAGTCGGTCGGGATTTCAAGCAAAGTGACAGGAAGCCATGGTTTTCTTCAGACAGGTCTAGAGGTTGGAGCTCTAATGACCCTAGACCCACGAGATGCGGCAAGTGCAGCACATAGGATCACTTCACCATCCAGTGTAAGGAAGCTGACGTCATCTGTTTCGAGTGTGGCAAGTCTGGCCACATCTGTGACACCCTCTACCCTGCATATATTTATAAAACGATAACATAGAAGGAAATAATTGAAATTTTCAAAATAAGATAAACACATGCTTATTCTTTATATAAAAAGAAAACTAACGGGTAAGGATAGCATATTGTAACAAGGTCTCAACACAGAAAATAAAACATAACATAGGTTTTTAAAAGGAAACATAACATAAACAAAACATCAACGAAACCCAACCCCGATATCACATTAGAGATGGTATAACCAATCCGATAAGTCATCTTTAAGTTATCTAGGTTGTCTTCACTTTGTTTGGTGTCTTCTTTTATTATTATTAGGGACAACTGGGGTGAACCACCCCTGTCCAGCTTTATGCATTCTAGTCAGCACAAGGAAGAACATGCGTGCTTCCCCTGGCACGGGCGTGCTGACTGATAAGTCAAGCATGGTCGTGCTGACTGTTGAGCACAGGCGTGCTTAGGCAGCGTATAACACCCCGATTTTTTGATTTGGGTTTAAGGAAGAGATTAAGTATGATTAAAGACTTAATCATGTTCCTTTGGTGTTAGTTAGCTTGTGTTTCAAGTTTGAGGAGAGTCGGAGTTGAAAGGGTCCGAAACGCAAACAAACTCTAAACGAATGCATGGTCATCATCTTCTTCTCTTCTTTTAGGTGCACAACCAGAGGAAAAAGTGGGAAGAAACTCTCAAAGGAAGGCAGCCATTGTTGAGTTTCAAAGCTTAGTTGGAGTGGTCACTGTGAAATCGTCACTACACACTCTTCCACCGTTGGATCGTGCTCAAATTTCATGTGAAGGTTCTACACTAGTGGTGTGAGATATTCAGCTCGTACAGTGGACGTAGAGGGTAAGAAACTCAACTCGTCTAGCTTCTAACCTGTCATCATAGAATGGCCATCTGAGGTTCGTTCACGGTTGCATCGGGCTGAAACTTTTGGAGGAGGTTAAGGACAGGTAGATTTTCATTCTCACCGTTCAAATTTATAAATAAATATCTGGATTGTGAGATAAGGAGTCCGAACAGTAGCACTTTTGAGGTCTTTTCTTTTAGATCTTGAACTCACTTTCTAGTCCGAATTTAGTTTAATGTAACGACTGTTTAGAATTTACGAACATTGTTGGAAAATGTGTCAAGGTTCGTGTCAGTAACACGGACGGATTCAGAGTTTGTACGGGAAATTGTGTATGTCAACAAGGTGGGGAGAAAGTAACCGACATCGTCGGGGAGGTAAGCGTAGAATAATAATTATATATGCATGTGTGTATGGTGCCCTAGACCCTACTAGGATGTCGAATAATCGACAACAGATAAACCCAAATAAAATAATATTTTAATGTTGTCTCGGGTTTAGTAGTTGTAGGTTTATTGACAGTAAGTTTGATATCTTAAGTTAGCAAGTTGATATTGGTTGAGGTTGTCTGAATTGCATGCTACTGTACTATTTGAATTATACATGATGATATGTGATATTTTCTATACTTGATATGTTGAACGTGATTATGTGATTATTTTATATTGGTATATGTGAATTGATGATTGGTTAGTTGTTATGACGAATATATGTTGTATGGATTAGTTGAGAGTTAACACCGTGATAGTGCCTTGAGACTGTGACTTTGAGACCGGGGATGTACGGGCATCCATTGTGAGAGTGTGAATGTGTAAGAAGGTTCTGGTGTTAACCATGGCGATGTTTGTGCATTGCATTTTGCCAAGGTGACGAGCCATATGACTGGGTGTCATATGAGGTTAGTTGTACTCGAGTGCAAGTACGGATTACGGAGGGGCTAGTCTGTGAAAAGACCTCGGGGATGTAAAATTGGACTCAAGAGGCTCACAATGACCATTAGGTAGTGCCTAGTGCATCGTGTACCCCGGTAGCTGGACGCGCTGTCGCGCACGTGCCAAAAAGCGAGCGGTTTACAAAAATATGTAGTTTAGGGAGCGACAACTCGAGTATCGTCTCACAAGGACTCTTGGGTTGTTGTTAACAGAAAAAGTCAGAATTGGGGGGTTTTGGGTTTTTAAACTAAATCAAGAAAACAAATTAAAGCAGAAAAACAATGCAAACTAAATAACTATCAAATAGCTAAAAACGATCAACCTACTGCTCTCGGTTTCCCACTATCATCGGTTCATATAAATCCAAGCCCTAAGTAGATTCTACTCTCTTTTCGATAGTAACATCAATTAACAAGTGAAACCAATGCTACGAGACATATGTTCCTATTCCCGAATTAAGCAAACGGGGTGAAGCACTCATGAACTAAGCGAACATCAACGAACACACGCGAATTAAGCAAACACGATTAAGTATAGGAACATACAATCATCGAAACAAATCAATACCTATCCTATATAATCCTGAATTAAGCAAACATAACATACAGAACAAATATTGAAAGAGAATAGTAATGAGTTCAGGAGTTACAGAACCTCAAGCGTCAATGCGAACCGATTACAGTAGATTGATCAAAGGAGACTAGTTCTCCATTACAAACATAAACCTAAACCGTACAATGAAAATAAAAGGAGAAAAGATAAAAACTCTCAAAACTCCTGCAGTCTATCCTAGAACAGCAATTTATAACATTCAGGAACTGCGCCCTCTCGCGAGGCGAACACCCACTCGCGAGGCGAATATTATGAAGAATCTGCAACGTTTGGTCTTCTCGTGGGGCGAAGTACGAATCGCGGGGCGAGGAATGGATGAGTCATGGCTTCTGGTCTTCAGTCTCGTGAGGCGAGACATGTATTCGCGAGGCGACACAGAAAGGTTTGCATTTTCTGGAACAGTCAGCCTTCAGGTTTGCGTGGCGAGTGCCCTCTCGTGAGGCGAAAAACTCCAGAACTGCTTCTTTTAATTACCTGAAAACAAGAATTAACAGTAAGTACTTTATTCGACTCTAAATCAGCTAAATTAACCTAAAAATACACTAGAGACTCAAAATCCTGCTTGACGACAATCAAGTCTAATTTGGGTGAAAACGATATATAATTAGCACAAAACCACGGTCATACTAGTCATAAAACTAGATGAGCCAGAGGCTGATCAAAATACCCCAAACTTAAACTTTGCTTGTCCCCAAGCAACTAAAACTCAAAAACTCAAAAAGACTCAAGACATGGCAAGCTTAAAAGATTCAATCAACTTTGGACAAATTTCAAGCAATTCACCAAATTAATTTTTCCTTCAGTATTCCCCCCTTTCAAACAAAGCAATCCCCACAATCATTTATTCTGAACATTTGAGAACTTCATCATTCAAGCAATCATTAATCTAGGAAAGGGATCCAAGTTACACACAAAAGGGAGATCACCAAATTCAAACAATTGCCTTCCTCACAAGGGCATTTAGTGTTTCACTCAATCGCTCAGTTTGTGTTAGGCTATCAACATTTCACTCAATTTCACTTTTAAGAGCACTTCCCATGATTTGATTTTCATCTCAAAATGATTCCCACAGTAAACATGCATGCAACATCAAAAGGTCTTTTAAGGTTGTAATGGGGCCTGGCTAAGGGTAGGATATACAAAGGTACTAGGCTGAAGTCCCTAGGAACTAAGAGAGCATGAACTTTTTACACATTGAATTTCCACTCAAGTTCCTTTTTCCATTTTTCTTTATGCTTTGGGTGACTACAATCTTTTTTTCTTTAGATATCCTTTTTGACATTTTTGCACTTTTTATTTTTTATTTATTTTCTTTTTTCTTTTTTTTTTCTTTGCCCTTTGGCTCCAACCTTTTTATTATATTTTTTTCTTTTTTTCTCAATCCCAAACAACACATCACACCTTGTAGCCACCCCAAACTTAGTTTCTTGCAACCATTCTCTTACTAAGATTCCATGCTCTCCTAATCCTAAGATTGGGTTAACATGGTTTTCCAGATTTTAGGCTCATAACATAAGGTCATCAAGAAATAATAAGCTAATTAGGATCAATGGGGCTAACTAGGAACATGCATTAGGAATTGGTTCTTTTTTAGGCTAAGTGGTTATTTACAAAGAAACTGCCTAAATCATTTGATGCAAACACATAGACATGCAAACCATAAAGAGATTCAAGCAAATTCAGGAAAGTGCAACTTGAAAGTGTTTCTCACAGTTAAAAACATGTTGGAGGCTCAAATCCTCACCTTGACAATTTTTGCAAATTGTTTGACCGAGATTCTATCCCTAGTGTGTGCATCCCTTCACCCCAAACTTATCATAAATCATGCCATCAGAACAAAATATCTCAAAGTTTAGTTTTCAATTTTTTCATGGGGATCACTTTTTAAAAAAAAAAATTCAACCTAGGGGGAAAACAGTCAACACATAACATGCAATCAATCTATGCAAAATTAATCAAAACCAATCAAGCTCACCGACCAAAGACTCAACATACAAATACTCCTGATCTTCTCAAATTATTCAGGAGCTAAAAGAAAACAAAACAAAAACAAAGCAAAGCAGAAACTAACAAGAAAATGAAAGTAAACTAAAGAGAAAGGGTTTAAGAAAACTCATTGGGGGTGGTTCCACCAGGATCCCACCGTCTGTGATACAGGGGCCACAGAATGCTCAAATTGCAATATGATCCTCCCAAATCCCATGGCATGCAGCATAAAGCCCAAATGATAGACAAGGGACGGAAGCTTGTTCCATGGTCCCATACTTTGCAGCCTTGATATGGAGGTGAGCACTTGAAAATTATGGTGACCTCGCCAAGTGCGGCGGACTTCTCACTCCCTCTTGGGTCAAGGTTGACCTCTTTCTCAACAAAGTCCTCCCAATAAAAATGGGGTTCAACCACTTGCACTGGCCATGGTGAAAAATCCAGAGGCTTGAACTCCATCGCTTGTGGTTCCACAGTGGGAGGTGGCAAATAGGTAGAGAGGGTCTCCGGTGCTGCTTCATCTTATGCACAATCATCATTCACTGCACTGACAAATCCATCACCTGTTATACATGCAGAATTCTCAGCACACCCCACACAAAGGTTAGTGTTAGTACAATTAGTACATATAGTATAATAAACAGAATCAGAAAAAGCCCGAATGTCTGGAAATTCAACACACAGTTCATCCACCCCATCACTTTCAACACATGCATCTAATTCCAAAGGTTCTTCATTATCCTCAAGCATGGTGAAGCAGATGTCCTCCTGATCCTCATTTTCTATGTTTCCTGGCCGAACAGGGCCCTCAACCTCATATGTCTCCTGTTCCATATGGACGTTTTGCTCTTCATACCTTTCAAAACATGCTACACATGAAGCAGAGTCAGTACAATCAACACATGAAGTATAATAGATAGAATCAGGAAAGGTATGAATATCTGGAGATTCAACACTCAGTTCATCAACAGAAGTGTTCTTGACATCATTATCAAAATTATCCTCAGAGGAAGTATTGTCAAGAATAACTACTTGTGAATCTGTATGTTCTTCAAGGGGATGTGGAGTTTGCAGTGTAGCTAAGGAGGAAACGATGTGAGCATTTTGAGTGGCAAAATCCTGACGACTTGCCTCCATCCTCTGTTGAAATTCAAGATTACTTGCTTCCATCCTCTGTTGAAATTCAAGATTTTGTTCTGCCATTTGTGCAGTCATTTGTGCAGTCATTTGCTTGAACAGGTCCTCTAGTGAAGGTCCAGAAGGTGCAGAGGTGGTCACTTGGGGAGGATTCTGTTGTGGCACCAGAGAAGCTATCTCATCCAAGATGCCCTGTCCTCCACTATGTTGGCTAAAATAGGGAGGTTGCACCTCATTCACTCCAATCATGCCAAACTCACTGCTAAACTCATAACTTCCAGCAAAGTTAGGATAACATATGCATGATGGTGGTTTACTAAAGTCATGATAATATATGCATGGTTCATAATCAACATTAGGCATAAAATCTTGCATATAATTATCCATGGGAAGCACTAAGATTCACAACCAGACAAAGCAGCCGTAACTAATTCAGTAATGCAAAAGGTTTTTTTTTTAAAAATTTTATTTTCTGTTAATAACAACAAGAGTTCCCCGGCAACGGCGCCAATTTTTGGACGCGATGTCGCGCATGTGCCAAAAAGCGAGCGGTTTACAAAAATATGTAGTTTAGGGAGCGACAACTCGAGTATCGTCTCACAAGGACTCTTGGGTTGTTGTTAACAGAAAAAGTCAGAATTGGGGGGTTTTGGGTTTTGAAACTAAATCAAGAAAAAAAAGCAGAAAAACAATGCAAACTAAATAACTATCAAATAGCTAAAAACGATCAACCTACTGCTCTCGGTTTCCCACTATCATCGGTTCATATAAATCTAATCCCTAAGCAGATTCTACTCTCTTTTCGATTGTAACATCAATTAACAAGCGAAACCAATGCTACGAGACATATGTTCCTATTCCCGAATTAAGCAAACGGGGTGAAGCACTCATGAACTAAGCGAACATGAACGAACACACGCGAATTAAGCAAACGCGATTAAGTATAGGAACATACAATCATCGAAACAAATCAATACCTATCATATATAATCCTGAATTAAGCAAACATAACATACATAACAAATATTGAAAGAGAATAGTAATGAGTTCAGGAGTTACAGAACCTCAAGCGTCAATGCGAACCGATTACAGTAGATTGATCAAAGGAGACTAGTTGTCCATTACAAACATAAACCTAAACCGTACTATGAAAAGAAAAGGATAAAAGATAAAAACTCTAAAAACTCCTGCAGTCTGTCCTAGAACAGCAATTTATAACATTCAGGAACTGCGCCCTCTCGCGAGGCGAACACCCACTCGCGAGGCGAATATTATGAAGAATCTGCAACGTTTGGTCTTCTCGCGGGGAGAAGTACGAATCGCGGGGCGAGGAATGGATGAGTCATGGCTTCTGGTCTTCAGTCTCGCGAGGCGAGACATGTATTCACGAGGCGACACTGAAAGGTTTGCATTTTCTGGAACAGTCAGCCTTCAGGTTCGCATGGCGAGTGCCCTCTCGCGAGGCGAAAAACTCCAGAACTGCTTCTTTTAATTACCTGAAAACAAGAATTAACAGTAAGTACTTTATTCGACTCTAAATCAGCTAAATTAACCTAAAAATACTCTAGAGACTCAAAATGCTGCTTGACAACAATCAAGTCTAATTTGGGTGAAAACGATATATAATTAGCACAAAACCACGGTCATACTGGTCATAAAACTAGATGAGCCAGAGGCTGATCAGTAGCACCTAGTTATCTCAACTTTACCCAGAGTATCCACATCTAAGGTTGACTATCCGGGGCGACCCAGATATCTCTAATGGAGCGGAGCTCACATAGAGATGCACTCTTATGGGTCACAGCTAGCGGAAAAGTTGCCTAGACAAACTAACTGATATTCCCTAAGCAAAGAGGCTTCATAAGGGAATATCTCGAGGCTGAGACCCGGATGAGAGATATCGTCCGACATGAATAGGAGTGAAACTCCTTAGAGGATTGAACTGAGAGTGAACTTTGAGGATGTGCTGTGTTGGTGTGATTCAGAAGATGGTTGCCTATTACTTGTTGCATGTGTATATGTATATGTAATTGTTGTTCTATGTGTCCCCATCCCCATTTTTTCATGACTATGTTAGAGTTTCCTGTCTCCCTTCTTTCTCTACCTTTCTATGTATGTTATCAGTATAGTAGATGAACAACAACGCCAAGATGGGAACAACAACTTGGAAGGACTACCGGCCACAACGCTATCTACAGAAGATCCAACCATAATTATATAGACGCTGTGACGACGAAGGTGAGGGTAGTTCTAGACACCCACATCACTGATGACGTGGATATGTCGGATGCGTCTGTTAGGCTGTGTGCCTCTGTGAGCTTATTTTGTATTTTGGATGTATTTTGAGAGGCGGACTGGGTAGCTATAGGACTTTCTCCTATTTTCTATGATCAGCTTATGTATTAGGTTCGGTTTTAGTTTGACAGTGTTTGTATATTTTAGTAAGCCTAGGATCCCGCTGTTGGGATTTATCTTACTTCGGTGACAGACGTACTTATTACGTATATATAGCTGATGTGTGTTTTATTCCACTGTGCATGTTTTAAATGATTTTTAATTTTATCGCTTTCGCAAAGTAATTTATTTTCGTATGTATATTCGCGCTAACGTTAATATAACGAATTAAGGCTTAGTTAATTAGGATTTCTATAGTGGGACATCGGGGTGTCTCACAGCGCGCCCTTTTCTGGGATTCAAACTGGAGCACGGGCGTGCTCCTTGTTAAGCACGACCATGCTCAATGGAGTGTGGCCGTAATTATTTGGGCAGAAGGGTCACAGACCCATTACCAAATCCTTGGGACAGTTCATAGATTCAACCTATTGGCTTTTACTAATCCATTGAACATCAGATTAACCATTCTTAACTATTCTTCATGTCTTATCATTACGGGGAATTAATCATTTAATCACAGCTTCGTTATTAATGTCCCTAGAACATGCACTAATCAATCCTAGGGTTTTTAACTAAGCCCTATGATCATAACCTTGCCTCTCATACTATATTCATGTCATATGAACAACTGGGACAACATCCCTTGAATCTCATTTATCTTTGGTTAACATATTTTAACTTCTTAACATCATTAATAAGCCCTATTAATTGGTTAGAGTCTTATTAACGACATTGTTGGCATTAACATCCTCAACAATCAACACTAATCCATTGTACAACATCATCATCGTTATCATGGTAGCATTCTCATCAAAACAACAACATCATCATCATAGCATTTATCATCATGCACTAGTGCAGAAAAAGGTTTTAACGTCGGTTAAAATTGACCTCTAAAGTCAGTTTTAGAGCCGATGTTGAAACGGACGATGTTGTATATTGGAACTTTAGACATTGGTTTTCAAACCGATGTCTAAAGTGCACTTTAGACATCGGTTCCTAGATAAAACTGATGTCTATAGTGCTCATTTAACAAAAAACTATAAGTGGAACAACACTTTAGGCATTGGTTAAAATATAGAACCGATGTCTAAAGTGCAGTTTAGACATCGGTTCTAGAAAAAACTGATGTCTAAAGTGCTCATTCAACAAACAACTTTAGCAGAACACCACTTTAGACATCGGTTAAAAGCTAGAACCGATGTCGAAATTGCAGTTTAGACATCGGTTCTAGCTTTTGACCGATGTCTAAAGTGGTGTTCTGCTGAAGTTGTTTGAGGAATGAGAACTTTAGACATCGGTTAAAACTAGAACCGATGTCTAAACTACACTTTAGACATCGGTTCTATATTTTAACCGATGTCTAAAGTGCTTCTATTATGTTATTAAAAATAAATAGTACATGACATTCAACATCGGTGGTGTACGGTGGTGTATGGTATTCCCCAAGTTGTGTGCCCTCCCCAATGCCACTAAGCGGCGATCATGATGATCATCAACATACAACTCACACTTATCAGGATCCTCATCATCATCATCAGGCTGATGAGGATGATCACATGAGCCCTTAGTGCTCACATGGCCAGAGGGTTGGACACCCGTGTTTTTCATGGACATACCAGCCAAAGCTGCTAGTTGATGGGAAAACTGCTGGGTCATCTCTTGTCTATGCTCATCTGCAATCTCTCGTTATAGCCGTTCTCTATATGCATCATCATCCCTGTGGCGTCGGTTTGAAGATGAACCATGGTATTGGCGAATGCCAATGCCCCATCCAATACCAATCCCATGGCCTGGGTGGTCTTGTTTACCGATGGCAACAACAAGATATCTTGGCGGCCTTCAGGAACAAAGGTTCCTTGAGTGACCTGTTTGTCCAAGGCATCCTATAACATATAGAATATTACGTCACATTACAATTAGGTAACATTGTTAAAATCACAATTAGAATTTAAACTATACTTACAATTTTCTCAGCTACTTGACGTGCCTCCTCAAATGTATATTGTCCCGTACTTCTTTGTCGGGATTTCTTCCATGCACGATGGCGCGGGGGTGGAGGTGGATCAACAACTTCTGGATGATTTTCAGTGGTAGGATCATCCTGAGATGCTTCTTCCTGACGTCTTTTCTTTTCCTCTTCCACCATTTTCCTGTTAAGCCTTTTATATCCCCCACTGAGACAATATATGGGGTGGAGATTCTTACTTTGGATTTCCTGCCCCTTTTTCATCTTCAACTGTTATAAATAAAAGACATTTAAATAACTTAAGTAAATTAATAAGATTAATTAAATTAATTAAATTTAAAGACAACTCAATTAAGTTAACCTGAAAGCTGGGATCATGTTGGCTCTGAACAAAGCGATCCCACATCTCCTGGTCAAGAAACGGGTACACCTCAAGTGGGTTCTTATGACTCAGATTGAATATGTAGTTTCTACCTAGGTCCGTCTTAAATGCCCTCCAACGCTCACCTACATACTTTATCAAATGCCTCCTCATATTCATGGTATCCGGCACGTCAAAGGTGAGCTACATTAACACCAACAAATCAAGGAATTGGTGTATGATATTAATAAGATTAAAATAAAATAGATACAAACAAAGAGTGTAAAAGTATAGATACCATAATACTATCCCATGTCTGATCCTTCACGCCTTCCGGTACATTTTTCCAATTCTCAATAAGTATACTTGGCTTGTTTCGAGCAAGGGTCCCCACAGATCTGTTAAACTGATCGACCATTGGCCCTATAGGATTGAGGTCACGATCAAACTCGATTCTTATCCTTTGATTTGCACCACGGTTGACGGTCAAATTCATCATACGTGTGGCACGTCTACCCTTTCTGCCCGTCGATGGGGCATTCGATCCACTGCGTGAAGGAGGGATATCCTCGGGATCAACCAGGTATGCCTGTTTAGACAAAAAAAAAATTACATAATGTCAGTATGTCTGGATAAATATCAAACATAACTTAACTTATAAATATCATCATAAACATAACTTATAATATGACTTTAAACATATATAAACTTATAATATGACTTTAAACATATATAACTTAAACTGTACTTACACTGTGATCAAGTAGTAAGGTTCTCCCATAACCCTTCCTAATGATCATTACGAGTGGTATGCACATCATCCACTTCATTTTCCTCATTGAAAGTAGGCACCCGTGTTGAGAAATAAGGAGTATCGGAAATATCAAGAGTTGAATCTTGATTTTCCTCACTACCATTAGACATGTTTTTTCCCTAGAGAACCACTGACCACCTTTTGTTAGAAGGATCACGGATATAAAACACTTGTTTTACTTGGGATGCCATGATGAAAGGCTCTTCTTTATAACCCACCTTATCAAGGTCCACCAATTTGAATGCTAACTCATCGGTTTGTACATCGTTGTTACTGTCGAGCCACTTACATTTCAAAATAGGCACTCTAAATTTCGTGTAATCGACCTCCCAGATCTCTTCAATGATTCCAAAGTACGATACGGATGCCATAACAGGGTTTGTATCTTTTGAACTAGAGAAATGCATGGACTCAGCCATGACCATAACCCCACTGTTTTGCATGGTACTTTTATCATCCTGGGACTTTGTATAGAAGGAAAACTTATTGATATCGTACTCACACCAGCATATGACATCAAAGTTAGGCCCCTATGCTAGCCAATTTAATGTATCAGAAGCAGTACCATCCTTTGCTATTTTTTCTTTAATCCAGTTCAAGAAAGTCTTATTATGCTTGTTCAAACAACATTTTTCATTCATGCGAGGGTAACTTTCAATGATGATGCTTTTGTGCTCACATAAGTATGGTTCAACCTCATCAGTGTTATTCAATATATACAAATGTGCTTGAAGCACTTCCTCTCGATCCATGCTCTTAACAGTAATACCTCATGTACCTTATCTTCCTTCATGATGAGACTTCGAAAGCCCTATAGGTTCCTCTTCTGACATGTACTCTGTACAAAACTCAATAACTTCTTCTACAACGTACCTTTCAATAATAGATGCTTCAGGACGGTATGGATTCTACATATACCCTTTCAAGATCTTTGTGTATCGCTCAACCGAGTACATCCACCTTAATTAAATGGGACCATACAATCTAATATCCCTCACTAGATCAACAATCAAATGAACCATGATGTCAAAAAATGAAGGGGAAAAATACATCTCCAATTGACACAAGATAATGGCTGCCTCATTTTCCAAGTCATCAAACTTTTGAGTGTCAATGACCTTGCTACATATTGCATTGAAGAATAAGCACAACCTAGTAATGGCATGTCTGACTTTTTAGGCAAGATGTCACAAATGGCCACCGTTAGTTGTTGTTGCATCAAGACATGGCAATCATGAGACTTTAAGCCAGCTAATTTGAGATCTTTCATTGAGACAAGTCTCTTGACATTTGAAGAGTAACCCCGTGGCAATTTGACGCCCCGTAGACACTCACAAACTTTTTCTATCTTTTTTCAATAAAGTATGACATGCTGGGGGGAAATAAGCCTTCTTACCCCCCCCCCCCCCCACACACACACACTTTATGTGGAGCTAACTGCTCTCGTATACCCATCGCAACTAGATCCAGACAAGAATTCACACCATCCTTTGTCTTGCCCTGAATGATGAGAAGCGTTCCGATTAAACTGTCATACACATTTTTCTCCACATACATCACATTAATACAATGTCTTACATCAAGCTTGCACCAGTATGGAAGATCAAAAAAGATCGACCTCTTCTTCCATATGTTTTTCTAAATTGCCCTCTTTTGGGTCTTCCCATAGATAACATTAATGTCCTTCACAAGTTCATAAACTTGTTCTCCAGTCAAGGCCACCAGAGCAATTTCATTCTCTAGAAGTCCATTGAAAGCTTTTCTCAATCTATGATAAGGGCGATTACGTCAGAGAAATATACAATGCCCAAGGTAAACTGTTTTCCTTCCATGTTGCAGTTGATGGTAGCATGTGCTTTATTCACATATTGGACATGCTTTATTCCCTTAACATTATACCCGCATAGGTTCCTGTATGCTGGAAAGTCATTAATGGTACAAAATAACATGGCATGCATTTTGAAAGTCTCACAGCAATAACTGTCGATCACATCAATGACTTCATCCCACAACATTCTTAAGTCTTCAATCAAGGGACTCAGATAAACATCAATACCATTTCCTGGCTGTTTTGGACCCGAAATCATCATACTTAACATAATGTATTTGCGCTTCATGCACAACCAAGGAGATAGGTTGTAAATTACCAGGAGAACAGGCCATGAACTATGAATACTACTTAAGTTTCCATATGGATTCATTCCGTCGGTAGCAAGTCCAAGCCTGAGGTTTCTGGGCTCATTGCCGAAATCCAGAAACAAACTATCAATTCTCTTCCATTGGAAAGAATCAGTCGGATGATGAAGTTGTCCATCACATTTCCTCTCACTGCATGCCATCTAATGTTCTTTGCGTCATTTACATTAGTAAACAATTGCTTGAACTGAGGAATTACTGGAAGATACCATAACACCTTCGCATGAGGACCCTTGGTGACCACATCACAACTAGAATCACCATCCTTCACTTTGTAGCATGATACCCCACACCTGGGGCACTCGTGCATCTCTTCAAACTCTTTCCCATACAATATGCAATCATTGGGGCATGCGTGTATTTTCTTATACTTCATACCCATCGGACACAATATCTTCTTCACCTCATAGTTTCGGGATGGCAATGTGTTACCTTTTGGAAGCATGTCTTTCAACAACTCAAGCAATTCAGTAAAGCTTTTACCGCTCCACCCATTTCTCGCCTTCACATTGAACAATCATAACATCGCTGAAAACTGTGTGAAATTAGTGCACCCAGGATACAAAGCTTCTACCGCATCACTGCACAAAGTATCATACATAGGTGCTCGCCGAAAAGACTCTTGCCCAATATCACAGATCATGTCCTCTAGTCCATCATCCATATCTACGTCATCAACTTCCTCTCTATGCGACACCCTTGGCCTGTCTAACGATTGACCATGACATATCCATTTGAGAATAAACTTTTTCAATATTTGGTTAATAGTTAGTCCTTAACTCTCATGCTCAAACTTGACGAAATTTTGGCAGCATTTCCCATCAGTCTCTGGCGTACACGACTTGAGCATCGTGAAAAACACCACGATAAAGTATGCACTCGGAGAACGAAAGGAAATACATCAGACCGAACTTTCATAAAGTATATAACATATGAGAATCAATGAATAACTATTTTAACCGAATGAAGAAAAAGTTTTTCCCCAAACCGTCCAACTTGGACAATTCAAGATTCAATACAATGAGTGGTACCTTAAACAAGTACACGTATGCTCATTAATATTGAATCTCCAAAGGGAAACTAAGGCTTTACTAATTAATTAACACTAAAAAAATAATACAACACTCCAATCCCTAAGTTAAAGAAATCAAAATAGAATAATAGAGAAGAGAAAGCTTACCGGGTGTGGGAAGAACACACAAATGGGGAAACGAAATCCTAAGTGTCAAATAATCAAGAAACCCTAAAAGAAAGAAAGAAAGAAGCCAAAGCTAATTGAACAAATCCAAAAGTTAAAGGGTACACAAAAATGAATGAACCACGACGACGAGAAAACAAAGACTTATATCTATAATTATATCATAGAGATATGTTTTATGAACTTAAGTTATTCACATCTCTTACAAATTGCTAAGATCTAACAAACATTATTAACATAAATATTCACAAAAGAAGAAAAAATAAAATAAAATAAAATTAAATAAAATTAAATAAAATTATCAATATAAAGAAATGTGCCTTGAATATGTTCTATCACAAATGGCAAGAATACTTTCAATTGCAGTATCTATTATTCATATCCATAAATAAATTAATTAAAAGAAGTATAATGCAGAGAAATAAAGACTAGAGAGGGAGGAAGCATTATTTCCATGATTCGAAGACATGGACAAAATTCTGTTCTACGTGTTTAAAGCACAATGGTGTATTTAGCACGGCCTTCAACAACAATTACACCGCTAGAATGACGACTCCTCCCAGTTGAATGATTGGGAACAATCCAACCTAAATCACCAGTATTCAGTCAGCCATCCCCATCTAAGACTTGATTTGTAGCTCAAGGATTCTGAAGCAAGAATGTAAATGTCACAACTTGATCCAGAATATGTCAATTAGATCACATGACACACATGTGATGTGAACTCATAAATCATAAGCGAGCAACACATTATGACTACTATGACCATAATGAAAGTTGTTGGTACATCATTTTCATGACAAAATAGAATTCTTCATCTGAAGATTACTTACAGAGCACCTGTTAGTGACCCCTTTATAAGCCCTTGCCTCAATTTTCAAGTTTGGCAGACAATCAAATATTTATATCAAAAAGAAAAGATCAAAGGTCTAATAAAGGTGATCACCATGTTTAGGATTAGAAGAAGGTATGGTCTCCCTTTGTTATACATCTGCTATCACTGACCACTACTAGTTGAGAGGAAAATTCGGCACAATCTTCTTCACTCTCAAATATAAGGACAATAAATATATGTAGCTTAAATTTTACACAGAATGAAATGCCTTTTTTAAAATAAATAAAAGAAAAAACATATATTTGTATGAACAATTACTCATGCAAGTGATTACTCAAGGATTTGTACACCTGAGACATGTTAAAGCAAAAGAACAGAAGAAGAGAGGGTGAGAAATATACGTACCAGCGATAGTGAGAAATTAGCAGCGACGAGGGTGGTGAGAAATTTAGCAAAAGGGAAGACCCTAATAACCAATCCTTCATTTCCCAGTTCAAACCCAAATCACCAATCTTTCATTTCCCAGTTCAAACCCAAATCTCCTCTTTGTACCTCCAACTGCCTCACGCTGTTGTGTGGTTAGGCAGGAGATGAGAGGGTACACGATGGCTGGAGTAGCGGTGGTCACACGACAAGGGTTTAGTGGCAGAGAGCGACGACGTTTGAAGCTGGACGAACGACAAATGGTGGATGAAAGTACAGAGAGTGGATGAGGACATGCGGGTAGGGTTCGAAATCTGCGAGTAGCGCGCAATTAGAGAAGGAAGGAACTGATTATATTATGCCCGAAATTTAAACATCGGTTAATCAAAAAACCGATGTCTAAAGTTATTACTGCTATATTATGTTTTTTTTTCAATTTTCCACATCGGTTTTTAAAACAAACCGATGTTAAATAGTTACAACATCGGTTAATTAATGAACCGATGTTAAAATTTTTCCATTTAATTTCAAAATTCAATTTTCCTTTTATTTTTAGACATCGGTTAAAAAAATAACCGATGTCAAATTGTTTTAAAATCGGTTATTTAAGAAACTGATGTTAAAAGTTTTCAGATGAATTTTAAAAATGCCACCACCTCGTTTTAGACCTCGGTTATAAATAAACCGATGTTAAATATTCGACGTTAATCCCTTTTTTGCACTAGTGATGAACATTCACTCATGTCATTCATCAAACATATCAACATCATCATCCTAGTAACAAGTCTAAACATGCCAAACATAAACAAATAAACATACAGATATCAAATAGGCAAATATAAACATGTTATCAAGCAAACAGTCATATAGGCATTTAATCAAACACCAGGGTCATGGGTTAACCCTTCATCTTAAGCTACCCCATAGCCTACATTTTTATACCAGCCCTTCTCCCCATACTTGGTATGAAGATTCCGATTCAAAAGAGAGAAAGAAGATCCACTAGGGTCCCGTCTCACTAGCACTTGTCTACAACCTCAAGAACGACAAAGAGACACTTTGGTTCAACTCTAAGATCAAGAAATCAAAAGGAAAAGATCAGAACTTTATAGAAAGAACACAAGGGACAAGGTGCACGAATTTTACCTTTTCTAAAATACCAAACAGCCAGTACAATGAACCCCTATTCGTAGCGATATTATTCTATCAAGAAGCGGTGAAGAACAATGAAAGAATGGGTTCCCTAGAGAGAGTTTAAGGGAGTAAAACCATAAGGATTCAAAGAGGAAGGAGGCAAGCAGTTTTCTGAGTGTTGGGGTCGTGTAAACTTGGTTTAGGTCGAGTCTAATGGTATATATATGAGTTTGGGTCATTAGGGGCTGTTTAGTAGACCAAAAACACGTTTCTGATGCACGTCGATTCGCAGGGCAAACCACTTTTCACGGGGTGAACCCGAGTGTTCCAAAAGTTTTCTGTTAGGTTCGCGGGCGAACAAATGCTCGAGGGGTGAGGCTGAAAAAGCAGAATTGTGAAAAAACACAAGAACAAAGAATTGTAGATAATTCTCTTAACTTTCCAACGCATCAAATATCACCCAAATCGGACATCTAGAACTCAAGATGTGGGCAAAATGGTGAAACATGTTATTGGGACTCTAAAACGATTGAACCTTTCTAAGGCTAAACCACCCCTAACATGAACTTAGACATCAAGAACAAGTATAAAAAGCATATATAAACATATATAAGCTAAGTTTAACACATATTAACATTTATTAATGTAGGGTGAAATTTAGGGTGTTACAACATCAGCCAGAAGTGCGGAGCAGCAAAGATAGAAACAGATAGATGACCTGATACAGAAGTAGTTTATTAGGCCCAGCGTATCCCCATGGGGAGCGCCATTGTTGTTGGTGAATAAGAAGGATGGCAGCATGAGGTTGTGTGTCAACTATCGACAGCTCAACAAAATGACCATTAAGAATCGGTATCCCCTCACTAGGATTGGTGACCTTACGGACCAGTTGATAGGAGCTTGTGTCTTCTCTAAGATAGATTTGAGGTCAGGGTACCATCAGATTCGGGTTAAGTCTGAGGACATCCCAAAGACAACGTTTAGGATGCATTATGGTCACTATGAGTACTTGGTTATGTCCTTTGGTGTGGCCAATGCTCCTGCTGTGTTCATGGACTACATGAACAAGACCTATCACCCATACATGGATAAGCTTGTTGTGGTTTTCATAGATTACATTTTAGTGTACTCCAAGACTAAGGAGGAACACTTGAGGGTTGTCTGGTAGACCCTTAAGGAGAAGCAGTTGTATGCTAAGTTGTCTAAGTGCGAGTTCTGGTTAGAGGAGGCGAGTTTCATAGGACATGTCATCTCTAAAGGTGGAATAGCCATAGACCTGGAAAAGGTAGAGACGGTGCTCCTGTGACACCCTTCACCCCACATACATATAAAGCATTAAAAGATAGGGTAAATTAAAATAAAACATCATTTATTGAAATTAAACAACGGGTAGAGAACACCATATAGTATCAAGTCTCGAAAAAAAACTGAAAATGAAAACATAACATGAACATAAGATAAACAAATCCCAATCCTGATATCACACACAGCTGGTATAACAAATCCGGAAAAAAACCTTGGATACAAATTGAACAAACTAACTAACTACTGAAAACTGTAAATCCTAACTAAAGATTACCACCTTGATCAACAAGTATCCAGACCCCCTTGGCCATTAGGATACCAAGGTACCATATCGTCATTAACACTCTAGCCATTAAGCACTAGAGATTACCACCTTGACCATCATGCATCAAGGCCCCCTTGGCCACTAGGCTACCAAGGTATAGCAATCTCATCACTTATCTTTGGTCTTCATGTTCCGTTGGTATTTTATTAAGTCTTTTAGAGCATTTGGGGTGAAACCCCTTCTTCTGCATCATTCTGGTTTTTGTTCTGTACATGTGAGAATGGGCATGCTCACCCTTCAGCACGGTCGTGCTGAGCTCTCAGTCAAGCACGGTCGTTCTGACTGTTGAGCACGGGCGTACATAGGCAGCATGCCCAATTCTGGGTTTGAATGGGAGCACGGGTGTGCTCCCTGTTGAGCACGGGTGTGCTCAAGTGCGCGCCCTGCTGTTCTGGGAAGAAGGGTCACAGACCCTATTGCCACTTGTTTGGGGATATTCTCATATTCAATCCTAAGGCTCTTCTAATCCATAACTCATCAGTTTCGTTAATTTTGAATTAATATTCACATCTTACAAATTGAAGGGGAACTAATCCTTTAGTCTCAATTCATTAATTGTCCTTAATCTCTCAAAGATTAATCCCTAGGGTCTAGCCAAGAACCATCAACAATAACCTCACCTCTCATTACTATGGTTCAGTCTTATGAATAAGGGGAACAACCTCCCTTAACGTTGTATGACAGATTTAACGCATTAATCTCATAACGTTCACAACATCCATCCATAAGCCAATAACATCATGATATCATCATTATAATAATATACTTGTACATCATCAATTCACATGTTATGGCAAACAACATTATCATCAATAACAATCATGCCAACCTTATCATAAACAGTTAACATTAAATAGCAATTAGGCATATAGGCATACAACATGTTATCAAACATAAAGGGTTATTGGAACCCTTCATCTTACGCTACCCCCAAGCCTACGTATTCATACTATTCCTTCTCCCGATACCTGGTATGAAGGACTCCCGTTAAACTGAAGACGCTCCTAAACCGGTTCCCTCGAACGGCTCGACGAACGATCCCAAACCTTGGTCATCACAAATAGGGTTAACCCATTAGTTCCCAATTCAAAAAGAGAAAAGGAAATGGAAGGGGAATAACCGGCTTACCTTACAAGACACTAACACACTCGTTCCTCTCCCAAACGCTGCAAGGATTCCAAGAACTAGGGAGGGTTCAAAGGAGGGAAAGAGGAAGAGAGGTTTATGCTATTTTAGGAGGCAGAGAAACCAAAATAAAGGTTGTACATAAAACCCTTGCATACTGTTCCTATTTATAAACTCTGAGACTTGAGCACGGTCTTGCTCCACTGAGCGTCAGCGATACGTGACTGACTGTTGAGTGAAATAACCAAAGTTAACACAAGAAGGGGGTTTGAATTGTGTTTACCATCTTTTTCAGAAACTTTGAAAATAGTTTTTACAGGCACAACAAGCATAACTTTAGATAACATAAATTTAGATGAGTGACATGTAACGCCCCAATTTTTCTGCTTGTCTGTAATATGTGATTATGTGAATAATTAAGTGTTTATTATTATAAATTATGAAGAATTATTTTCATACACCGAATTTCATTATTATAATTTATTTAATATTAGTAATGTGCAGTTGAATTTTCGGTAGGAAATTTCAGACGTTTATGGGCTGGGTTTTCGATGTCAGTTAGACTCTACTGACCCGAAAAACAAATATTAATACACAAAAAAATAAAATTTTAATTTTCTAACCCAGTTGTGATTATTTTTATGATTTTAGAAATTATTTATTTTAATATGAATTTTCTAGTGGAAAATATACAAAGAAAAATACGATCGGTTTTTACCGTTGAGAAACAATTGGAACCGGAACAAACCAAATTTATTAAACCCAGATTTTTTCCATATTTTGAATAGATATGATTGTGGTAAATAGTGACCCTTTTCACTATTTAGCACTATTCCTTACACCATATAATTATTATTTTCCATATTACAAGAAAAACCCATTTTTATAAAATTTCTAAATTTGGTTTAAAATTGTTAAAAAAATTGAAAAATCCCATCCTCCCTTGGTTGAAGCAGCAACGTCCCCCCCCCTATAAATACCCTCATTTCACACTTTGCTTCATTTGCTCATTTCTTCTCCCTAGCCAACACTTACTTCTCTTACTAAAGTTACTATTCATCTTCAACCTCTAGCCTTTTGAGTTTGGAAGCTAAGAACCATCCTCATTTTCATCTCTTTCTCATCACCATCATCATTTAGAGGCTATAAATTCTCAACTCTTGCTCTTTTCTTTCAAGTTTCTAATATCAACTTGCATGTTAATAATTTTTGTTGTAAGTTGATTTTCCTTTAGTGCATGTTCATGAAACCAAATTATTTCAAGTCCTACTCATCCTCACAACCATCTTCAACCCTTGCATGTTGAAAAAGGTCTTCCTATGACCATTGTTGAAGTGTGACTGAAACCCTAATGGAGGAAAGGTGGTGATTCTACAAAGAATTTTCACATGCAGGATAGTTACCTATGCTATATGTTCATGATTTCAACTTATGTTTTTCAAGAAAAATCCTTTTTCACATAAAAATAGTTTTTATCAAACCCTACTCATATTTACTTACATTTTTATATATTGCATGTGGTGAGAAAGTCATCCAACCATATGATCATGGCGTTGACCGAAAACACCAAGAGGAAAAAGGATGAACTTTTAACGAAAATCTCGCATGCATGGTTTAAAGACCTTGATTCATGAATTTTTCAACTCATGTATTTAATCAAAATTATGTTTTCCTTCCTTGTTATGATTTTATGGCTAAAACTCTAGAATATAGAGTTAATGAAGCCTCACTTGAATATTTAGGAAGGATGCATGTATGATAATCTATGTCGCATTAGTGGTATCAGAGCTGGTCGAGTCTTTCGAGAAATCTTTGGGAGTAGGACTGTTGTGTTGATGTTGTGTGATCTCTAAAGTAAATTGTTTGAATTACTTCTTAGAAGTAATGTGTGATAGTTATTAGATTCAAGTTTCATTTTCTGGTTGCCATTTAACTTATTCTGTCTTGTAGGTAAGTTATGGAACCAGAAGGTGCACGTGGACGTGGACGTGGACGCGGTCGGGGAAGAGGTTGTAGAGGTGGTCGTGTTAATGACCGAGGGAATTTTAAGGAAAATTATGAAGAAGAAGGAGGTATGGACTTTGCTGCACAAGCAATGGCGGTTGTAGCTACTGCTATTACACAACAAACTGCTACAATGGCTGCCCAGAATCTGCAGGAACAAATTCGAGAGGAACAGGCTGCTGAAGGCAGAGGTCTTACTACTTTTAGACGCCAGAATCCTCCACAATTTCATGGAGATGTGGATACTATTAAGGCTGACTTATGGATTCAGGAAGTGGAGAAGATTTTTGAGTTGATCAATAGTCCCGAAGGAGTGAAGGTGCCGTATGCTACACATCTGCTGTTAGGAGATGCTGAGTATTGGTGGAGAGGCACTAAGAAACTACTGGAAGCAGAGAATCGGGTGATTACTTGGGTGATATTTAAGAACATGTTTCTAAGCAAGTATTTTCCACAGAGCGCTCGAACAGAGAAGGAGCAGGAATTTCTATGTCTGTATCAAAAGGATTTATCTGTAGGAGAGTATGCGGCCAAGTTTGAGTCACTGGCCAAGTACTTCCGCTTTTTCCAAAATAATCCGGATGAAGATTGGAAGTGTGAGCGTCTCGAAGCAGGATTACTTGGGTGATATTTAAGAACATGTTTCCAAGCTTTGGTTGAGAAGTGTAGGAAAATAGAGCAAATGAGGAAGGGAAGAGATAACAGAGGAAATATGGAAGGACCATCAAAATCCAAAGGTCAATATCAGAACCAGAAAGGGAAGCAGGTCCAGAATAAACCTTATTATCGAGCACTGTGGAACAATCGAAATCAACAATCATATCATCCTGTAGCTACTGCATCAGGTGTTGGAGGCCAGAGGAATCAAAATCAAAGCACAATCAGAAGATGTTACAAGTGTGGAGATCCAAATCATTTGGCAAACAATTGTCCAGTGAGAGGACCTAAGTGTTTCAATTGTGGTCAGATGGTGCATTTAGCTAGAGACTGTGGTAGGCCAAAGACTGCACCAGTTGCCAATACAGTCAAGACCAATAAACCGACAGCTAAGGGGAGAGTTTACACCATGAGTGGTGTTGAGGCTTCTGATTCTGACGATCTCAAACAATGTAGTTGCGACATAACTGGTAATATCTTAACTGTACTTTTTGATTCGGGTGCAACGCATTCCTTTATTGCAATGGATTCTGTGAAACATTTGAAATTACCTATTTCTTCTTTATCCTATGACTTGATTGTTTCAAATCCAACTGCTGAGCCAGTTACTGTAAATTCTATATGTCTGAACTGTCCTATTATTATTCAGGATAGACATTTTCTTGTTGATTTGATATGCTTGCCTTTAATACAGTTATATGTAATTTTCGGCATGGATTGGTTATCTTCCAACCATATCATGTTAGATTGTGCTAATAAGACTTTAATTTTTCCTAATCCTGAGATTTCTGGATTTTAATCTACCAATCATATAAGAACTTTTTTGAGAGAAAGAGATCGTCGATACATGCTTTTAACTAACTTAAAAGTCGAAAGGGAGATCGATTTGAGTATGATGCCTGTAGTAAGAGAATTTCCGCATGTGTTTCCTAATGACATTCCTGGATTGCCGCCAGTGAGAGAAATTGAATCCTCCATCGATTTGATACCAGGAGCAGGACCAATTTCTATTGCTCCATATCGGATGGCGCCTACAGAGCTTGTTGAATTGAAAACTCAACTGGAGGACCTTTTGTCAAAACAATTCATTCGACCAAGTTTTTCTCCGTGGGGAGCACCAGTTCTTATAGTGAGAAAGAAAGACGGAGGTTCAAGGCTTTGCGTGGATTTCCGACAACTTAATAAAGTGACGATTAAGAATAAGTACCCTTTACCGCGTATATATGATATGATAGATCAACTGCGAGGAGTTGTTGTGTTCTCAAAGATTGACTTGAGGACATGTTATCATTAGATTAGGGTAAAAAGTGAAGATATTCCAAAAACTGCATTCAGAACTCGTTACAGACATTATGAATATCTCGTAATGACATTTGGAGTGACGAGTGCACCCGCTATCTTCATGGACTACATGAACCTGATTTTTCGTTCGTTTCTTGATGAGTTTGTTGTGGTGTTCAATGATGGTATTCTTATTTACTCTAAGAGTAATGAGGAACATGAAGAACACTTGCGACAAGTTTTACAGATTCTGTGTGAGAAAATTTTGTATGTGAAAATGTCTGAATGCGAATATTGGCTTAAGGAAGTAACGTTTTTAGGACATGTGATTACCGTGGAAGGTATTGCTGTCGATCCTTCAAAAGTACAAGCGGTACTTTCTTGGGAAAGACCAAATATAGTAACGGAGATCAGAAGTTTGGTGGGTCTGGCGGTTACTATAGAAGATTTATTGAAGGATTTTCCAAGATAGTTGTGTCGTTAACTTTGCTTACGAGGAAAGATCAACCTTTTGTATGGATAGACAAATGTGAAGAAAGTTTTCAGAGGATTAAGGAACAATTGACAACCTCACCAGTGTTAATACTACCTGAACCGAATGAACCTTACGAAGTGTATTGTGATGCTTCTCATCAAGGTTTAGGATGTGTGTTAATGCAACATCGGAAATTTGTTGCTTACGCATCCCATCAGTTAAAAACACATGAAAGAAATTATCCGACGCATGATCTGGAGTTAGCTGCAGTGGTTTTTGCACTAAAGATATGGAGGCATTACTTGTACGGAGCAAAGTTCGATGCCTTTAGTGACCACAAAAGTTTAAAGTATATGTTTGATCAGAAGGAGATCAACATGAGACAAAGACGTTGGATGTAATTTCTGAAAGATTACGATTTGAAGTTACATTATCATCTTGGAAAAGCTAACGTTGTAGCTGATGCACTTAGCCGAAAAGCCAACAACTGGGGTAGGTAGTGTTATGAAGTCCAGAAAACTCACTTCTAAATTGTTTGGAGCTTACCAAATTCTTCGTCGTATTGGTCCAATAGCCTATCAAATTTTTTTGCCGCCTTTTCTTTCAAATATTCATGATGTATTCCATGTTTCACAACTAAGGAAGTATATTCCTGATCCATCACATGTAATCGAACCCGATGAAGTACAATTAAAAGAAAACTTGTCTTATGAGACTTCGACTGTACGAATCGAAGATAAGTTGATTAAGCAACTCAGGGGTGAGTAAATTTCCTTAGTCAAGGTTATTTAGGATGAAACTACTGGAGAAGAAACTTGGGAAGCCGAGGACAAAATGAGATTACAGTATCCTGAACTTTTTACAGGTACGTAATTTCGAGGAGGAATTTTTTTTTAGTGGGGTAGTAATGTAACACCCTGATTTTTCGCTACTTTCAAATATCGGTAATAAATATATAAATATATATATTTTTATCTAAGACTCAAAATGATTTTGGGTAAACCACAGTTATTTTCACGTCATTTTTTATATCTTAGGGTTACGATGAAATTTTGGGTTGAAAATTCAAATGGAACCCAGTCTATGTTTTCATTGACAGTAAAAGTTTACTTCTCAGAAAACCTAATTTTAATTCGTGAACAAGATGAAAAATGTTTTTATTGTATTTATTACGATACTAGAAGTTTTGAAAATTTTAGCATAAAATTAAAATATTATATTTGCTGCGGGCGAAAACATCGAGATATCTCTTGGAAAAACCTGCGTCAGATGAATCAGGGAGTCAGCAACGGAGCTAAGGTGGCTGATTTGACTGATGTGACATGCATTTATGACGATCCTATCCGCGTCATAATGGTCATGATGGCGCATTTATGACAATAGGATATTTTGCATGGAAATGACAATTTTGCATAATGAATCAATGTATTTGTTATGGACTATGTTTCCATTTGATCATTGGGATTACGTGTGAACCAATGTATCTTTACTGGACTGTGTGTCAAATTTTATGCGATAACTATTGTGATTTAGAGTGATGCAATAGGTTATGGACAATAATCTCCATTGTTCGCAGTGACCGTTGGGATTCTGTGTGAGTCAATGAGTTACATTTTTGAACAATAACCCTGGTGAAACTGTGTGTGGCCAGTGTGTTATGTGTTCTCTTGGACATTGTTTTATTTCATTTTTACAATGGGCCATGTGCAGAGCTTGATCAGATCAAAACGAAACAGAAAGTTGTGGGATCTCCGGAGATTAGGTATTAAAATAGAGCCTAAATATTGAAGTGCCATGCATTTTTATAAAATGACGATGACCGCCGGGTATAAAACCCTTTGAATTAAATTATTATGCTGTTTCGAATACTTTTATTATGCTGTGAATTATTGGTATTTGCTATTTGTGTGTCGTGCATGGGGTTGTCTTATCAAGACTCATATATTGGTGACTCACCCTTGCACATTCATTTGTTGTTTCATCTACTATGTGGAATCTATGTATATATCTGCGTTCAGATGGATTTTAGGTTAGTCTGAATTAGTGACTACTGAGAGCCATCTTTTGAGTATTGTTTTTCAGACACCCACTATGACATAGTTATGATGTTTCAGTTGGTGTAAAATATGTGTGACAGTAGATGGTGACCTGGTAAGAAAAGGTCTTTTGTAAAACGTTGAGGCATATGTAATATATATAGTGATGTATATTATTTGACTTGTGTTCGAGTGTGTGTACAGTAAAAAGAAAAAGAATAAAAAAATTTATCACTATTTTTGAGAAGTTTAGGGAATTAGAAAACGAATCTTGTTTTCCGAAGGAAACCAGCAAATTAGTATCTTTATTAAGTTTGATTTTTGCAACATGTTACGTAAATGTGATACCTGGGAAATAGGGTGTCGCACATGGAGGATTTAGGGTGATTTTATTAAATTTTTAACTTATGACAAACATTTATTTTATTCAGATTGGGAATCGTACCGAGAACCCGAGTCGGTCTCTTTAAAATACTCAACCGAATCCTTTATCGTTGAATTCTTAGGTAAGGGGAGAAAGCATGATGGATATTACAATTGTGGTAATTATATGCTTGTATGTTTGAATTGTTTGGTTGTGTTGATGTTGTTGTTACTTGGGTGAAAATGTTGTTGTTGAAGTGATTGTTTGGATTTATTTTATTTTGTGACATTGATAATGTGTTGAACTGAATAATATGTTTGAATGATTTATGTTATACTATGTTGGTTATGTTGCAGTTGTTGAAAGTTGTATTGTTTGTTGCATAGTAGCCTAACCATTGGTTAGAGCCCAGTCATTAAGGTAAGATAAAAGCCTTAATAAAACATATATTAAAGTCAAAAGATAAATGTTTTCAAGTTGAAATAATTTTTTCTTTAAAGAGAAGATAAATATTCTTATAACATTTGGTGAAAAATTTAAGAGTTTAAAAATAAAGATTTTCTATGTAAATGTGAAAGAGAAATTATTTTAGAAGAGTTTAAGAATTTTTTTAAAGCCTTAAAATTTTGGAACTATTTTATGATGAAGATTACTATTTAATAAAAAATCAAATTCTTAATTCCTTATTAAAAGATTTTTGTCCTCAATATGTTATAAAAAGTTTCTTCTCAAAAGTCTCTATTTTTGGAAAAGAGGATCTTTTGCAAAGCAAATATGGACTTTTAGAAATGAAAGATAGTTTTCCTATAACTCAAGGTTTTAAAATGATTTTTTAAAAAAGGAATATGTTTTTCAAAAAGATTTTATTCAAAATAAAAATATCAGATAACTTGGATAAGTTATGGAAGCTTTGTTTTTGGATTTTGTATTTTTCACTGAACGAAAAAGAAAAGTTGAAAAGTTGAACCTAGTAACTGAGACGTCGGGATACTAGTGTTTTAAAACACGTTGATCTATGACTCACGTTGTTATGGACCGTTTTTCCTATATACGTTGTATCAAAACATTGTGAAAGTCATAAAAAAGTGATAGTTGTTTTATGTAACATCTGTGATTTCATTTGTGGTTTACGTAGAAGGATTAGGTTTAGGGCTCGAATTATATATGGGAGATGTGGTTTGAGGCATAGAGACCTTTGCATGTTAAGTACGCAACATTTTTGGGAGAGTTTGAACGTAAGAACCGAATTAGGGTTTTCCCGGTGAGGTCTTTGAGACGTCTGAGTGTGAAATAAGAATTTTGGAGTTAGAGTTGAGATTAGGACTTTTTGGTAGTTTTAGGTTGTTTATTAGGTCCTAATGAGCCTATATATTAAATTTGAGCACAATCGGACGTCGAACAAACGTCAACGCTCGAGCGTGGGTGTACCCACGCTCAAGAGCCCAAGTCAACTAGACAAGGGCCATGCTTTGACTTGCCACGTGTCATCAGGGCTTATGTGGCAGCTTGTGAGTGGATTCATGGTGCGGTGGCTTTCCACGCTCAAGCGTGGGGACGCTGATGCACAAAAATAAAAGAGTGACTTAAGTCAGTTAGTCACTCAACAAGGAAGACAGAAACAAAGAGTTGAGAAACTGAGAGGAGAGGTTCTAAAGAGAGGGAGAGAGGAATCTTAGAGAGAAAAGGGCTTCTAGTGAGAGTTGTGAGAATTTCGATCATCCCATTGCGAATCGGAGTACATCGTTGTGTTTGTATCAACGATATCTATCTTCTTCTCTTCTCTGTTTCTTCAAAAACCAAAGGTAAATCATCCTCTTTTATGTCAAAACTTCGTTCGTTATGTTTCTCGTAATATCTTCTGTTTCATTTGTTAGAATTCAATTTCGTCTTCAAGTATGAACTCGTAGTAACATGTGCTTCGTAATGTGATGCTTAGGTGAATTTTTGGAAGCTCTGAGGCCCGAGAATCGCGTAGGGCAGAATTGTGAAAGTGAGAGGAAGTCTCGTTTTTCTTCGTTTTGAGTATCGTACGACTCTTCAGGGGGGAAAGAAACTATTTAACGTCGGAAACGGTGCGGTTACATTTAATTCGATAATCGCGTAGGGTGACCCAAACCCTACACTACAGTGAGTAACGGACAATATCTATACCATATTGGGGACTACTTAGTGGTACCGACGATGATAGAGAAATTGTGTGTTTATCGTCGTTACGTTATATATATATATATATATATATATATATATATATATATATATATATATATATATATATTATTATTTTATTACGTGATGATTGCCTGTTTGACTGGTTGACTTGAACTTGGTGCTTGATGAATGATCACATGAATGTTATAATTATTTTTTAAAGTGGTTATATTTATTATTATTATTATTATTATCATATTTTGGTATTTATTATTATGGAATTAATGACATGATGATATATGATGAGGATTTTGGATAACATGATGATGATTGTGATGATGTGATGAGTGTTATGATTGTGCTTAGAGGATTGAGTAAATAACAAGTTATTTTGAGAAATGAGGATGTATTGGGGATTGCATATGATATGTGATAGCAGTGCCTAACCGAGATGATTATCATGACATGAGGATGAGATTGATGAGATGAGATTACTTTGAGGTTATCTATGAGATTATGATGAGCGGTTAGGGCACTAGGGGTGACCTGAAACATGGTCGAGTGGGGTCTATGCCTCGGAGGGAGAATTCCTGGGGATAGGCTAATGGCAGACCGTCCAGAGATGATTTCATTTTAGTCGCAGGTATAGTTAATGCATTGCATGAGCATCCTGGATTGTGGTTCAGAGGTGTGCACCAGGTTGTGTAGCTATATTGCTATTGCTTTGAGTGGGCACCCTCCATTCATGGACGAGGATGTGCACTGGGGACTCTAGGACGTGTCAATTATATTGTTGTGATATCCGGATATGGCCGATACCTGAGGAGATTATTCATACAGCATTTGCATTGCATCATGATGGAGGGTAGAGGAAAGATCCAAGATGTGGATTGAGGATGATTGTGTTACATATATTTATACTTGGGAGACAGATGTGTAGTGTGCCGTTATTTAATAAAATGTAGCTAAACCCTTTCAACGTTTGATGTTATATGGCTTCTTATCCCCTTTTCTTTTTCCGTGTGTTGTGTATATATATGTTTTGGTACTTCAGACTCCGTCAGAGCAGATGGCTGATAGCATGGACTCCGGCAAGTGTACCGGATTCGTCGCCAAGTAATAAAAAGATCGATCCCTCAGAAACCGTGATCTCAAATCACAACTAATTATTAAATCAATTAAACTGGACTATATAAAAAAGGGATTTTGAAAAGATTTGATTTTTGTAATAAGAAATAACTTAGAAAATCAGATATTTAAGAACGCAATCAATTAAAATAGGAAAATAAATCAATTAGGGGTTTTTCAAATCTAAAGAGATTCCTAGGAATTGGGTTGCCAACAAGATTGTTCATGTTACCAAATTGACTACCCCTTGTTAATTATCAAAATTGCTTTGATGGCGAATTTATCCTAAATAAGTTAATGCTCCCTTTCGGGTTACAAAAACCGTGCCCAATTAAACCAACCCCTACTCTCATGGTAATCGAATTTAGATTGAGCCCTTTAAGCTTTGTGACAATTCGTGAACCCTCGAAGGACCGCTTCTAACTATCGTGATTTAAGTCCTAAGTTTGATTCCTATAGATCCAATACCTAAGTTCACCGCTAGGTTCCTCCTTAGAGTATCTATGACATGCAAATAAGTGCGCACTAGATTCACAAATAATTCATGCGATAGAAACCAAATTGAAAGCGAAATCGAAATTAACAAAGGAAAACATCAATTCATATCATAAAACAGATCTTGGTCATAGCCCCAATCCCTAGAAATAAAACTACTACTCAAGCATTTCCATGGTCATGGCAAGCTTGATTAACAAAAGCATAAAAAAAAAACCAAAGAGAAGAGAAGAAATTGGAGAAGAGAAATCCAAATTTTGCCTATGGATAGAAGCGCAAAAAGTCTCTAAGATTCTCCCTATTTTCGAGCCTAGTTGATCTATTTATAGATTAGGGTAACTTGAATCCCAAGCAATCACAATTTCAAATCAAATCAGTTTCTAAAGATCCATATATTGCATGTCACGATCATGATGCCTGTCACGGCCAGGCCGTGAGGGATTCTGCCTTAAAGTTTGCTTCGCTGGTTGGTCTGTCACGGCCGTGACCACCATCACGGCTAGGCCGTGATCAGTTCTGCTTGTGAGGGTCTGGTTCAGTTGGCATGTCACGGCCGTGATGGACATCACGGGTTGGCCTTGACCAGTTCTGACTTTTCCATTCTTTCTTTTCAGCTCTACTCGATCATGGCCATGATGGTTGTCACGGCTAGGCCGTGATGGACTCTATTTGGCTCATTTTCTTTACTTTTCAAGTCCCATCTTCATGCAAGTTCCATCATGGTTAATCTTGAGCATTTTAATCCTTAATTCCTACACAACAACACCACAAAACCGCCTTACCCGTTCCAAGGTAAAAACTAACCAAAATCAAATTACAAATGCCTAAAATATATGAAAATGCATGCAAAATGTCAATGAAATATGAGGTGAAATCACACTCATCAAACTACCCCAAGCTTAACACTTTGCTTGTCCTCAAGCAATCACTAAGGCCGGTCAAGATAAACAATCAGAGCATGGATAGTGAACCAAGAACCCGAGCAACTAATCCAAGTAACAGGCACATTCAATAAGTACCCAAGAGACAATCAATTTCAAGTCCAATTAGAAGCTTAGGTTTCCTAAATTCATATCTCTCACTGATTCGGGCACTCTTCTCACCTCACTCAAGTGTTTAAGGGTATATGACAATTCGTTCAATTTCCTCAGGGAATGTATTCTACCATAAGCTTGACTATTAACCAAATCTCTACTTTATTAATGAAAACACATAAGAATCAAGAGGTCTTTTATTTTGGTTGTAATGGGGCCATGGGATTAATTGTTAGGTGGGGAATCAAGAAAAGGAAAATTCAAGAAGGCTAAACAAAATATCAAACATTGCAAAGCATGACAACCTTCTAAAATACCTTTTTGGGCTTTAGTTCACTTTTCCACCTTCCTTTCTCTTTTTCCTTTTTATTTTTTTATTTATTTTATTTCTCACTTTCTTTTTCTCATCCCCTTCTCCATTTTTTTATTTCATTTATTTGGAGAAGGGGAGATTTTCAACTTAAGAGAAATATTTTTCTAACTTTCGCATCCCACAATTTATTTTTCAAACTACCTTTTTACCCTTTTTGAAATACCTTAAAAGGTGTTGTTGAGAGAGTCTGGGCAAGTATACCCAGTCGTGCAAGTAATACGGTGGTAAGACCGGTTTATCGTATCCACGGGGACTGCTACAATTACTAACACTTACCAAACCAATTACTATCTAAGCGGATTCTTGGATTGAAGAGAGTTCTAAACTCACAAAAGCTAGAACTAACAGCATAAGAAAAACAAACTCTTTTTGTAATTTTCTCAAACACTTGGAAGGCAATAACAGATGGTTTTCAGATATGATGAACAATGTTGGGATTAGACTTCACTAAACCTTAGCCTCATGCAATACTAAGACTACAAATCCAATTTATGCTTCAAATATTAAAATCAACCCACAAAATTACTCAAGCCCTGATTCCTCAGATGACAAGAGCCTAATTCCATTAATAGACCCTAATTCCTTAGGTGGCCTAGGTTAATGAACTTGCATTAAGATAAGGGATTATGTGATTACTAATAAATCAAACCCTATTCCTAGATGTAAGACTTACTAGGTGAATAATTCCAGTTCTGGTTTTAATACGAATTTTCCAATTGCATATCAAAACACTAATCAAGTTATGGGGGTGCTAGCCACAACAAGCATTAAGCAAAGGAATTTAAACACTAATATGAAGGCATAAACATAGATTCATACTTCAAAGCAGATACATGATGTTCAGGCTTAGCTACATCCAATCCCAACAAAAAGGGATTTAGTTACTCATAGAGAGAAACAAATCCAACACAAAAGAAATACAGATGAAAAAGGTAAGGGACTCCATGGGCTCTCCACAGCAGCCTCTAGCTCCAAATTAGGTTAAAATTCTGATTCTGAGAAGTGGTTCTTTCTATTCTGCCCTTTGGTCTCTTTTATAGGTCAGGAGAACTTGCCAGTCACGGCCGTGATGGGTTCTGCCAGGGATACGCTTCAACTTCTCCTCTGTCACGGCCGTGACACTCATCACGGCCAGGCCGTGACCAATTCTGTCTGGTTGTCACGGCCGTGATTCTTATCACGGGCAGGCCGTGACAGCTTCTGACTTTTGCTCCCTTTCTGCTCTGCTTGATCACGGCCGTGATGGTCATCACGGCCAGGCCGTGATGCTCTCTGCCTGGGTCCCTTTCTGCACTTTTGAGACTCTGTCTTCCTCCAAGCTCCGTCATGGCTATTCTGAGCATTTTTCTTTGAATTCCTGCAAAACAACACACAAAACCAACCTCACCCGTTCCAAGGGAAAATCTAACAAAATAAACTAAATAATGCCTAATCTATATGAAATATGCATGCAAAAGTGTACAGCAAACATCATGTAAAATCACACTATCAGGTGTCATACCGAGCATTATTCATCAAAATAAATCAAGGTACCAAGAAAAGTATTTTATTCTTTTAGGCTCAAAATTGGGTAACTAAGGGGTAGCATTTAATCAATAAAAGCTCAGAAGGCCAGAAAAATACCTAGTGCCTCAGTCATTTTCAAATATGTTTTCAATTTTTTTTTAAGTTTCAAAACGGTTTCAAGTCAAGTTCTAGAGAATACAATCCAAGAGGAATAAAACACTATCACAAAGAATGGGGTAGATTTAGCGAGTATCCCTTTGAGGCTCAAAAAATCTCACATTTAGTAGTTTAAAATCAATGAGAAACACAAGTCTAAAGAACCACATGCTAATTATCAACTATCAAAAGATCATCTCAAGCATTTTTATTTTTAGCCTATCACAAGAATACAATAATTGGGTTCAAAAATTCACTGTCTCAATTCATTCGGCACCAAGTTTTCACAATTGGATGCAAACTCTAAGCAAGGGGAAATCTAATCATGTGATCATGCAAAACTATGCCTATATGAATGCAACATGAAAAATGCAAAAATACCCCTACCCCAAGCTTAAAAACTTACATTGTCCCCAATGTAAATTATCAAGTCGGAGAGAGGAGAAAAATGGAACAACTCACGGAGGTTGTATAGGGTGCTGGCTCACATGCCAATCATAGAGATGCTGGAAAATGTGTCATGGCCGTGATGCTCATCACGGCCTGGGCGTGATGACTTCTGACTTTATTTTTCCTTGCCTTTTTGCTCTTACTGCTTTCATAACCTGAAAATACTTGGCAAAACCAGCAATTAGTGATCTTTCTTCTCTTAATCTCCTCAAATTATTCAAAAACAAAATTCAAAAACAAATGGAAAAGGGAAAGGAAACTTAGGTTGCCTCCCAAGAAGCGCTTATTTATGGTCTTAAGCTTGACCATACTCACTTCAATCAATCGGGGTCGACTGGGTTTGGAATTGCAAGAACACCTCTCTTCCATGAAAGTCCTTCAAAGAGCCTATTTTGGTCATATGGCCAATTGCGCTTTCGCTTTGCTCTCTTCACTCGGAGTTTCATGGCCTTACTCCCTCCCGGCGGAAGTTCTAACTCCAGATGATGAGCTACTCGCATTTCATCATTATTTGGTGCATCATTTGTCATGGAAATCTCCGGAGTTGCTTCCATGTTAAGCTCTTCCTTCACCTCTGGAGGGATTATATCGATCCTGCACACATGACTCTCAAAAGGAGGGTTGTTATATGAGTTAGTCAAATCAAAATATACCCTACCTTCCTCTACATTTAAAGAGAGATTGCCATTTTTACGTCTATTATTGCTCCAGCTGTGGCCAAGAATGGCCTTCCAAGAATGATAAGGAATTTAGAATTCCCGTTCATGTCCAATATCATGAAATCGGTAGGAATGAAAAATTTCCCTACCTTTATGGGAACATTCTCTAGTATGCCTAGAGGAGTTTTAGTTGAGTCATCCGCAAATTGTAAAGAGAATTTGGATGGACTCAATTTCTTGGTTCCTAACCTCTCAAAGATAGCAAGCGGCATCAAACTCACGCTGGCCCCTAAGTCGCATAAGGCTTGGTCTATTTTTCACTTCTCCAATTGAGCAAGCAATAGGTAAACTTCCTAGGTCTTTTAGTTTAGGAGGCATATTAGTTTTTATCATGGCATTATGCTCCTCAATTAAGCTTATAGTTTCTATTTCTACTTGCTTTTTCTTGACCAAACTTTGTGGGAAAGGTATTGGGGGTTGGTAGGGTGGGGGATGGACATACTTTGGCTCTATCTCTTTATGTTCACTCATGTCCTCCTCACATTCCACATCCTCTTCAACCACCCCAAGCTTATCATCCCTCAAGTATATAGCATTACAGTGCTCATTGGGATTAACTTCGGGTTGTCATGGGAATGTACCCTTAGTTCTGGTACATGTACTAGCTTGTTGGGCAATCTGAGTTTCTAACATCTTATTATGGATGGCTAAGTTATCTACCTTAGATGCTAACTCTTTTATTGCCTCATTGACTTCCCTACCGTGTTGCCTAAACTCTTCATTTTGTTTTGTTTGAATTTTAACAAAATTTTCCAAGAGAGACTCAAGTCTAAACTTTTGTACCTGAATACCCTGATGCGGGTTTCCTATTACCTTGGCCTTCCTGGAATTTGTGGTTCAACGTGTTGTTGTAGTTCCCGTAGGAGAGGTAAGGGCTATTTTTCCTTCCTTGGTTGTAAGAATTAGGAGGAGCATAATTTGGCAACTTCGGGTTCGTGTCATAGAAGTTGTGACAAGAGTTCACTTGTTCCCCCGAAGCACCGGATCCATGAGCAATACCATGTGGGCACTCCACTATTTCTTGTCCCTGCATTCCACAAATCTCACAAACAATATTAGTAGCACCTATTGAACTCACATTAGCCTTTTCAAGCTTTTCAAAGCGTTTATTCAGTGAGTCAATTTTAGACATAATTAGATCAGTGCTATTTATTTCAAACTTACCTCTCGAAAGCTTTTTCGGGTTATTACCTCTTTCCGAACCCCATTGGTGGTAGTTGGTTGCTAGGTTTTCAATGATATTAAATGCCTCAGTCAGAGGTCTATTCATAAAGGCTCCACCAGCTGCGGAGTCGAGTGACACCTTCGAAGAGTAATCCAATCCGTTGTAGAAGGTATGCACTAGCAACCATCTCTCGAGCCCGTGATGTGGGCAGGACTCCAGCAATCCTTTGTAACGATCCCAAGCTTCGGATAAGCATTCTCCGTCCTTTTGGAAGAAGCCGATGATCTGAGTTCGTAGGTAAGCCGTCTTGGATGGAGGGAAGAATTTCTCCAAGAATGTCTGCTCCAGTTGGTCCCAAGTTGACAAGGTATTAGCGGGCACTTGCTTCAGCCAAGCTTTTGCCTTTCCACAAAGAGAGGAGGGGAACAACCTCAAGCGAATAGCATCAATCAGGGCACCATGAATTCTAATTGCATCGGTGAACTCCAAGAATGTCTCCACAAGATCGGTCGGGTCCTTCGAGGGCAATCCTCCGAATTGATGTTGCCTAATCATGCTAATTAGCATAGGCGGTATAGTGTAGTTCTCTGCCTCGATTTCTGGCATAGCAATCCCAGTTCGCAAACCCCTACCATTTGGGGTTGCGTAGTCCTTCAACGGTTTTGTATCCGGCAGATTCGCCATGAGTGGAATAGGAATTAACCTCTCCCTCTCTCTTTGTAGTCTCCTATGTCTATGAAAGGTCCTTTCGATTTCGGGGTCAACCTCAATAAGGTTTCCAAGACTTAGGGATCTTTGCATAAAAGAGAAAAACACCTATAAGAGAGAGATAGATACTCTAGAAAGAAAAAGAGATAAATGAAATAAAGAAACTCTTTTTTTTAAAGGAAATAATTAAAAAGAAAAAGTCCATAAAAATCAATTTAAAAATTAAATTGAGATTCAAGATAGCACAATCCCCGGCAACGACACCAAAAACTTGATAGCGTGGACTCCGACAAGTGTACCAGATTCATCGCCAAGTAATAAAAAGGTCGATCCCTCAGAAACCGTGATCTCAAATCACAACTAATTATTAAATCAATTAAACTGGACTATATAAAAAAAGGATTTTGAAAAGATTTGATTTTTGTAATAAGAAATAACTTAGAAAATCAGATATTTGAGAACGCAATCAATTAAAATAGGAAAGTAAATCAATTAGGGGGTTTCAAATCTAAAGAGATTCCTAGGAATTGGGTTACCAACAAGATTGGTCATGTTACCAAATTGACTACCCCTTGTTAATTATCAAAATTTCTTTGAAGGCGAATTTATCCTAAATAAGTTAATGCTCCCTTTCGGGTTACAAAAACTGTGCCCAATTAAACCAACCCCTACTCTCGTGGTAATCGAATTTAGATTGAACCCTTTAAGCTTTGTGACAATTCGTGAACCCTCGAAGGACCGCTTCTAACTCTCGTGATTTAAGTCCTAAGTTTGATTCCTATAGATCCAATACCTAAGTTCACCGCTAGGTTCCTCCTTAGAGTATCTATGACATGCAAATAAGTGTGCACCAGATTCACAAATAATTCATGCGATAGAAACCAAATCGAAAGCGAAATTGAAATTAACAAAGGGAAACATCAATTCATATCATAAAACAGATCTTGGGCATAGACCCAATCCCTAGAAATAAAACTACTACTCAAGCATTGCCATGGCCATGGCAAGCTTGATTAACAAAAGCATAAAAAAAACCTAAGAGAAGAGAAGAAATTGGAGAAGAGAAATCCTAATTTTGCCTATGTATAGCAGCCCAAAAAGTCTCTAAGAGTCTCCCTATTTTCGAGCCTAATTGCTCTATTTATAGATTAGGGTAACTTGAATCCCAAGCAATCACAATTTCAGATCAAATCAGTTTCTAAAGATCCATATATTTCATGTCACGGCCGTGATGCCTGTCACGGCCAGGCCGTGAGGGATTCTGCCTTAAAGTTTGCTTCGCTGGTTGGTCTGTCACGGCCGTGACCACCATCACGGCTAGGCCGTGATCAGTTCTGCTTGTGAGGGTCTGGTTCAGTTGGCATGTCACGGCCGTGATGGACATCACGGGCTGGCCTTGACCAGTTCTGACGTTTCCATTCTTTCTTTTCAGCTCTACTCGATCATGGCCGTGATGGCTGTCACGGCTAGGCCGTTGATCAGCCGTTGGCTAGTCTAGTTTTATAACTAGAAAAACCTTGGCTTTGTGCTAATTTTATCTCATTTTCGCCCAAATTAGACTTGATTGTCTTTAAGTAGTATTTTGAGTCTGTAAAGTATTTTTAGGTTAATTTAGCTGATTTAGAGTTAAATAAAGCACTTATGCTATTTTCTGTTTTCAGGTTAATAAAAAGAAATAAATGTGGAGCTTTCGCCCCGCGAGAAGGCATTCGCCTCGCGAACCTGAAGGTGACTGTTCCAGAATTTGCAATCCTTTCTGTGTCGCCCCGCGAATCTATTACTCGCCTCGCGAGGTTGAAGACCAGAAGCCATGACCTTTCCATTCCTCGCCGCGCGAGCCGTGCTTTGCCTCGCGAGAATACCAAACGCTGCAAGATTCGCCTCGCGAGACACTGTTCACCTCGCGAGTCCGCTGATTCCAGATACTGTATATAAGTCAGTTTTAGACAGAACTGAGGGTTGGCTAGTAGTTAGCTAGTCTTAGTCAGTAGTAGTAGTTTTCAGTAGTTTATTTTCTTTTCTTTACTTTTGTCTCTCTTTTGTAATGGAGAGCTAGTCTTCTAGATTAATCTACTGTGATTGGTTTCAATTACACTTGAGGTTCTGTATTTCCTGTTTTAATTGCTTTTCTCTTTTCAATGCGATGCTATATGTTTTTGTTTGTTTAATTCAGGAGTGTATAGTGTTGTGTTGATTCATTTCAGTGATGCTATGTCACGGCCGTGATGGACATCACGGGATGGCCTTTACCGGTTCTGACTTTTCCATTCTTTCTTTTCAGCTCTACTCGATCATGGCCGTGATGGCTGTCACGTTTAGGCCGTGATGGACTCTGTTTGGCTCATTTTCTGTACTTTTCAAGCCCCATCTTCATGCAAGTTCCATCATGGTTAATCTTGAGCATTTTAATCCTTAATTGCTGCACAACAACACCACAAAACTGCTTTACCCGTTCCAAGGTAAAAACTAACCAAAATCAAATTACAAATGCCTAAACTATATGAAAATGCATGCAAAATGTCAATGAAATATGAGGTGAAATCACACTCATCAATGGCTCACTGGGGCCACCCATGGATGACCTAGGATCTAGGGCTCCCCCTCTCGGGGACCTATGAGGTGGAGTGCTTAGACCCGCACGGGTGGCTAGTGGATCTTGTCACTCGTTTCGCGGTATATACGGGTCCTGTGTCCATCACTATGGGGCTTGGGCAGGGAGAGCCCCTCGGATTTGTTGGCACGTTTCGTTTTGGCATGAACTTCCCGTTTCCTATAGGAGAGCCTGATGGGCAAGTACCACCGATGCCGCCTATGTTCGGGATGGCCCCTGTACCCTTCATGGTACCTCTTGATGCCTTTGTACCCGGGTTTGCACCCGTACCTGCACCCGCACCAGCACTAGAGCCCGAGTTGGCACCTATTCTGGGGGAGGACCCAGTTGCCCCCCCTCGGGACCTACCAGTTGCCCCCGCTCAAGATCTAGCATCCCTTCCTGAGGTACCCGCACCTCCGGAGGTCCGTGCTATGATTTGAGTCTTCGCGGGTATCTTCTAGACGACTACATCATCAGGATAGCTGACTCTACAGGCAGAAGTTTCAGGGGCACCCGGCCAGGAGTTCTTCCAGTGATAGTAGAGGAGTGTTTGGGCCCGCTGGACCTCAGGATGCAGACGAGGGTGGTGGTGTATGATGGCTTGGGCCAGTTCCATCAATATAGGTGTGAGTGAGGTTTTACTGTATTTTTTAGAGGGGACGGGGTGTGGAGTGCATCGGTGAGGCTTTTCTTTTGGATTTTGATGTATTTTGGTTAATGTTACCAGCTTGTGTATATATCGGGATCCTACAGAGGGGAATCCCTTGACAGTAGTATTGGCATGTATGTATATATTTATAGTTATGTGTTGTATGTATGTTTACATATGTGTTTATATTTTTAAGTTTTAAATTTTCCACTATTTTAATATACTCGCTTAACGATAATAACGAAATTACTTTAATGGGACATCGGGGCGTCTCATTTTCTTAGACCACAAAGTTCTAGACTAGTGCACAGGTCTAGGACTGTTGTGATTAGACACTCGGACTTAAGGTCCTGTATTGATAATAAAAGTTTTAAGATGTTGAAAACCTTGGAGGGTTGTGAGCCTTGAGCCTCGACAAAGGAAATAACAAAGCACAAAGAAAAGCTGAAAATAAAATGATTTTTCTCATGCATTCATTTTTGGCAGACGTGCCTACGTTGTTTTGTATGAATACCTTGAAGAGTCAGGTATTTCATGCTACGTTGTTTCATTGTGCCTTGATGGACAATGAAGTCCATTAGCCCGAATTGCTGTGCCTTGTGTTGGACAATATGCTATGGATATCCACGCACCTTACACACTGTGCCAGGAATTTTGGGCAGTGTAATGGAAATTCATGTTGTACCTATATGGCAATCGAGCTTGATCATCTCAATTTTAAAAAGTTGAAAACTCCGGAGTCTTGCATAAAAAGTTGAATTTTTTAAAACATCATATGTTTTTCGAAGTTGATGATGTGTTGGTGTGATACCATGATTGATTTAACTATCTTCTTGTTGTGTATATGATATTCTTTATAGTACTTGATGTTTTGTGTTGCAAGTATGTAGTTATCATGATTATCCATATATTGGTATCTCACCTATGCATTTTGTTGGTTTTTCTTTTCTATGTGGCATGTCTTATTTGTTTGAGAAAAATAGATGGATCCGGAGGTACCATTGGTTCACTTTCGGGTGCGAGCCCTCATATTTGAGAACTATCAGGACCTTGCTGCGTGGTAGTTTCAACCGGGAGCCCCCGTAGCCTACTATACTGGCCCGGTGTGCACAGTAGAGGGTAGAGCTTTGGATGGACCTGATCGGAGGGTTCACACTATAGAGATGGTGCAGATTATGCTACCACATATGGATATCTATCTACAGCATTGGGCTACCCAGGGTTTAGTGGTCTTAGGTCCTCAGCAGCCCCAAGACCCCCTTCATCAGGAGGTAGCACCTGTTGAGCCTATTGAGGAGGATCCACCGAAGATTATGGAGGAGGACCCTCGGGAGGATTTGGAGGACGATACCGTTGAGGAGATAGATGAGGATCCTCAGTATTATCCACTTGACGAGGATGACGATGATGCTCCTAATGAGGGAGGTGATGTGGATGATCATCCACCAGTTGTATCTCTGTAGGGTGGAGATAACTGTAGTGGTCTCCCTAACGGATACCACTAGGACTAGACCAGCCATAGGGTTTTTCTTTTGTGACGGTAGTATCTGTGCAGTTACTTTGACTTTTGTATCTGACTATGTCTCTTTAAGTTTGTTTAACTCCTTTTAAGCATGTTAATATTTGAACTAGTTGTTGTGAAAGATTATGTTGAACCACTCAATGTAACTTCTGTCAAGATAGCTTGCCGTTAAGAAGGCTTTTATTAATGTAAAAAGGTGTTATGTGTATTCATGGTATTGTTCATATTTTTGTCATTTATGGGCGCTTGTGGTGAAAAGTTTTATGATATTTTCAAAGATGTAAATATCTATAATAATTATATTTTTTTTCCTAAAGAAATTGACACGTTGTTAATAATATCATTTTTCGTAAAATGAGGTAATTAATGTGATGCCCGGGGAAAGGGTGTCACATGACACGTCTAATTTTAATACAAAACACACATACATACAGAGAAGGGTAAAACAGAGTTTGATATTTACAAGATAACTCCCCAGGTTAAAAGCTTAAACAAATAATACTTAAGCAAATTTAATAGATAAGGGAAGAGAGATATCAATCAAGAGATTTATACTGGATCACCCAAAATCCACAGGGCTACGTCCAGTTTCTTGGCAGCACCAAGTTTCCACTATAACTGAGTAAATTATAGTACACGTATTCTTTGGACACCTAGCTTCTTCAGGCTCAACACAGTAAGGAATGAAAGGTTTTGTGTAATTAAAACAACTTGCAAGACTGCGAATAGATATCAAATGATTGAAAGTGTATTCAATGAAAGAAACAAGAAGTTAATGGAGAGAGTAAATGCTTCTGTGCAGTGTTCTTAATGATATTCAACTTCTTTTTTTCATCTTCATTGTTTGATCTATTTAAAGACTTCAATCAAATAAATCTGTTAGGCACAGGTTCATAATTTGTGTTCTTCTGATTTGAGCTTCTGAGACATCATTAATGCCAAAGAGTCATTCTGTGTAAACATTAAATGCTTGGGAACATTGAGCTTTGACAAGGTTGTCCAAGAGTACACTTTATTCTGAGCAGTTGTTGTTTCAGAGTGTGCGGCAGCAGTCTTCTTGTACTTGCAGCAGAGAGCTTTCCTCTTTCAGTGCAACACTCAGTACACTATCATAAAGGACTTTTGACTTTGTACTAAAACAACTAAAAAGTTACTACTGTGGTACAGAGATTGCATGTTTATTCCTTAAAACCTTGAAACAAACGTTCTTTATTCTTTATCCTTTGTGCTATTGTCCAGAGGTCTTCGAGATCCTTAAGGAAGGCATCTAATTTGAATAAGGTGACTCGAACTTTATTTCTGACAAACTGACATCATAGCAGTGTTGGAAATTTAGAGGGGTGAAAGGCAATCCAAAAAATTAGACGGTTGCTCATGCAGTTCAAAACTAGACGGGTGCTAGCGTATTCCAAAATGCAGACGGGTGGTCGACCGAGTCTTTTCCAGACAAATGCTTCTTTCCACGTTATCAAGTATATTCAGATCCTGACTGAGAGTTTACTTGGTCTTTGACTGACTTTCAGATGAGTGGTTTTTCAGACGAATCTAAAAAAGACTGAGCTCTATCAAAAGGTAGACGGGTCATAAAATAGACGAGCAACCTTAAGTCTATTTTCCTGCACACTTATCATATATGTCAGTAATTTCATATGGTTCAATATTATCATACTTAATCTATTTGGAATCATCAAAACTTAGAGAGTCTACACATGGAATGTGTCTCAGACTTATGAGGTCTCAACATTCTCCCCCTTTTTGACGATGACAAATAACTTTTCTGATTTTATTGAACATCAAAAACCAATAAGAGAAATTTCCAAACAGATATAATTGTTCACAGTATGCTATGCTCCCCATTAGTTTATGCATCAGATGAAAACACTTATTTAGAGCAAAAACAAGGTACTAGAGCAGATAAGTAGATTTAATCAAATTATATTAGAGCAAACAACTTTTGGAACAAAAGGTCACAAAGTCAAAAATAATTTTTTCTTATTTTTATATTATATTTCTATTATATTTCCTCCCCTTTTGGCATCAATCAAAAAGTAAGTAAAGCAAATAGACATATATTGTAGATATCCAAAAGGAATACCAAAATATCAACTCATTTCATATACTCGGAGTCAGAAGTGTTACAAATGATAGACATCACTGACCAGTACATTGCATGACTCAAGAAGAAAATGAAAAAGACTAAGTCCTAAAACCTAAGAGCTAGGACCTCCTTGACTCTTGAAGAAGGCTTCCATCATCTTCTGCATTGCTTGCTACTGAGCAAGCATTTGAGCTTGAAAAGCAGCTTGTTGAGAAATTGCTTCATCCTGTCTTTGAATGATAGTCTGCAAACTTGCAGCCACTTCATCCAATCGTTGATGTGCAGCAGGATCGTAAGCAACTATTGGAGCAGTAGAATCAGATGTGGCCAGTGCAGTTACAGATGCGGATGGAGGAGGTGCACTAGGAGGAGGGGTAGGAGGTAACTCTTCAACAATATTGTGGTCCTCAGGCTGAGGGTCTAGAAAAACGTTGGTTGAGAGAGTTGTGACAAAATCATTATTGGGATGGAATTCCTCTAAGTAAGCATGAATTTGCTCATGATTAAGAGGAGAGTCTACTACTGATAGGAGAAATTCATAAGATCTCCTAATGAGATTGATGGGAGTGACAGGAGTAGATTCAGGGAGGTATGGTATAGATTGAGGGTGAGAAAGGATAAAGAGCATAGGCTTGGCTACCTCTGGTCGGGATGGAGACTTTGTCTTCTTCTTTCATTCCTAAGCTAGAACCACATTTCCAGTAGATGTCTCCGACTTTCAGAAACTGGTGATGAGTCTCAGTAGTCAGAAGCTTCTTCCTATACTTGCATTTGTTGTCAGTTAGCTTGATCAGAGAAAATTTTTGTTCCCCAGGCAAGTTTATTTCCTTTTTCTTTCCTTTCAGAACCATGGAGTCAGTTGTCACCTTGATTTCTACTGAAGGCTTCATAAAGACATGTGGATTGAAAAGCCATTTTCCTACAGGCTTATGTTTTCTGGCAAGCTTTACAAGCTGCCTTTCAGCTTCAAAAGATGAAATGACATCTAAGTCCTTGCTATTGAGGAAGTTGGAGCATGACTCATCTGTGACAGAAAAAGGTGTAGTTCTGGAAGAGAGTTTGTAGGGAGATATAGAGGCTAAAGGCAGAGGGTTGTGTCTAGTTTCAGAGAATAAATCTGGAAAGACTATTCTCATAGGGACTTGGCACTTGTTTCTGATATGGTTAGGGGTTTGTGTTTAAGGTGAAGGTGGAGGTGGGGTGGGATTGTCAAAATATGCGAAGTTGTTGACATCCTTAGTGAAAAGGGTATCAGAATAGTGAGATGTTTGTTGAGTGGAAGGCTTGGATGAGTAAGGTTCAGACAGGTGAGTTTTAAGTGTTTGTGGTTCAGGAACAGAGAATGAAGGTAGAGGTTCATGAACAGGTGATGGCAAAGGTTTTGGTTGTCTAATGGGTGATGTATGTGGAAGAGTTGAAATTTTTGGTGAAATGGGTGGAGTGAGGATTTTTTGTTATGGTCGAGGTGATGGTGTTCTTTGTAATGGTGGTGTTGGTGCTCTTTGTGGTGACATAGCAGGTAATGGTGATGAAGGTTGTGGAATGGAAGTTGTTGTGGCTATTTGTTGAGGTTGAAAAGATGATTCTCTTTGAGGTGAAGGTCATGGTGAGGGAGTGAGAAGTAAGACAATCTTCCTCTTTGCCACAGTAGTCCTCTTTTTCTTAGGGATCGCAGTCTCTTCTGGTTGAGACTCCTCCTCACCTTGCACAGCTCTCTTCCTTTTGAATACCTTAGTTACACTAGGTGCATTAGGGATAGAGGCAGCAGCTTGATCAGCAGATTCAACAATAGGTTCAACAACCTGAGCAGGATTTTCAACAACATTTTGAAACACAGGCTTCAGCAGTTGACTAAGTAACTTTCCTCTTCAATTGAGGCCTTTCCTCTTCAACATGTTCCACAAACAGTTCATCCTTAACAGCAGGAATGGTGAGAGATTCTTGAGAGGGTTTAGCAGTAGCATATGATGAGGCTTAAGCAGTAGAGGGTTCAACTATAGGTTCAAGTTGTACCTTCATCAAAGACAGTGTCTTTGAAGTTATCTCTGTGTAAAGATCAGCATGGATGGTTTTTGTCATATTTTTCAAAGAATTAGCCCTGAAGACTTTTGTCATAAGCATGCCATAGGGATGCATTTTCCTTTCACAGTCTACTCCATGTGTCTAAAAATTAAATCTATGATATCTATTTTGATTCTTTGGACTAAGTGATAGATAGAAAATTTTTCTATCTTACTCACATGATCACTAGAGCCAATTTTAGGTATCACATAGTTAATTAAAAGTACATGAAGTAATCTTGCCTTAGGTGTTAGGTACTTTGAATCAAAGTCCTTTGGCTTAGGAACCTTATATAGTACAAGGTTTACAGCCATCTCGTCACCTTGATTTTTCATCCAACTCTTGTCGTACCCAGCTCCTTCTCAAGGGCATTTGATCACTTCAGCGAGTGACTCATGAGTAACGAAGACGTGGTCCTCATCTACATCTCCGGAAATCTTGAATGTTGTGTTGTCCTTGGTGACTATAGAGTTTTTCCATAAATCCCTAACCAAGGAAGGAAAGACATCTTCCATAATTTGGAAGAATGGTAGCCACCCAGCATGAGTAATTTCAGGCTTAACATCCAGTCCTTTGTTCTTTATCTCAGTGAAATTAGGGACCCTTCCAGGGTGCACTTTCTTCAGTTCTGTTAGAGAAAGTCCATATTTTTAAGCAACTTCTTCAAGATAGCTTTTGGGTGCCATTGTTTCAAAAGAGAAGGTTTTTAGGGTTCGAAGAGAAACGGTTTCGAGAGAGTGAAGACGAGGAGAATTCAGAGAGAGGTTGTGAGCGAGAGATTGTGAGTGGGTAGTTTTGAAACGACACGAGTTGCTTTTGATAAAACGCTTGAGTGCTTTTTGGGTTGGGAACAAGGAGAGAGAGTGTTCTGTAAATAGCAATCAATTTTGAAAAAACAGTTGTTAAATAAAAAAATGAAACGTTTTACGAAAAGGGAGGGAAAATGCAATGTACACATGTCTTTGTCAGGGTTTAGCAATGAGTGCTTTTAGCCATGTCATCAGATGCTTGGCTAAAGTAGACGAGTGAAACATAGAGAAAATAGACGAGTCAAGCAGATATAAAATTTAGACAACTAAATTTTCATATATATCAGCAAACACTCGTTCAGACACATTGTGCATATTAAGATTCCTTCTAATAAAAACAAATCGATCTTCACTTAGAGGTTTAGTAAGGATGTCTGCCCAATGATAATCAGTGTTTACAAACTTAATTTTAAAAACACCTTTTTGAACATAATCTCTAATAAAATGATGCTTTGTTTCTATATGCTTTGCTCTAGAATGATGTATGGGATTCTTAGACAAATTAATAGAACTAGTATTATCACACCAAACAGGTATATTAGGCTCAAACATTTAATAATCTTCAAGTTGATATTTTACCCAAAGCATTTGTGAACAACAACTAGCTTTAGATATATACTCAGCTTCAACAGTTGATAAAGCAATGGTACTTTGCCTTTTGCTTGACCAAGAAATCATATTTGCTCCAATGAAGTGACATCCTCCAATGGTGCTTTTTCTATCAATTCTATCTCCAGCAAAATATTCATCATAAAATCCAGCTAACCTGAAATCATCAGTTTTCTTATATTATAAACCAAGGTTAGTGGTTCCAATTAAATATCTGAAAATTCTTTTAACAGCTTTATGATGAGATTCTTTAGGATCTGATTGAAATATAGCACAAAGACAAACATTGAATTGAATATCAGGTCTGCTAGCAGTTAAGTATAGAAGAGATCCAATCATACCTCGGTAGACAATTTGATCTACCTTTTTACCTTCCTTATCCTTGTTTAGAATAACCGATGGATGCATAGGAGTACCCGTAGGCTTTGAATTTTCCATTTTATACTTTTTCAGAAGCACCTTGGTGTACTTCTGTTGATGGATATAGATTCCATCACTTGACAGTTTTATTTGAAGACCAAGAAAGAACTTCAATTCTCCCATCTTGCTCATCTCAAATTCATTATGCATCAACTTAGAGTAATCTTTGCAGAGCTTTTCATTAGTAGCACCAAATATAATATCATCAACGTAAATATGTACTACTATGAAATCTTTCTTTGAGCATTTCTTGAAAAGTGTTGTGTCTACTTTTCCTCTAATGAAATTATTTTTCATTAGATATGTGCTTAGCCTATCATACCAAGCTCTTGGAGCTTGTTTGAGTCCATATAAAGCTTTCTTAAGCTTATAGACATGGTGAGGATTTTCAGAATCCTCAAACCTAGAAGGTTTCTTGACATAAAGTTCCTCCTCAATTATTCCATTTAGAAATGCACTTTTAACATCCAATTGATAAAGATTTATATCATGTTGTGCAACATAGGACATGAGAATTCTAATTGCTTCTAATCTAGCTACCGGTGCAAAGGTTTCAGTGAAATCAATACCTTCCTGTAGATTATACCCTTGAGAAACTAGTCTTACTTTTTTTCTTACCACTTTTCCATCTTCATCTAGTTTGTTTCTAAACACCCATCTGGTTCTAATAACAGTTTTCTCTTTGGGTTTAGAAACTAGAGTCCAAACATCATTTCTCTTGAACTGATTTAGTTCTTCTTGCATGGCCAGAATCCAGCTTTCATCTTGTAGGGCTTCTTCAATCTTTTTGGGTTCCAAATCTGATATGAAGGCCATGTTGTTGTTTTCATTGAAAGCATATCTGGTTCTAACTCCTTGAGATGGACTTCCAATGATAAGTCCTTCTGGATGATAGGTCTTGAATTTCCAATCTTTCTTCAAATTCTGAGTTTCAGACGTATCAGCACTTGACTGAATTTCTGACACGTCTACTTTTGACTTGTCTCAAGATTTTCCACTGCAGGATTAAGTTCAATACCTGCAACATCATCCTCTAGATCTGATAGTTCCCTATCAGTCTTCAAACCATCATTAAACAGTACATGAATTTATTCTTCTACAACATAAGTTCTAGAATTAAAAATTCTAAAAGCTTTAGACATTTCAGAATATCCAATAAATATGCCTTTAGAGTCAAATTTACCAAGATGATCTTTTGTATTAAGAATATAACACTCACATCCAAATGCATGGAAATATGATATGTTGGGTTTTCTACCTTTCTACAGTTCATGAGGACTCTTGTTTAGGATAGGTCTGATCAGTATTCTGTTTTGCACATAACAAGCAGTGTTAATGGCTTCTGCCCAAAAGTACTTAGGATGATTATTTTCATTAAGCATTGTTCTTCCCATCTCTTGAAGAGATATGTTCTTTCTCTCAACCACTCCATTTTGCTGTGGAGTTCTAGGTGTAGAGAAATTGTGAGAAATACCATTTTCCTCACAGAACATTTTGAACTGTACATTTTCAAATTCTCCTCCTTGATCACTTCTAATAGCATAAATGCAAAAACCTTGCTCATCGTGTACACTTTTACTGAATACTGTAAAGACCTTATAAGACTCCTCCTTGTGGGTTAAGAAGAGTACCCATGTAAATCTAGAATCGTCATCAATTATGACAAAACCATATTTCTTTCCACCTAGGCTAGCTACATTGATTGGTCCAAACAGATCCATGTGTAACAATTGTAAAGGTCTAGAGGAGGTGACTTCTTTCTTGGATTTGAAAGTTGATTTTACTTGTTTACCTCTCTGACATGCATCACATAAAACATCTTTCTTAAAAGAAATATCAGGCAATCCTCTCATATGGTTATTCTTTTTTAATTTAGAAATTTGTTTTATACTAACATGTCCTAATTTCTTATGCCATAGCCACTTTTCATCCTCTTTAGACATAAATCATGTTACACTTTGATCTGAAAGTTCAGACAGGTCAATCTTATACAGATTGTTTTGCCTTTTGGCAGAAAAGAGGGTCTTTCTACTATTGTCACTGACTATGCATGCATTCTTAGAAAAGGATACGGAAAATCCACTATCACACAATTGACTTATGCTAAGCAGAATATGTTTCAGCCCTTTCACATATAAGACATCATAGATAATAGGTAAGGGAGGTTTACCACCAATTTTACCTACACTAACCACTTTTCCTTTCTAGTTGCCTCCAAAAGTTATATGAGCATCTTTCTTAGGTTCGAGGTCTAGGAACATAGACCTTTCTCTTGTCATATGTCGTGAGTATCCACTGTCCAGGTACCATGATAGGTGTTTCTATTGTTCTGTTAAGCATGTCTGCAACAAGAATGATCAAGGACTTAGGTACCCATATTTTCTTGGGTCCTTTTCTGTTAGTATGAGGAGTCTGTGAAGACTTCCTTCTCTTTTTGTGGATACACTTAGATGTGATATGTCCAACTTTTCCACAGTATGTACATATAGATTTATTTAAATTAACTAACACAAATTTGACAGTTATTTTTGAGAACTTTGTTGATCCTTTATGATGTTCTTGACTGGAATAACCTATACCTTCTTTGTTAAGGGAGTGCCTCTGACTTCCCAAAAGTTTAGTCAGATTATCTCTACCGTTAACAAACATGGCAAGATCTAAGGTGAGCTCTTCTACTTTCTGTTGAAGTTTAATAACTTTTTCAGAAGATAGAGTTTCAACTGAGATCTCAACTTTAGACTTTTCAGTCTTAAGCATACTATTTTCTTCAGCTAACTTCTCACACTCTTGAGATTTCTGTGTATACTCATTTGAGAGTTTAACATACTGTCTCTTGAGGGTTTTGAAAGCTTTAGACATAAAGTTGGATTCTTCCAATAGTTCATCATAGGCATCATTCAATTTCTCAAGTTCAGAATGTACCTCAATTTCTGATTCAGAATCAGTGTCTGCCATAAGACAGAGATTTGCTTCAAGATCATCTCCTTCACTTTCAGTGGAGCGTTCATCAAGATCTTCCCAAGTGGCCATCATTCCCTTCTTCTTTTTTGTTGAAGAACTTCTTGGGAGGTTGCTTCGTGAGTTGAGGACATTCTGCTTTGATGTGACCAGGCTTCTTGCATTCAAAGCACACAATTGCATTTCTGTCATTAGATCCACCATCTTTGCTGTATTTTTCTTTGTTGAAACGTCTGAAAGGTTTGTCCTTTCTAAAGTTTCTTTTCAACCAAAGCTTTTTCATGTTTCTAGTGAAAAGAGAAAGTTCATCATCTTCATCATCAGAGTCATCCTCATTTGATTCCTCAGATTCCTCTGAAGATTCATCAACTTTGAGAGCTTTTGAAGTTGTTCCCTAGATGACTTCTTGTCAGCTTTAAGGGCAATGTATTTGTTTTTCTTTCCATTGTTTTCTTCAATCAGTTCTTATTCATGGATCTGAAGAGTACCAAGAAGCCCATCTAGATTCATTGTTGTTAAGTCCTTAGCTTGGAACACAACAGTTACAAGAGGTCTCCATTGTTTTGGAATACTTCTGAGAATCTTTTGAATGTGTTCCTCAGTCTTGTAGACTTTTCCCAGAGATTTCAATCCATTGGTTATGGTTTGAAATCTTCCATACATTTAGCCAATAGTATCTCCTTCTTCCATTTTGAACAATTCATATTTCCTGACCAACATGATGACTTTGGTCTCTTTGACCTTGCTGGTTCCTTCATGAGCAACTACTAGTGAATCCCACATTTCTTTTACAGATTCACAAGCACACACCTTTTCAAATTCTTCTCTGCTCAAAGCACACATGATTGCATATCTAGCTTTGGCATTTGACTGCCACTTTGTTTTTTGCTCAGTGGTCATGTTAGCTTTAAGAATCTCAGCTCCTTTGTCATCTTTAGGACCATAAGGTCCTTCTTCAATGAGATCCCAAAGATCAGAGGTATTGGATTGTAAAAACCACTTCATCTTTTCTTTCCAGTAGATGTAGTCCTCTCCATTGAAGTAAGGAGGTCTCAACATTGAGGATCCTTCTCCGGCACGGTTCTTGCTTATACTAGCTTTTCCTGCCATTTCCAAGATATTTTCTATACATTGTTAAGTGCTCAACCCAGAGGCTGAGCTCTGATACCAACTGAAATAACCAAATTTAACACAAGAAGGGGGGTTGAATTGTGTTTACCAACTTTTTCAGAAACTTTGAAAATAGTTTTTGCAGGCACAACAAACAGAACTTTAGATAACAAAAATTTAGACGAGTGACACGTCTAAATTTAATACAAAACACACGTACAGACAGAGAAGGGTAAAACAGTGTGATATTGTACTTTTAACTTTGTACTAAAATAGCTAAAAAGTTATTGCTGTGGTACAGAGATTGTGTGTTTATTCCTTAAAACCTTGAAACAAATGTTCTTTATTCTTTATCCTTTGTTCTATTATCCAGAGGTCTTCAAGATCCTTAAGGAAGGCATCTAATTTGAATAAGGTGGGTTGGACTTTATTTCTGACAAACTGACATCATAGCAGTGTTGGAAATTTAGATGGGTAAAAGGCAATCCAAAAAATTGGACGGGTGCTCATACAATTCGAAACTAGACGGGTGCTAGCGTATTCCAAAATGCAGACGGGTGGTCCACTGAGTCTTTTCCAGACAGATGCTTCTTGCCACATCATCAAGTATATTCAGATCTTGACTGAGCGTTTACTTGTCTTTGACTGACTTTCAGATGAGTGGTTTTTCAGACGATTCTCAAAAAGACTGAGCTCTACCAAAAGGTAGACGGGTCATAAAATAGACGAGTGGCCTTAAGTCTATTTTCCTGCACACTTATCAGATATGTCAGTAATTTCATATGGTTCAATATTATCATACTTAATCTATTTGGATTCATCAAAACTTAGAGAATCTACACATGGAATGTGTCTCAGACTTATGAGGTCTCAACATTGAGCACGTCTTGCTCTCTAATGAGCACGGGCGTGCTCACATCAGCGTCAATGAGACACATGCAGCCTTAAGCATGGGCATGCTGATACATGAGCACACCTGTGCTCATGCATCAGGAAGGGATTTTTAACTTAAAAACACCACTTAGCCCACTCTTAACCTTTCTAACAAACAAGGCACACACAAAGCCTTTATATGGAAAAACGGAGTGTTACCACTCCACCACCTTATAAAAATTTCGTCATCGAAATTTCTACTCACCTCGAACGAAGAGATGCGGGTATGCCTCCATCATCTTGATCTCAAGATCCCATGTAGCACTTTCCTCAGTCGCCCCACTCCAAAAGACTTTAACCAAAGGAATCTCCTTGCCTCTTAGCTGCATCACCCTCTAATCCTCAACTCGAACGGGTTGTACCTCAAAAGTCAAATTCTCCTTTAAATGAATCGTATCGGGGACTATCACATGGTTTGGGTCATGAATGTACTTACGAAGTTGTGACACATGAAATACATTGTGAAGTTTAGACAAGAAAGATGGCAATGTAAATTGGTACGCAACATAACCGACTCTTTTAAGAATTTGGTAGGGGCCAATGAATTTGGGAGTAAGTTTATTTTCTTTCATCACTCTACCGACCCCACTTGTTGGTGTAGCTCTCAAGAATACGTGATCACCTTCCTGGAATTCGAGCGCCTTCCTTATTTTGTCATGGTAGCTTTTCTGCCTACTCTGTGCCGTTCTCATCTTTTCCTGAATCATCCATACCTTTTCTGTAGTTTCTTGCACTATCTCAGGTCCTAACACCACACTATCACCAGGTTCATTCCAACACAAAGATGTCCTACATATCCTCCCATAAAGAGCTTCATAAGGTGTCATCCCAATACTAGAATGGTAGCTGTTGTTGCAGGTGAACTCTATTAGGGGCAAAAACTTGTCCCAACTACGTGACTGTTCTAGCACACAAGCTCTAAGCAAGTCCTCTAATGACTGGATGGTTCTCTCAGACTGACCATCCGTCTGTGGGTGATAAGCTGAACTTAGCCTAAGCTTGGTATATAAAGGCTTATGCAAACTAGTCCAAAACCTAGAGGTAAACCTCGGGTCTCTATCTGACACTATGCTAGAAGGTACACCATGTAACCTAACTATTTCCTTAATATACAACCGGGTCAACTTTTCCAAAGGGTATTCCATGTTCATTGGGATGAAATGGGCAGACTTAGTGAATCTATCCACAATAACCCATATTGCTTCATAGCCGACTGGAGTCTTCATAAGTCCAGACACAATCCATGGCAATACTGTCCCATTTCCATTCTATGATACTCAAAGGTTGCAACTTTCCTGATGGCTTCTGGTGTTCTATCTCAGCCTTTTGGCACACTAAACAAGCATACATGAACTCAGCCATATATTTCTTTATCCTAGGCCACCAAAACATTCTCTTTAAATCCTGATACATCTTAGTGGCACCTGAGTGCACACACAATCCACTCCTACGTCCTTCTTCAAGGATCAAATTTCTAAGCTCCGGGACATCTGGTATACAAACTCTATCCTTGAACCTCAAAACCCCATCACTTCCGTCCTTAAAACTAAGGTCTCTACCTTGACAAGCAACTCCCTCTGGTGTAAGAGATACTTATCTACCTTTTGGCCTTCTCTAATCTCATCCATCAAACTGTTGGTAGCCTTCAAGGGTCCAAGCCTAATGCTCTTAGGGGTAACTTCCCAAGCTAGACTTAGGTCTCTAAACTCCTCGATCAGATCCATCTCCCTAACCATCAAAGGGGAGACATGCAAGGTTTTTATACTTAAAGCATCGGCCACTACATTGGCCTTTTCTGGGTGGTAGGTCAGATCAAACTCATAATCCTTTAAGAACTCCATCGACCTACGTGGCCTCATATTGAGCTATATCTGATCAATAGATATTTCAAACTCTTATGATCACTAAAAACCTTAAACTTAGCTCCATAAAGGTAATGCCTCCAGATCTTTAAGGCAAATACTACAGCTCAAAACTCTAGGTCATGAGTAGGGTAGTTCTTCTCATGGATCTTCAACTGCCTAGAAGCATAAGCTACTACCTTACCATCTTGTATCAACACTCCACCTAAACCTTGCTTCGATGCATCACAATACACTACGAAAGGTTTACTAGGATCAGGGTATCCAATTATGTAACACCCTGTTTTTACGGTTTTTACCGTTTTGCTGTTTTTACTATTTTTCAATTATTGGTAGAATTTAATTGTTTGTAATTTTTTATATTAGATCTAGAAAATGATTTTTAATAAAATAAAATCATAATTATACTCTACCTTGTGGTAGAAGTTTACGGTAAAAATTTTGGTTTAAAACTCAAACGAAACCTGGTCTGTGTTTTCACTGACAGCAAGATTTTACTAGTCAGAAAACCTAATTTGACCCGTGAACGAAATGGTTTAGGTTTATATTTGATTTCCAACCCTTGTGGTTATTTTGAAAATTTCCAAAATAAATAGGTTATTATACGTTTGTCGGGCGAATACTCGACTATCGGGGATCGACGGAATCGAGAACGTAGGTGCAGAGACAAAATCCGACGCCGGAAGGATGAAGACAATGAGTCATAGGGGTGAGTCATATGGGGTGAGTCAAAGGGATGAGTCATATTACTTTCAATGTAAGTAATGATGACTAAAATGTGAAAAGTCCAAAATGCCCTTAAGCTTGCATTATAACTTCAAGTTTGCCATGACAACATTTTACCTTATTATCCCTAGCAACTCACGGCCATCACCCTTTAAAAAGGCCATCTTCACTTCATTTCCTCCATTTGGTTCATGTTCTTACACTTTGAAACAAAAACTCTTAGGTTCTTACACTTGATTTTCAAAGGAAGTAGTAGATTTTGATCATTTCTTCAAATTCCAAAGGTATAGCCTTATGATCCATGATCATACCTTCACTTTTCATCACAAATTTAATTTTTAAATCCATTATTTCTTCAAGATCAAATTCCTAGATCTAGTTTTTATTAAAATTCTAGAAAATCATAGAAAAATCATTTTAATATGAGATCAATTTCTATGATCTTCATATGACTTATATTTTCATCATCCAAGAGTTTGAAAAATTTAGAGATCTCTAGCCTATTTTTATTGACATGGTCGAACCTAAATCATAAATGGTTAGATGGATTTTCTTCATTTTTAACTTGTTTTCTTGTTGATGGTTCATGGCTAGGTTTTGTTGGTTCAAACCTTAAGCTCTAGGTGAACATCATCTCATTACTTGACTTTTCAAGTGATCAACAAAGGTATGGGGGAGATTACCACCATCCTGCCTTAGGGTAGATATGTTGATGGTTTATTAATGTTTAAGTGGTCTTGTAGTTCCTAAGTACAAATTTGTATATATATTTGCATATGCGTGTGATCCTCTTGGAGGATTTGGTTTGATATATGTTGGTTGTGATATATATGGTTTTGGTGTTGTTGATCTTTAATTAAGACCTTTTTTTTTTACTAAAAGTCTATTGGCATGCAAAAACATCACTATAGGAAAAGGCATCCCAACTATGTTGGCACCCCAGAACCTAACCATCATTTGCAGTATGCCAAAAATTCATTAAGAAAATAAAGAAAGAATACAAAAGAACATGGGGGGACTAAAGCCAATATCCGTGATAAGATCAAGAACATCTATAGTTTGGCAATCCTAATTTATTTCGGAAGAAATCCCCCCTTATAAAACTAGGAACATAGTTCCACCAACTAGAGACCCGACTAGTTACCCCAAAATTAGCTAATTTATCCGCACAACAATTCCCTTTCCTAAATATATGATAAATTCTGAAATTCATACTATCCTTAAGCAATTGACAAATATTCCATTGAGTAGTTGACAAGGAACACCCGAATTTGAGCTAAAAGCATCCGCCACCACCTTCTAGTCACACAAAAGTCAAAGAGAATTTCATTCTTTATGAAATGCAACATCTATGGCCATCATAGCAGCAATGAATTCAGCATGAAGAGCTGGAAGATTACCAAGGAAAGAAGCATAGCAACCTTTAACATAACCTGTAAAGTCTCTGAAGATGCCTCCTGCAGCAGCATAACCTAGAGCACCTCTGGCTGATCCATCTGAATTACATTTAATCCAACCCACCAAAGGAGCAAACTAGTCAACTTGTTTGATTAAATTTCCTTTTGAAGCATGACAGTCCACTTTAAAGAATCTGATTAGCTTAAATTCATCAATAAAGTTGGATGAAGTTCCCTTTGAAATGGAACCTGCTAGATTTGGGTCAGTTCTGATTTGGTTGACAGCATAACTAAAAGATATGCAATTATTTCTAAACCTAACTGAGTTCCTGCAGAACCAAATGGCAGAAAGAGTATTGATGATGGTTGCAAGAGCTAAATCCTTTGCTTGACTACCATTAAAACTATTACAGACCTTAAAAAGAGAAGCAAATGATGATGGATCAATAACATTATTTAGAACACTATTAAGCCATGACCAAATTGAGGAAGCAAAGCTTCATGATAAGAACAAATGCTTAACAGATTCAATAGCTTCACATCATAGAGAACACATAGAGACAGTTAACACCTTTGGCCCTAATATTTTCATCTGTAGGCATTCTTTTGTGCACCATTCTCCATACCACGAAAGATTTAGATGGTGGAATAAATGGTTGCCAAATTAACTTAGACCAACTTAAACTAGCAGAAGCTGGATTTATAAACTTATATGCATCTTTAAATGTTAAATCCCCTGCATCTAAGTGACACCACTTTCAGCAAGAAGGTTTGGAAACCTGATCTGCAATTCTGGAGGCAAAAACCATGATCCATTTCTAATGAAGTCATGTATTGTGGCAGACAGAAGGTGATGCATATTTCTTGGAGCTTTAAGAAAGTCCAACTTCGAATCACCATTAGCCAACCACCTATCATTCCAAAAACTGATTTTAGACCATCTCCAAGATTCCAGGCTGAATTATGCAAAACAGTATGAGTAAGACTCCTAATACTAGGCCAAATAGATGACCTAACATAGGAGAGGAAAGGAGCTCCTTTTCTGAAGAATCTTGCTCTAAGTAGCCCTGGCCATTCTTCCTGAGAAACTGTTACATTCCAGCACAATTGAAGTATGACTGCAACATTAATGGACCTAATAGACCTGAGACCTAAACCACCCTCGTCAGTTGGTTTACAAAGATGTTTCCAAGCAATTGTCATAGTCTTCTTAACATGGATATTGCCAGACCAAATAAAATTTCTAATCCATCTATCATTGGACTTAAGCAATGTAATAGGCCAAGCATAAATCTTGAAACTATACAACAAGATACCATTTATCACAGAATTCACCAATTGGCATCTCCCCATGATAAACAACAAAGAACCCTCCCAAGCAGCAAGTTTAGCCTTAATTCTATCTGCAATAGGCTGCAAGTAGATCACCTTAGGTTTTCCTTTAAAGATAGGAGTACCTAAATAAGTAAAAGGAATACTGCCTTGAGAAAAACCCAGAATTCCCTTAATCTCATTTATCTTGCTAGAGGAAATAGAGCCTGCAAAGAACTGAAATTTAACAATGCTCAATTTTTGACTAGAAGAAGCTCCATAAACAGTAAACAGGCTCATTAGATTCCTTAATCCTTTATTTGTTCCTTTACAGAAAACCATAATGTCATCTGCACAGAGGATATGGGAAGGAGTTTTAAACCCCTTTGGACCAGCCATGTGTTACAACTGATTTGAATCCATAAAAAATGAAATACTTCTACTTAGCACATCCTCAGCTTGGCAAAAAAGGAGGGTAGATAGAGGATCACCTTGCCTCACTCCTTTTTGCAAGCCATGTAACCAACCGAATGACCATTTACTTGGAAAGACAGTCTAGCAGAAATTAAGATAGTGCTTACCCAATTACAAAAATCACTGTGAAAACCAAAGGCAACAAGCACTTTCAACAGAAAATCCCAATCACGCTTTTTTAATGTCAAATTTGAGAGCCAAATTACCCCCAAAAGACTTATTTTCAAGCATGTTTATTGCTTCTGAAGTGATGCAAACACATTCATAAATCTTCCTTCCTTTAATAAAGCCTCTTTGTTGAAGAGAGACGATTTTGGGAGCAATAATGGACAACCTGTCTGCGAAGACATTTGTTATTTCTTTGAACTGAAAGTTTTCTAGAGAAATTGGTCTACAGTCCTTTATTTTGTCAACTTCAGAAAATTTTGGAATGAGGGTAACTAGATTAGAGTTCAGTCCAGGCAAAATCCAATTATGCTTGAAAAATTGAAAACTAACTTAAAGAGACCATCCCCTATGATATGCCAAAAAGACTGATAAAAGGAACATCCAAAGCCATCAGGACCGGGGGCACTGGAACCATTCATAGAGAAGACAACACTTTTCACTTCATCAAAAGCTGGAAGATTGGTCAGCATTGCATTATTTATGGCTGAAACAACATTAGGAATCACTGTGTCTATTAGATCAGTATCTGAGCATTGATTTTCTGTGGCATATAAGGCATAGAAATAATGCAGCACATGCTGCTCAATATCGGCGGAAACCTCAAGAACCTCATCACCATTCTTCAAAATAGACATCTGCTTGGTGGAGCTTTTAATTTTTGCAGTTCCGTGAAAATATTCTATATTCCTGTCCCCACAGCTAAACCATTTCAGATTTGTCATCTGCTTCCAGAATGATTCCTCAAAAGCTAGAGCTTTCTGCAAATTCTGCTGAGCTAGAAATTCTTGCTCCAGAAGCTCAGTGGAAAAGCCATTTAAGGCTATTTGGTTCTGAACTTGATCCACCAAAAGTAAAGCACCATCCATTTTTTGATTGACATCCCCAAAAACCTGTTTGTTCCAGATTTTAAACCTTGCTTTCAGAATTTTTAACTTTGCCTGAAGACAAACATAGGACAACCAAATTTCCATGACAATTGATTCACAATCATTGTGCTCAGCCTACATGTCAAAATATTTGAAAGAAGATGTACTAGATTTAATTCCTGTATGCTGTGTTATCATGAGAGGATAATGATCTGAATGGCTTTTTGTTAGAGTATAACAAGAAATATTGTTCCAATATGAAAGACAAGAGTTATTTATAATAGCTCTATCCAATCTTTTTTAAGTATGAGAATTTCCACCCGTGCCATTAGACCATGTGAAGGGGGAACCTCTGGTCACAAGATGAGTAAAATTTCCTGCAACAGTCCAATTATTAAAATCATAACAAGATGCCTTAAAAGGTAAACAACCCCTTCTCTTTTCATGAGCACCTAGAACTGCATTAAAGTCTCCTTTGAATAACCAAGCTCCATCAAAATCATGCTCAACCTTTGCTAAATCCCTCCAAAGCTCTCTTCTCATTTGATACAAAGTAGAGGCATAAACAACGGCAAAATACAGATTCTGACTGTGCACAGTGACAGAGAAAGCACAGCGTTGAGAAGATGTATAGATAACACCAGGGTCCAGTGCTTGAACACATAAACACCACAAGTTTGGACTTCTACTACCTCTATCATTAAAAGCAAATGATTTCAAACCAAGATTCTTCCAATAAGATTTTTAAATTTGACATGAATAATTTAAGGCCATTCGGTCATGACTGGTTTAAGGGGTTCTATGATGTGTTAAATGATTTGAATGATTTTTATGAGAAGTGAATGGATATACAAGAATAGAAATTGGTTTGGATTGATTTGGATGTGTGTATTGAAAGATATGATTTTATGAGTCCTTAGGGACTAAAATGTAATTTCTGAGAATTTAAATGACTGCACTGAAATTCATATTATTGCATGTTAAGATTGTAGTCCTTGATGAGACAAAACCATAGAAATTGGTTTGGTGTTAATTGGATTAATACATAAAAAGTTATAAGCTTTTTTGTAAGAAAGAACCTTTTTGCAATTATTGTAAAATATTTGGGGCAGAGATGTAATTTCTGGAAAATTTGAGGTCAACTGAAAAATATTTCTAAAGAAGTTGGTTTGGTGTGATTTGAAGTTATGAATAAAAAGGTATAAGGTTTTAAGTGAATAAGGACTTTTTTGTAATTAATGAAAGTTTAGGGACTAAACTGTAATTTTCAAAAATTTACGAATTTGGACAGTTAGAAACTGTTTTTCATGCCTATCAAACTGTTCTAAAACACCAAAATGAGTTTTGGACTACTAGAGTGTAAAATCGTTTAAAAAGGATTTACGAGATTTACAAAATTAACGACGTTCGATCAAATTCTTAGAAATTTTGTATAAATGGAGATTTTGATGGAAAAATAGTGTTTCAATATTTTCATATGAGTAATATAACCTAGGAGAGTAATACATTTGAGGTGAAGAACCATGTTTTAAGGATTTTTGAGAAAATGTTTTGGAGAAATTGATACCTATGTTTCTTTGAGGGAAATTACTCTTGAAAATGGATTTGATTTTATCTAAAGGTTTGGGTTTTAAGCCAAAAATATTTTAGTCTTCAAAGACGATATTTTACTGTAAAACATAAAAGCCTAAGTCAAGAATGACTTAGTGAAAATACAAACGTAATGATTTATGACGTAGGGTGGAACACGACCTTATGTCATAAAGTATGGATAATTCATTATCCATATTCCATAAAATTTAATGGACTCGGAATGATTTGTTTTCTTGGAAGCCAAAGAAAAAGGATCAATTAGAAAACTATAGAGAAATAAATAATTGGACTTGTGTTCCAATCTCATAATGCGCTAGGATTTTTAATCAAGTACTTTAAAGAAAACTTTGTACAAAGATGAAAGGTTACTCGAGAACTTTATCTTGATGATTAAGTATCGGTGATTCGGACTTAAGGACATCTAGCATCTCTTACACTATGTTGAAAGGATTCTGATGGAATCAAACACTGTTATCCGATGGATGGACGAGAAGAATGCATTTTCGGCAAAGTTTACCTAAACACATAGTGAAACTATGTTCTGTAAGGCCGTTGTGCCTAGGAGATTGAGCTAACACTTTCATGCGGGTGTGAATTTCGTAGTGACGATTTATTGATGCTTGGGGGTGTCGGGGTATGAAATACTCATATAGTCCCAGTGGGTTGCTCCTCTGTGGCGTGGTGATCTTGTAATACACCGACGTACTCTACTAGACACTATGTATTTATGGTAGTGTTTGATGTTCCCCAAAAAGCGCCCAGTGGGTTGCTCCTCTGTGGCGTGGTGATCTTGTAATACACCGACGTACTCTACTAGACACTATGTATTTCTGGTAGTGTTTGATGTTCCCGAAAAAGCTTATGTGCACGATGATGACTGTTGACACATTTTATTACCCAAGGCTGGTGGACTCCGGAACAATCCTCCGAACCACTCTCTCCGACTGTTTGTTAAAACCATGGTATAGAGAATCAGAGGTCATTCCTCGAGTCTTAGATGTCTCTTATCTAGAGAAAAATGGTGCCATATGATTATGCTGTTGTGAAATAGTATTATTTCTGTTGTGATGGATGATATAATTGTTTATTTATATTTGTAAGTACCTGTGTGTGGTACCATTGCATGTCTGCCTTAAGTGTAAGATGAACGGAAATCTCACCTCATTTCTGTATTTACTGGTTTGCTGTTTTCTATCTTACGTCCGGCAAAGATGACGACAACACTGTTTCTCCTTCACACCCCGATGGAGTTTGAAAGTACTTGGAGACATGGACACAGTCTAGAGGGCTTTAGTGTAATGGACATTTTGTCATTTCTTTTGTATCTGGCCAGTCTCGTGTCTATGTTATATTTTGTGGAGCTATGTCTCTAAAGTTGTTACTATTATTATAAATCTATTTCCAGTAAGTTGTTGTTGCTTTACGGGTGTTGGTATTTCCGCCTTCTTTCTAAACTTCTTACTATTATATATATATATATATATATATATATATATATATATATATATATATATATATATATATATATATATATATATATATGAGTGAATGATGTATGTTAAAGAATATGTGAAATCATTTGCAATAGAGAAAAGTAAAAAGTAAACCTATATTTTTGGTAAAAGAATTAGTTTCCTCTTTACTCGGTCTTATAAAATAGAAATGTCACAGACAATGTAGCGCCCGAGAAGGGTGTTACAAATTATGGATACCAGATATCACGGACCAGTTTCCTAACGGGAACGGGGGAAACTACCGTGATACTGTCGTAGTCCTTGCCGAGCTGCTCCATGTATCCTAACGGGAATGGGGATACCTTTATACTGTGCAACTATTCCCTAACGGGCCGAATGGGGGAATAGTATCATTCTCAGAATGAGCACCCAAACAAGAATGCGGGTGTGCACCGATGTTTACAGATGTGTCACTTGGACGACTGACTAATATCCCTAACGGGAATGGGGGATGGTGACAGGATTGTAGGTTGCCACATCAGCATACAGGTTTAGGTGCATGAGAGAATAGGTAGTGGATAATCCAATAACTTGAGGATTATTGCAACCTATATGTGCTCTAAATGTGATGCATGTCTTTGTTTGTTGTTGTATATACGTTATGTATTCTGAGACACCCCGATGTTCCATTAAAGTAAAACTTAATTAACTAAAACTTAATCGTAATATTAGCGTTAGACATATATACAGAAAATCGTAAATATTAAAACTTAAAAGTAAAAAACAAAAATTAAACATCACACTACACACATATATTTAAATACAAACATACTGTGCTGATAAACTAAAGAGGGTACCCCATCAGTAGGGTCCCAAAATATACATACTGATACAAAACGATATAAGGAATGGAAACTATAACGTCACCAAAAATACGCACTGGCCACAGACACTCTCAACTCAACTACTCAGGTCTACCGCTCGTCCTCCAACATCTGGCTCGTAAGGAGTCCCATCAAACTCCTCTGTAGCTGGGTCCTCCGCAAGGTCTTCTCAAAAAGATCACATAAAATAAACATACATAAAAAAGAAGTAGGGGGATATCTATCATCACACAATGAAAAGGGTACGTAACATATAAACAATAAAGGCACATAAACAAGCATCACAGATATATATATAAAAGAAATATATAAAATCATCCTCCAGACACATTATCATCCTCTACCCTTTGCACTCATACAACTTTTGTTGACGTGGCCACCACCAATCCTGTCACACATCCCTTGCCCGCTCAGGGATGTTCATCAGTCATCCATGCGACACATCCCCAAATCCCGGTGCACATTCTCATCCGCGATGAGAATGCTCATGCAAAACAATGACACTATAGCTGCATATCTCGCTCCGGTGCACACCTTGATTCTCTCTCGAGGGTGCTCATGCATAGCAATGACACTATAGCTGCACAACCTAAATCTAAGTTGGGACAGTCCCGTGAGGGCTTCTGACCTCGTGTGTTCCAAAAACACGGCTGTGATCAACAACATGCATCTATATGGATCGCATCGACATATATCGAGTCATATCCTAGTGCCTTAACCTCTCATCACTATTTCATAGCATATCTCAAATAATATCACCTCATCAATCTCATCATAATAAAATATTAATTAGTTAGGTTAGACACGTTGATGAGCCTCTGTTTGACTGGTTTTATAACTAGTCAAGACCTTGGCTTTGTGCTTATTTTATATCATTTTTACCCAAACTAGACTTTATTGTCCTTAAGTAATATTTTGAGTCTGTAAATTGTTTTTAAGTTAATTTAGTTGATTTAGAGTGAATAAAGTATTTACTTTTATTTTCTATTTTCAGGTAAATAAAAAGGAATAATTCTGGAGTTTCTCGCCCCGCGAGAAGACTGTTCGCCTCGCGACCCCGAAGTTGACTGTTCCAAGAAAATGCAAAGTCTCTGGTTCGCCCCACGAATAAATGGCTCGCCTCGCGAGTCATCCAACCATGAAAAGTCAGAGACGATCACGGCTTGCCCGTGTTGAAGGTCACGGGCGTTACAGTTGAGAATTTGAAGAGTTCGCCTCGCGAAGGATATGCTCGCCTCGCGAGAAGACCAAGAGTTGCAGACCTTTCGCATAATTCGCCTCGCGAGCAGTGCTTCGCCTCGCGAGGCCTTGAATTTCAGAAGTTGTATATAAACTGCTCTATGGCAGAATGAAAGGGTGGCTAGTCAGTTTTGGCTAGTCTCAGTTGGTAGTTAATTAGTTTTAGTTTCTCTTCTTTTGTTTTGCTTCTGTAATGGAGAACTAGTCTCCTAGATTAGTCTACTGTATGAGAATTCTATATACTTGAGGTTTTGTAAATCCCTATTTTAATTGCTTTTCCCTTTTCAATACCATATTATACATTTCTGTTTGTTATTTCAGGAGTGTGTAGTATTGTATTGATTTGTTTCAGTGATGTTATTTTCCTATACTTAATCGCGTTTGTTATTTCGCGTGTGTTCATTCATGTTCGTTTGTTCATGAGAGCTTAACCCCGTTTGTTATTTCGGGAATAGGAACTTGCATCTATAGTAGCAATTACGTTGTTAGTTGTTGCTGTAACTGAAAGGGGATTAGAATCTGCTTAGGGCTTGGGATTACAATAACCAAGGATAGTTGGGATTTCTTGACAGTAGATTAATCGTTGTTTGATATTTGTTAATCTCTTTTCTTACTCTGTTTTTATTTTGTTTCCTTTATTTTATTTTAATCTCAAAACCCCCATTTCTAACTTTTACTAATTTTCTGTTAATAATAACAACAACTAAAGAGTCCTTGAGAGACGATCCGAGTTGTCGCACTATACTGCATTATTTTATAATCGCTCGTTCTTTTTGGCGCGTGGCGACAGCGCGGTCACACGTCTAAATCATGTATAATACACTCCCCAACATGCATCACTTAATAGGGTTGTTATCAATCAAGACAACATGTTATCAATCATAATCAAAATAAAATAATAATAACATAATAATAATAATAATAATAATAATAATAATAATAATAATAATAATAATAATAATAATAATAATAATAATAATAATAATAATAATAATAATAATAATAATAATAATAATAATAATAATAATAATAATAATAATGATAATAACAACATATTCAAATAAACATAATAACTATAATTAACATGTTAATCAAAACAACATACAGCAAGCAATTCAATATAGTAAAAATCAGACAACCTCAATATCATAAATATAACCTAACGGCAATAAAACTACAATCTCCATATCATCATTGGTAACACTAAGTAGTCCCCAATGTGATATTGACATTGTCAATTATTCACCCACTAGTAGGGTTTAGGTCGCCCTACGCCAATATTGAATAGAATGTTACTTAGCCATTTCCAACGTTAGATGGCTTCTTTCCCCCACCCGAGGTGTCGTAGGCTAGATTTAGATCAATGAAACAAGCCCGCTCTAAACTCCCCAAATCTTCCTCGTGAGGTTCTCCTACCTCCGGGTTCCAAAAATTCTCCTGAATAAATATTCATGAAGCACACATTACGTGTAACCCAAATCTAAAGACGGAACTGAAAACCGATAAACGGATTGAGAGATAACTTCAATGGCAATTCGGCCTAAAAAGAACATAAGCTTACCTTAGCCTAATTAAGAAAAGAAAGGTAGGATGATGAATTAGACGCCGTGAGGATCACAACGGTATAATCGTTTGTTCAATAGGACAAACGGATTGGTTGGAATCAGCTCTGGAAGTTTCTCTCTCTTTCTCACTTCCTCTCCTCTCTCTCACTCTCTAATTTTTTTTATTTTTAACCTTCTAAAAGGTTCTCCACGAAATTGTCATTTAAATAGTATTTTTTTTTACACTGGCCGCTCAGTGCCAGTGATCTAGCGCTCCGCGCCAGGGAGGTGCACCACCTCTCTCCCCCAATCGCCGAGTGACACGTCTCAGGTCCAGCGCTCAGTGCCCTATATGCTGCGCTTAGTGCTGGTTGCTGTCCAGCACTACTGATTCATACGTTTTATCACGTTCTGAGCTCGTTTGAAATCCGATTGACAGAAATTTGAAATATAGACTACTTTATACCTAAGGAATAAGTCCAAGCCCTCAAACATACCTAATTTCTTCCTCAAAAATAATTTTACTATTGTGCACTCTTAAGCATTCTAAACGGTATAACGAAAATTCTAGAAAACGTTAGCATTCAATTCAACGCCGGTTAATCTCGTACTTTCCATGCAAGGTTCCCAACACCTAAACATGCATATTAGACCTTAAATCAAAGTCTAAAACATAGTTACCCAACATATAAATAATGCCTTAAAACACGGATGTTACATATTCCTTTTCAAAATATGATGATAGAATAGTTTCTTATCTCCTTATCCCCTTCTATGTATCTTTTGTTCTCGATATGTGAAGCAGAGTCAGTTTGAGACACCCCATTGTCCCATTAAAGAAAAACCTAATTAAGAACATAGATATAAACATCACACCACACACGCGTGCACACACACACACACACACACACACACACACACACACACACACACACACACACACATATATATATATATAATACAAACACACTGTGCTGGTATACTGTAGAGGGTACCCCATCAGTAGGGTCCCGATAGTACAAACCATGATATAAATAAAATACATAAAAGATCCAACAAAAAAAGACTCAAACCTCACTGTTGTCTCCACATCCCCAGCCCCTCTCAAAAGTACAACAAAAATGGGCTCACAATCACAACCTTTGTACATCGCACACACTAGCCTCTATTAACCCTAGCATGGATGACTAGAGCTACACTGACTTTCCCCGCGTGCATGTCTGTACATCTGCTGCCGTGTTCTGGATGGTCCCGATGCTGCTGTCTCACTACTACCAGATATACTCCTGCGAGGAGGACGTTGGAATCGTCACCAATAATGAGCACTAATGTGTGCGTTCCGACAAGTGTACCGGATTCGTCGCCAAGTAATAAAAAGATATCCATCCCACAGAGACCGTGATCTCAAATCACAACTAATTATTAAATCGATAAAATTGGATTATGTAAAAAAGGATTTTGATTTTTGGAATAAGAGATAACTTAGAAAAATAGGATAAGGAATGCAATCAAGTAAAACAGAAAGTAAATCAATTTGTGGTTTTTCAGATCTAAAGGGATTCCTAGGAATTTGGGTTACCAACAAGATCGTTCATGTTACTAAATTGACTACCTCTTATTAATTATCAAAATTGCCTTGAAGGCGAATTTATCCTCAAATAGTTGATGGTCCCTCTCGGGTTATAAAAACAGTGCCCGATTAAACCAACCCCTACTCTCGTGGTAGTTGAATTTAGATCGGACCCTTTAAGTTTTGTGACAATTCGTGAATCCTCGAAGGACCGCTTCTAACTCTCGTGATTTAAGTCCTAAGTCGATTCTATAGATCCGACACCTAAGTTCACCGCTAGGTTCCTCCTTAGGGTATCTATGTCACGCAAATAAGCGGCCGCCAAATTTACGAGTAATTAAAACAATAGAAATCATATCTAAAGCAAAATCGAAATTAACAAGAAATCGAAATCAATTCATAACATAAAAACAGATCTTGGGCATAGCCCCAATCCCTAAAAATAAAGCTACTACTCAAGCATTGCCATAGTGATGACAAGCTTGGTTAAAAACAACATGAAATAAAAAAATAAGAGAAGAGAAGAAGAAGAAGAAGAAGAAGAAGAAGAAGAAGAAGAAGAAGAAGAAAAAGAAGAAGAAGAAGAAGAAGAAGGAGAAGAAGAAGAAGAAGAGAGATGCTAAAAATTTGCCTAAGTGGTAGCAGCCCAAAAAATCTCCCGAGTCTCTGCCTAGATGCCATATTTATAGATTAGGGAAGTTTGAATCCCAATCAGACACAAATTCAGATAAATTCAGTTTGTTCAGATCCAAATAATGCGCATCACGACCGTGATGGCCATCACGAACAGGCCATGACGGATTTTGCCTTAGAAATTATTCACGGGTTGGTCTGTCACGGTCGTGATGCTCATCACGGTCTGGCCCTGATGGCCATCACGGTCGTGATGCCCATCACGGCCTGGCCCTGACAGCTTCTGACTTTTTTCGTTCTTTCTTTTTCAGCCATGCTCGATCATTGCCGTGATGGCTATCACGGCCAGGCCGTGATGGGCTCTGTTTGGCTCATTTTTCTTCACTTTTCAAGCCCCATCTTCATGCAAGCTCCATCATGGTTAATCTTGAGCATTTTAATCCTTAATTCCTGCACAACAACACCACAAAACCGCCTTACCCGTTCCAAGGTAAAAATTAACCAAAATCTAATTAAAAATGCCTAAACTATATGAAAATGCATATTCGAATAAGTACCCAAGAGACAATCAATTTCAAGTCCAATTGGAATCTCAGGTTTCCTAAATTTATATTCTCACTGATTCGGGCACTCTTGTCACCTCACTCAAGTGTTTAAGGGTATATGATAATTCGCTCAATTTCCTCAAGGAAGGAATTCTACCATAAGCTTGACTATTAACCAGATCTCTACTTTATTAATGAAAACACATAAGAATCAAGAGGTCTTTTATTTTGGTTGTAATGAGGCCATGGGATTAATCGTTAGGTGGGGAAATCAAGAAAAGGAAATTTCAAGAAGGCTAAACAAAATATCAAACATTGCAAAGCATGACACCTTCTAAAATACCTTTTTGGGCTTTGATTCATTTTTCCACCTTTCTTTCTTTCTTTTTATTTTATTTCTCACTTTCTTTTTGTCATCCCCTTCTCCCCTTTTCTTTTTTTGTTTATTTTATTTTATTTATTTGGAGAAGGGGAGATTTTCAGCTCAAGAGAAATATTTTTCTATCTTTCTCATCCCACAATTTATTTTTCAAACTACCTTTTTACCCTTTTTGCAATACTTTAAAAGGTGTCATACCAAGCATCATTCATCAAAACATTTCAAGGTACCAAGAAAAACATTTTATTTTTTTTAGGCTCAAAATTGGGCAACTAAGGGGTAGAATTTTATCAATCAAAGCTCGGAAGGCCGGAAAAATACCTAGCGCCTCAATCATTTTCAAAAATATTTTCAAATAAATTTTTAAGTTTCAAAACTGTTTCAAGTCATGTTCTAGAGAATACAATCCAAGAGGAATAAAACACTCTATCACAAAGAATGGGGTAGATTTAGTGAGTACCCCTTTTTGGCTCAAAAATCTCACATTTAGTAGTTTAAAATCAATGAGAAACACAAATCTAAGGAACCACATGCTAATTATCAACTATCAAAAGATCATCTCAAGCATTTTTATTTTTAGCCTTATCACAAGAATAAAAAATTGGGTTCAAAAATTCACTATCTCAATTTATTTGGCACTAAGTTCTCACAATTAGATGCATACTCTAAGCAAAGGGGCAATCTAATCATGTGATCATGCAAAACTATGCCTATATGAATGCAACATGAAAAATTCAAAAATGCAAAAATTTGTAAAAATACCCCTACCCCAAGCTTAAAAACTTACATTGTCCCCAATGTAAATAATCAAGTCAGAGAGAGGAGAAAAATGGAACAACTCATCGAGGTGGTAGAGGATGCTGGCTGACATGCCAGTCAAAGAGATGTTGGAAAAAGTGTCATGGCCGTGATGTGTGTCACGGCTAGGCCGTGATACATTCTGACCTTCAGGGTCCTTCTCATCACGTCCGTAATGGATGTCACGGCTGGGCCGTGATCCTTTCTGGTCTTTTCTGGTTAGCTAATCACGGCATGATTTCTGACTTTATTTGTCCTTGCCTTTTTGTTCTTACTTCCTTCATAACCTGAAAATGCTTGGAAAATCCATCAATTAGTGACCTTTCTTTTCTCATCTTCTCAAATTATTCAAAAACAAATGGAAAAGGGAAAGAAAACTTGGGTTGCCTCCCAAGAAGCGCTTATTTACGGTCTTAAGCTTGACCATACTTCTTTCAATCAACCGGGGTCGGCTGGGCCTAGAAGTGCAAGAACACTTCTCTTTCATTGGAGTCCTTCAAAGAACCTATTTTGCTCATATGGCCAATTGCGCTTTCGCTTTGCTCTTTTCACTCTGAGTTTCATGGCCTTACTCCCTCCCGTCGGAAGTTTTGTTTCTACATGATGAGAAACTCCGACTTCATCACCATTTGGTGCATCATTCATCATGCAAAGCTTGGGAGTTGCTTCCATATTAGGCTCTTCCTTCACCTCTGGAGACATTATATCGATCCTGCACACATGACTCTCAAAAGGAGGGTTGTTATATGAGTTAGTCAAATCAAAATCTACCCTACCTTCCTCTACATTGAGAGAGAGTTTGCCATTCTTTATGTCTATTATCGCTCCAGCTGTGGCCAAAAACGGCCTTCCTAGAATGATGGGGAATTTAGAATTCCCGTTCATATCCAACACCATGAAATCGGTAGGAATGAAAAAATTTCCTACCTTTATGGGGACATTCTCTAGTATACCTAGAGGAGTTTTAGTTGAGCCATCCGCAAATTGTAAAGAGAATTTGGATGGACTCAATTCCCTGGTTCACAACCTCTCCAAGATAGTAAGCGGCATCATGCTTGCACTAGCCCCTAAGTCACATAAGGCTTGGTCTATTTTCACCTCTCCAACTGAGCAAGCAATAGAGAAACTACCTGGATCTTTTAGTTTAGGAGGCATATTAGTTTTTATCTTGACATTGTGATCCTCAGTTAAGCTCTTAAATTCTACTTGCTTTCTCTTGACCAACCTTTGTGGGAAAGGTATTGGGGGTTGGTAAGGTGGTGGGGGGACATACTTTGGCTCTATCTCTTCATCTTTGCTCATGTCCTCCTCACATTCCACATCCTTTTCAACTACCCCAAGCTTATCATCCCTCAAGTATATGGCATTACAATGTTAGTTGGGATTAACTTCGGGTTGTCCCGGAAACGTATCCTTAGGTCTAGAGTATGTACTAGCTTGTTGGGCAATCTGGGTTTCTAGCATCTTATTATGGATGGCTAAGTTATCTACCTTAGATGCTAACTCTTTTATTGCCTCATTGACTGCCCTACCTTGTTGTCTAAACTCTTCGTTTTGTTTTGTTTGAGTTTCAACAAAACATTCCAAAAGAGACTCAAGTTTAGACTTTTGTACCTGAGGATACCCCGATGCGGGTTTCCTATTACCTTGGCCTTCTTGGAATTCATGGTTCAGCGTGTTGCTGTAGTTCCCGTAGGAGAGGTAGAGGTAAGGGCTGTTCTTCCTTCCTTGGTTGTAAGAATTTGGGGGAATGAAGTTTTGACAAGAGTTCACTTGTTCCCCCGAAGCGCCGGATCCATGAGCAGTACCATGTGGGCACTACATTATGTCATGTCCCTGGATTCCACAAATCTCACAAACACTGTTAGTAGCACCTATTGAACTCACATTGGCCTTTTCAAGATGATCAAAGCGTTTATTCAGTGAGTCAATTTTAGACATAATGAGATCAGTGCTATTCATTTCAAACTTACCCTCCGAAATATTTTTCGGGTTATTACCTCTTTCTGAACCCCATTGGTGGTAGTTGGTGGTCACGTTTTCAATGATGTTGAATGCCTCGGTCAGAGGCCTATTCATAAAGGCTCCACCAGCTGCGGAATCAAGTGACACCTTCGAAGAGTAGTCCAATCCTTTGTAGAAGGTATGCACTAACAACCACCTCTCGAGCCCATGATGTGGTCAAGACTCCAGCAATCCCTTGTAGCGATCCCAAGCTTCGGATAAGCATTCTCCGCCCTTTTGGAAGAAGCCGGTGATCTGAGTTCGTAGGTAAGCCGTCTTGGATGGAGGGAAGAATTTCTCCAAGAATGCCTGCTCTAGTTGGTCCCAAGTCGACAAGGTATTAGCGGGCACTTGCTTCAACCAAGCTTTTGCCTTTCCAGTAAGAGAGGAGGGGAATAACCTCAAGCGTATAGCATCGACCGGGGCACCATGAATCCTAATTGCATCGGTGAACTCCAAGAAAGTCTCCACATGATCGGTCGGGTCCTCCGAGGGAAATCCTCCGAATTGATGTTGTCTAATCATGCTAATTAGCATAGGCCGTATAGTGTAGTTCTCCGCCTCGATCTCTGGCCTAGCAATCCCAGTTCGCAAACCCCTCACATTTGGGGCTGCGTAGTCCTTCAATGGTTTGGTATCCGGTAGATTCGCCATGAGTGGAATGGGAATCAACCTCTCTCTCTCTCTCTTTGTAGTCTCCTACGTCTTTGAAAGGTCCTCTCGATTTCGAAATCAACCTCAATAAGGCTTCCAAGACTTAGGGATCTTTGCATAAAAGAGAAAAACATAGAGAGATAGATACTCTAGAAAGGAAAAGAGATAAATGAGAATATTTTTTTTAACAAAAAACAATTAAAAAAATAAAAATAAAAAGTCCAAAAAAATCAATTTAAAAATTAAATTGAGATTCAAGAAAGCACAGTCCCCGGCAACGGCACCAAAAACTTGGTGTCGTGCGTTCCGGGAAGTGTACCAGATTCGTCGCCAAGTAATAAAAAGATATCGATCCCACAGAGACCGTGATCTCAAATCACAACTAATTATTAAATCAATAAAACTGGATTATGTAAAAAAGGATTTTGATTTTTGGAATAAGAGATAACTTAGAAAAATCGGATAAGGAATGCAATCAAGTAAAACAGAAAGTAAATCAATTTGTGGTTTTTCAGATCTAAAGGGATTCCTAGGAATTTGGGTTACCAACAAGATCGTTCATGTTACTAAATTGACTACCTCTTGTTAATTATCAAAATTACCTTGAAGGTGAATTTATCCTCAAATAGTTGATGCTCCCTCTCGAGTTACAAAAATCGTGCCCGATTAAACCAACCCCTACTCTCGTGGTAGTTGAATTTAGATCGGACCCTTTAAGTTTTGTGACAATTCGTGAATCCTCGAAGGACCGCTTCTAACTCTCGTGATTTAAGTCCTAAGTCTGATTCTATAGATCCGACACCTAAGTTCACCGCTAGGTTCCTCCTTAGGGTATCTATGTCACGTAAATAAGTGGCCGCCGAATTTATGAGTAATTAAAACAATAGAAATCAGATCTAAAGCAAAATCGAAATCAACAAGAAATCGAAATCAATTCATAACATAAAAATAGATCTTGGGCATAGCCCCAATCCCTAGAAATAAAGCTACTACTCAAGCATTGCCATGGTGATGACAAGCTTGGTTAACAACAACATGAAATAAAAAAATAAGAGAAGAGAAGAAGAAGAAGAAGAAGAAGAGAGATCCTAAAAATTTGCCTAAGTGGTAGCAGCCCAAAAAATCTCCTGAGTCTCTGCCTAGATGCCATATTTATATATTAGGGAAGTTTGAATCCCAATCAAACACAAATTCAGATCAATTCAGTTTGTTCAAATCCAAATATTGCGCGTCACGGCCGTGACAGGCCGTGACGGATTCTGCCTTGGAAATTCTTCACTGGTTGGTCTGTCACGATCGTGATGGCCATCACGGCCGTGATGGGCTCTGTTTGGCTCATTTTTCTTCACTTTTCAAGCCCCATCTTCATGCAAGCTCCATCATGGTTAATCTTGAGCATTTTAATCCTTAATTCCTGAACAACAACACCACAAAACCGCCTTACCCGTTCGAAGGTAAAAATTAACCAAATCAAATTAAAAATGCCTAAACTATATGAAAATGCATGCAAAATGTCAATGAAATATGAGGTGAAATCACACTCATCAAGCACCGTGGCGAATATGATTTCGGGGAATCACTGGTGCTGGAACCATCATCTATGAATCAGGAGCTGCCCAAGGATATGGCGGTGGCATGCACGGAGGATACCAAAATGAAGACAATTAGTTGAACATTATTAAGATCACTACACAAGAAGCATTTACTCACTTCATTAACTTCTTCATTCTTTCATTGAATACTTCTTCAATCATTTGATATTAATTCGCATTCTTTCACACTTCATATTTATTTCACTCTCTGGGTGTTATCTGAAAGATTTGTAAGTTGTATTAATTACACAAAACCTTTATCCCTTACTGTGTTGAGCCTGAAGAGGGTAGGTGGGAAAAGAATACTTGTTTGATAGTGAGCCTGGAGAGGCTAGGTGTGAAAAGAATACTTGTACTATAATTTGATCAATTATAGTGGAAACTTGGTGCTGCCAAAAAACTGGATGTAGCCCTGTGAATTTAGGGGTGAACCAGTATAAAACTCTTGAGTGACATTCCTCTTCCTTTATCTCTTTAATTTGCTACAGTATTAATTTTTTAAGCTTTTAACTTAGGGAGCTATTATTGTGAATATCAATCTCTATTTTACCCTTCTTTGTATGATTGTGTGTTATGTCTCAAAATTAGACGTGTCACTCATCTAATTTTCTGTTGTCTTATTTTTGCTTGTTGTGCATGCGAAAACAATTTTCAAAGTTTCCTAAAAAGTTGGTAGACACAATTCAACCCCCCTTCTTCTGTTAACTTTGGTTATTTCAGCTGTTATATTTGCTGACAATGTTATATGACTGTATGCTCTGGATGACAATGCTGTGTCTGTTTCAGTATGATTTATAATCTGAGTATGATATGCCAGGAGATTGATGACATGTATTGTGATGCTATCTTAAACTGCTTGTATGATTAGAAATAAGTAATGATTGCTGTTGATTGGGCGATGTATGCTATGAGACGGATTGATGGTATGTGCTATAGTACCTCATTGGAGGAATTAGTTGAGGTGTACTGTGTTGAGTGGTGGAACACTAATATATTACGTTGAGGTACTAAGCCATAAGTTAGTGTTGAGATGAGTCGATGATATTCACGTTGTACTACCGTTGTATTTCGCAACCGCATGGATTGGAGTGGACGATCATCCTGAAATGCTGGGGATGGATTAAGATAGTGAACGAGCATCATGATTTGCTAGGGATGTGTCATGACGAGTATCCTGAAATGGTGGGGATACGTCATGGCTGTGGACGATCTTCCTGAAATACCGGGGATGGATCAAGATAGTGGACGAACATCCTGAAATGATGGGGATGTGTCCTGATGAGTATCCTGAAATGTTAGGAATACGTCATGACTGTGGACGATCATCTTGAATTACTGGGGATGGATCGAGATAGTGGACGAGCATCCTGAAATGTTGGGGATTTGTGGTGGTGAGTATCCTGATCTGCTGGGGATACGTCGTGGTAGCGGGAATGATACAACTTTATTTGTAGAGGAAGTATTGTGGTGGATATATCCTTAAGCGTGTTCAGATATATGAGCAAGAGTGAACCTGATTAGCAGGAGAGCTTTATGGATGTTTGTATTGGGTGACTCGAAGGATGGTTATGTGTGTCCTATGTGTGTCCGTGTGTTGTCTTTGTATTTTATTCTACTTATATATCCCATTTTATGATGACCAACATAGATTCTTATCCCGTGACACCCTCTATCCCGCATGTTATACAAAGCGTTAAAAGGTAAAGATATAAAAGTAAAAAATGCTTTTATTTCATAAAATAATAACCATATAGATAGAACCACATTGTAATGTCTCAACACGAAAAAACATAAAAAGTTGTAAAAATATAAAACTTAAACATGAACATTAAAAGCATAAAACATAACCCAACCCCGATGTCACATACAAAGTTGGTATAACCGTTCCGGAATAAAATCCTCGGAATACAACTGAAACTGAAACTAAAAACAACTATAACTTCTGATAAATCCTACCTAAAGTCACGGCTCCTCAGAGTCACTCCTCCACTGGCTGCTCACCGTCCTCTACATAAAGAGATACATGCCAACAACAAAAACAGAGAAAAGGGGGAGTAAGAAAACATATAAACACATCGGCATGAAGATAGTAAGCAAGATGAACATACTTCATATACATAACATTTCCATCATTTAGCATCAACTTATAATTATATTAATATATTAAATCAACCCATGTATGCTATGTTGTGCAACACTACTCCGCTACTCCATTATGCATGTGGATCCAAACTTCTCAGGAAGGCAACTTCGGAGTTACATATCCACATTGGCCAAAAAGCACCAACGTCGGTAATCCACCAAACCATGGGTGAACTGCTTGGATAGCAAATGCACCATAACGAGGGTACGCCACCGTGGGGGCATACGGTTTACCAAACCTTGGGTAGACCACCCGAGACTTGGCCAGATCGCCTTACACTAGGATGACCTCCCCTATGTTGGACTTCCCCCACTAACAACTTCAACATATGAATGCATGAGCACAACAACAAACAAGGCAACCACCTCCTTTGCTTGGGCCAATAAGCACCCAAGACTTATCACCAACATCAACGTCAACACCTTCACCCTTCTGGGTCAAGGCCCCCTTAGTCAAAAAGCTTTAAGGTCCAACTCATCAACACCTCGACCAAAAAGCATCGAGGTCACTTTGCCCAAAAAGCACCAAAGTCTATCAACGTGCGGTAACCCACTGGGCACTGGCTTAACCAACTTGTATTTCTTATTTATCTTAATTAATATTTAATTAAGTTATCTAACTTGTTATCATTCGATTGGTGTATTATTTCATCATTTGGGGACATTTGGGTATAACTACCCTTTAATCCTTTAGTTCACGTCATGGTTTTAATTGGGAGAGCACGAGCGTGCTCCCTGTTAAGCACGGCCGTACTTCTTGGAGCGTGGTCGTATTGACTGGGCAGGTTTGGTTATGTTCTTTAGCCAAAAACTCCCTAAACACTCTTAAATCAGTCCTAGGGTCTAATCAAGGACCATCAAACATTAACCTCACCTCTCACTACTAAATTCATGTTTTATAATACTTTTGGGGAAATTATTCCTTTAATTACCATGTTAATAAAGAGCCCTATTTTAACCAATTAGAGTTTTATTAACGTGTTCATCATAAATCACCATACATTCAACCATGGCATAATCAACATCATCAAACTAACAACATTCATGATGCATTCAACATACCAATTCAACCAATTAATCATGACATAACACATATCATCAAACATATAAATTGGCATACATCATCATGAACCATAAAAGAGTTATAGCAATTAGACATTCATACCCCCTTGCCTAATGTTCATACTATCCTTCTCCCAATCCCTGGTATGATGATCTAATCTACGATCACTTTGAGCGCATCCAAAATTGGTCCACTCGAATGGTTCATAGGATCTTGGTCAAGAACATCAAATAAAGAAGGAGTAATTAATCCCCAATTCAAGAAAACAAAAGGAGATCAACAAAGGGTTTACTAGATTACCTTAATTGACACTAATGCGCGGTTTATTCTCCAATTACAAAATAAAACACCAAGAGACTTGAGGAGGTTCAAGGGGCGGGAGAGAAGAGAGTTTCTGACTGCCAAGGATTGAGAGGAAGAGTCATAATAAGGGTTGTAACTTGTAACCCTCCTGACTCACTAATTTATATTGTCAGGAAAAAACGTCTTTTAGAACTAGACACGGCTGTGTCCTGGTCAAAATAGCGTTTGAGTGCTAGACACAGCTGTGTCTATCAGGAGACACAGTTGTGTCATGGACCCGATCAGTGTTCTAGGAATTCGACACAGTTGTGTCTATCAGGAGACATGTAACACCCTGATTTCTGTTGTTTTCTGTATCGATAAACAAATATATCTTTATATTTTTATCTAAGATCTAGATAATGATTTTGGTTGAAACAAAATCATATTTAGACTCAATTTCATGGCGAAAGCCTACGGTTAAATTTTGGGTTGAACATTCAGACGAAACCCAGTCTGCGTTTTCACTGACAGTAAGATTTTACTGGTCAGAAAACCTAATTTTGACCCGATAATGAAACAATAATTTTCTTATCACTTTTTAAGTGATATATGCCTTTTTTAAAAATTTCGCTCTAAAATAAAATCTTATATTTGGTTCGGGTGAAGTTTCGAGTTAAATAAGTTGCGGAAAACCTAAATCGGGAGAATAACGGAGTCGCAATCGGAACTACGGAGACTGAACCCAACACCGGGCCACGGAGGGACACATGTCACAAGGTTGTGGTGAGTCACCACTAATGACTCACCTTTGTCATTAGTTTTGCAAAATATCTAGATATTTTAGTTAGTAAAAGACTAAACTACCCCTAAGTGTAATTAGAAATACAAGATTAGCCTTATGACTCACTCACCTTACCCCCCTCACTCTCTTCTCTCACGGCAGTCCCCACCCCCCCCCCCCCACTCATTTTCTTCAACATCCAACCAAGAACAACAAAGAAAAACCCTAAGTTCTTAAGGATTCTTTTGCAAGTATGGATCAAACTCTTCATATTTTCTCCATCTTCAAGAGGTAGCTTCTCTACTCTTAATCATCTAAGCCTTGTTCTTCAGTTATTTCATAAATTCATGCCATGATCATCACATTTCATTTCTAGATCTAGGAACTTTGAAAATCTCTAGAAAAGTGTAGAAAAATCCTATGATCATGAAACCAATTTCCATGATCTTATAATCATCTCTATGTTTATAATCCAATAGCATGAATCAAACAAAAATTTCCTCCTTGCTTTTCTATATGAGGCCGAAACCTCACTTGTGAGGATGGAGGAGGTTTTGTTTCAATTTCAAGTCATGATCATTAATTATATCATCTATAATGCTTAAGGATCACTAATCTAAGAGCATATGAATTTTAGAAAACCCTAGCCGATTTTTTTTATCCAGGGCTGAATCCTAACCATGAAGTAGGTTTGATGATTTTGCTTCATTTTCCAGTTATGGCAATTTTCCTTAGCTCTACAATACTCTAAGGTTATGGATCTAAGAGTATGTGAAATTTTGAAACCTCTAACCTATTTTTCTAGATTGGGCCGAATCCATACCCTTAGGAACTTGTAGTTTTTTTTTTGAAAGTTTAATTAGTTATGTGTTGTTTTGTGAAGGTTTGTGTTAGTAGTTGTTGTTTGGAGTCTTGTGAAGGAAGCTAATAACTACGAGATTAATTTCGGAAGAAAAATCCACACTTTAAGGTAAGGGGAGTTTGCTTGAGGAGCTTCGATAACTATGTGTATAAATTGTGGTATGTCTGTAAGTAATTGTTGTAGTTTATGGGGTTTGTTTTTAAATTATTGCGTAATATTCTATGATGTATGATTTATCTATGAAAGCATGCTATAAATTGCGATGTGTTAATTTATTGTTGATTGTGAAAGCATTTGATAAATTGTGTTGTATGAAACTTTCTGTTGATTTTGTGATTGGCTGGAAGCCTGACATCGGTCAGTGCTTATTGGAAATTAAGGATAAAACATTAAGAAAATTTAAGGGAAACATTATGTTTTTGAAAATTTGTGGATTTAAATTTTGATGTAAAAATAATAATATTTTAATTAGTTTTAAATGAAAGAATAAGTTAATAAATGACAGTGAGTACGTAACCGTGAAAAAAAAATTCACTTTTGCTTTTTTTTTTCGAAAACGATGGAAAAAATGGAAATAAATCTTAATGTTAAGAAAATGTATTTTAAAAATTGTTTTAAGGTTAATGATAAATAATTTTTGAAGAAATAAGGGTTTTTTCTTGCCCAACGACAGTAAAAGGAAAAACGATCTTTTTAAGTGAGAAAAATAAATTTGTATGCCAGAAATGACTTTTCAAAGGGTTAATGTATTTTTAGAAATAAAAATAAAGGATTTGAGGAAACATGACTTTCATTACGTTTTCAAACGAATTTCATCAGAAAATGATTTTTGGAAAAGAATTTAAGAACAACGGAAATTTTCCGACAAACTTGGATATGTTTTCGGAGTTTTTGTTTTGGTATTTGTGTTTTAGTGAATGAAAATTCTTTGTGAAAAATAAAGGAAAGGATAAGGACCTAGATTGCCTAGATGTTGGACTAGTGTTCCTAAAAGGAAATTGCACTTGGAAGGGAAAGGAATTAGAATACCTAAGGAAGGGTAGTCGGGGTTTTAAGCCTCGACGGAGGAAAAACAAACGACAACGAACCATTACGATAACAAAGGGTTTTACATGCGTAGTCTGGCAGACATTCCATTTTGGGCAGACATGCCTTGGGTATCGAGCTACAATTTCTCAAAGGGTGAATTGGGTAAATTGGTTAGTTACGGACCAAAGATAAATTCTAAGGTCTTTGGGTCTTTGGGACATTCGGGCTTCGAAAATCCAGTGAATACTTGGGGCCTTGCAACCTCGGGTCGTGGAATTCGGTTACCCGGCACGAATGTAATCAATAGGGAACTATTCCAATATTATTTTAGGTGCTCCATCATGATATTCCCTGAACAATTGGAGCCGAACCTAAATTTAGAGGCCGATCTCATGAGACAATTATGTTAAGGGTATCGCAGCCTAATCATTGCTCGAAGAAGGGAAGTTAAGAATCTTCGGAGAATAAAGGCCAAGACTCATAGGATGGATATTGAAGTGCCATGCATTTTTGAAAAATCATGAATGGATGATCGGGTATGAATCCCATTGGCAGGAAATATTTATAGTATGTGTACATGATGTTTGTTTGAGGGTCGTACATGTTGTTATCATAATGAAACACAATATTGGTATCTCACCCTTGCTTTATTTCTTTTCATGTTGGGTTTCAACTATGCTTATATATATATATATATATATATATATATATATATATATATATATATATATATATATATATATATATATATATATATATATATATATATATATATATGTTCGAGTACAGATGAACCAAATGAGTCCGATATCATACACGGGAATATGTTCCCTGCACTTTGACGAGGCTGATGATAGAAATGTGTGGAAGACTAACATGGATAATTCCGCGGTCAGGGAGTTCTAGGGAGGACTTCCCAATGGTTTTTCTTAAGTGCGACCAGCTCTAGGATCTGATTTGGATTTACTTTTGGGAAGTAATACCGCTACTATATAGGTTTAGTTTATGTGTGTTTTCTTGTGTTATGGTTTTAATAAATAATCTGTAATATAAAGGTCCCTATGTAAAACTGTATTGATGCATATATATGTATGTACTCGATTGTTAATTATAAAGGTTTGGTTTGTATCGGTAGAGGAAAAGAAAAAGAAAAAGAAATTATAACTAATTTCAAGGAAGTTAAGAACTAGAGAAAATTGTATTTTCCGAAAGCAACCAGCGTACGTAATTATTTTCAGTCTTTTAGTTTCAACATGTAGCACCAAGGGGGTGTTACAAGACAAAGCTGTGTCCGGTCCAAAAAAAACGTTTGCGAGAATTAGACACAGCTATGTCTATCTGGAGAAACAGGTGTGTCTTGGCAGACACAGCTGTGTCTATCAGGAGACACAAGTGTGTCCAGCTCTAGGAGAGAGAAACATATGCGTTAGAAAGGGATTTTTGACTAGAAAATCCCACTTAACCCCATTTTAAATTCCCTAAAGCACTCCTCTAATAATCTAACACAACATACAACTATTTACAACGCATAAAAATATACACGAAAAAATGGGGTGTTACATATCCCCTGTTTCTCTTTGTTATATTTACTATTTTGAAACGATAAGACTTCATCAAGGATCATCCTTTTGGATAAGGAGACATGTTGCAAGTAACAACGGTCGAAGAAGTGGTAGGAAACATGCATCAGAGATAGTCTGGGCAGTAGGGAGTCATTATTCCTACTACTAGTGTTAGGTGAGAGTGTTAAACAGTCTTTTGGTATATGGCCAGTGAGTCTTTTGTATTTTGATGTGTCTTAGCGAGAAAAGCCAGCTAGGCAGTGTTGCTGTATATTTTACTACCTTCCTTACTCTGATGTTTTGCATTTACTGTTATGAATGTAAATATATATTTTAAAGTAATTGAAGTTTTTACGCATGACTTATATTATTAATGTAAGTATTTAATTCCATGTGACACTCGCAAGGGTGTTACAGTGACTAGAGAAATGTTTTGAAAAAGAAAATTTTAAAACTATAAAACTTGTTTTTAAAATATTCAATACAAAGCTTTTGAACACTTAGTTTAAAGGAAGAAACATCTACGCAGTAAGGGGATGGCATGATTTTCCTTTTTCATAAATAAAGTTAAAAGATAAATAGGGAAAATATGAATAATTCTAGTTGAACGATTTTCGAGATCTTAATTCATATTTTGATAAACCTTTGTTTTTTCTCTTATTTGATGTCAGATAGACATGTTTGATGTTCAAACCGACAATAAAAATCTACAATCCAATGTTTTATAAATACACCATTATGTACTGGATCTTTAGCAGGGAAAAAGATAATATGTAAATGAGTATCAAATTAGGCATATTGCATATATATGATATCATGCCCATCATGGACATTGAGTTTTTGCTTCTTGTTTGGGGCATTGGTGCCCATGGTTGTATTAAGACAACCTGACAAGATGAAAGTCGGGAATCAAGTAATATTACTTAATTCAAGACTAATATCATATTTGATTTTCTTCGTACAACCTTGGACTTCAATGGCCCGAATAAGAAGCAAAAAATCAATGTCCATGATGGGCATGATATCATAAGCAACATGCCTAATTTGATACTGATTTACATATTATCTTTTCTCCCTGCTAAAGATGTAGTATTTAATAGTGTATTTATAAATTATTGGATTGTAAATTTCTACTATCGGTTTATACAATGAGAAATGATGTATAGTGCGAAGTAGGATTCGTCAGATAGGGAGCGAATGACGTGGCTTATCTTTTTTAAGTTTTAGTTATAGAAAAACTAAAAGTAATTGCCTGGGTCTCCTCTGCCGCGGCCATCCGCTACTCAGGTCTCCGCCACCATACGTAAACCAGGCATGTACAAATTGCTCAGATAAAAAAAAGGAGGATTACACTTTCTTTCACTACACAAAACTTTCATTCATCTTCCTCCATGATTTGTTGGATTAGGGACTAATAGGATCTTCAATATGTGTTTCAGAATTGTCTAGGTTCATGACTAATGACTTATTTGAATGTCAATATTAATCCGCGTTCTGCACAATTTAGTTGCGTAGTGTGATTTGGCAAAACAACCATAGGCATGTACCGAGATTACCATCAAACAGGTGCTATGCAAGAAGAGCAAATTTCTTTTTTAACATGAACATGGTACTAGAAAAGCTTCTTCTTGAATATTGATGATGCAAATTGGAAATTTTGTGGGGAATTAAGAAGAACCATGACAGTGGAGCTTTATAGGGATCTAATTGCTATTTTATAGGGAATTAAGAAGAACCATGAATTTGCATAACAATAGCAACAGATGAATTTGTATAACAATCGCAACAAATCGAAACATGTGACTAAGGAGAAACGACGATGGATGACAAGGCAGCAACCTGCATACACCATCCATGTTTCAAATTTTTTATATCATTTTTTAATTAATAATATAATTAAGTGAAATAATGATATCATGCCATGTCTTTCGTACAGTATTTGACGAATCCTATTTCGCACCATATAGCGGTGCTGTTATACAATATAGTTGTCTATCAATCATGTCTAAAAATGGTGAAAAAACACAGCTTTATTAACTTTATCAATAAAGTTCTCCAAAACCTTTCAACTAAATTCATGCATACTCTCAATCGTTATCTTAACTTTACTTATAAAAAAATGGAGAACTAATGGATTCTGTTGACGGTCTCGGCAAGTATACCAAGTCGTACAAGTAGTAAAGAGGTAAGAGGGATATCGTTCCCACGAGGACTGCGACAAGTACTAGCACGTAAAAAATTAACTACTATCTAAGCGGATATTTGGAAGGAAGGGAGCTCAAAATTAAATACCAAGCCCAACAAGAGTTAAAATTTAAAATAAACAAAATAAAAGGAACAAGTTCTTTTAGGATTTTTTTCAAACACTTGGAATGCAAAAAGGGGATTTTTCAAATATGATGAAAGATGTTGGGATTAAACTTCACTAAACCTTTGCCTCATGCAATACTAATACCACCAATCAAATTTATGCTTCAAATATTAAAATCAACCCACCAGATTACTCAAGTCCTAATTCCATAGATGACAAGAGCCTAAATCCCCTAATTAGACCCTAATCCCTTAGGTGGCTTAATTAATGAATTTGCATTAAGATTAGAGATTACACGATTACTAATAAACCAAAATCCATTCCTAGATACAAGGTTTAGATTAATTTCAGATCAAGAAATGATAAGAACTTCCCAATTGCAAATCAAATCTTAGAGCAATTTATGGATGGTCAAACCACAAAAAGCATTAAGCATAGAAATCAAACACTAATAAAGAACCATAAACATAGATTAATAAATCAAAGCAAATACATGAGATTTGGTTTAGCTACATCTAATCCCAAAAAAAGGGAATTTAGCTACTCATAGTCATAGAGAAAACCAAAATCAAAGCAATAGAAGCAAAGGAAAGAAGAAACTCCATGGAAGCTTTGCACAGCAGTCACAACAGACCCTGGTTCAGAGAAAATGTCCCTTTTAGGTTAAAATCGCCCCTCTGCTATATTCTGCTCTCCTTTTCCCTTGGGTTTTACTAAAAGAGGAATTTATACTCCATGCTGTCATCAGGATTTTTGGCTGAGCGCCCCACTTTCTTGGCTCAGCGCAACTCTCACTTAAGTTGATTCACGGATACGCCTTGGACAGCGCACATAATCAATTGGCTGAGCCCAGATAATTCTGATATGTCTTGCTCTCTGGCACATCTTGGCTGAGCGAAATATTTGCTTGGCTGAGCGTAGATAATCCTAATATGTCTTGCTCTCTGGCACATCTTGGTTGAGCGAAATATTTTCTTGGCTGAGCGCATAACCTCCAGAATGCACAACAATTTCAGCCTTAGTTGTGCCCAGCCAAGGAAAACTTTGGCTTCGCCAAATTGCATCTGGACCCAATCTCTATCCTTTTTGCCATGCCTTCCTCTTGCTACCTAAAACACACAAAATAGATAATAAAAATCACTATATTAACCAAACAAACTAAAACAACAATTAATCCTAAAGACTCTATATAAACACACTAAAATATGGCAAAAACAACTCTTTAAACATTAAAGGAGTTTTAAAATCAATCAAATTAACATCTCAAAAGCATATACATTTACAACTTAACAGATTCCCCTTCCTACAGTGTCTATTTTACCTCAATTCTAACACTATGTTTAGTAGAGATGATTTTGAGAAGAAAGAATAAGAGGAGAGAGAAATGGAGGAGAGATGGCAATTATCACATGTTTGGTTATGCAGAGAGAAAGAGAATAGAGAATTAAAACGTGTGGGTCCCACCAATACTTTCTCCTCCCACATGCGAAGAAAGGGAGAAACGGACCTTCATTTTGTCATTTACATGATTACCCTTCTCCCCCCCTCTCAAACCATTTCATCTCCCCTTCTCTCAAACGTTGCCGTTGGCGTGGCGGTGGAAAGAGGAGGCAGTGGCGAAACGCGGCTAGGCGTAGCCATGAGGGGAAGTTCTGTGGTTGGTAAGGCTCGGTAGGAATGACGGGAACAAATGGGGCTGGACCTATGGTGGTTGACGATTGATTATGGGAATGGGAAAGATAAAGAAATAAAGAATGGTTACATACCTGGGGAGGGTGAAAGGTTATAGGTTAGGGCGGGGGAGGGGGAAGGGGAGGGGGTGGGTGGGTAATAAAATAATTTTTATTATAAATATAATTATTTTATAATTTTTTTTTACTAGATATTATATATTTATTTATTTTTTAATGAAGAAACATGCTAAGGCATCATCACCATGAGGAAGGCCATCCCAACTAGGTTGGCACCACCAACCCCATCAATCATATGCAGCACGCTCCAAAATTAATATTAATAAAGAATAAAAAGAATACAAAACCATGGGGGGACATAAAGCAAACCCATGAAGAAAGCTTTAACAAAACCTATAGGAAGGTAAACCAAGCCTATCCCGGCTAAAATCACTACAAAGGAAATTGGGTAAATAATCCCACCAAGAAAAACCAATATTATGAATACCAAAAGAGGCAAGTCTATCAGCACAGCAATTACCCTCTTTAAAAATGTGAGAAACTCCAAATTTTAGTTGCTGAGACAAAGCAATGCAATTCTTCCATCAATTTTGAAGATGCCAAGGGACCACATCAAGGGAATTGAAAGCATGGATCACTAACATAGAGTCACACTCAAGCCACAAGTTTCTCCAACCTTTTTTTGGAAGCAATTTCAATAGCATGCATTGAATTGCTAAAAGTTCCTTTAGAAGCATTTCCAGAAACAGAAACTGCAGCAATGATTCTATTGCAGAAAAGGACAGCTTCTTATTCTGGAATCTACTTTGGTTTCTATTGTACCAAATGAACCAGCAAACATTGATGATTACAGCAACCATAATATCTTTAATTTGAGGACAGTTACAGCAGGAAACTGAATTGAAAACATCTTGAACAGATGACAAATCGAATCTGCAATTGAAGAGAGAACTCAGCCATTGCCAAAGCCTCAAGGTAAAATTGCATTGAAAAAATAAATGGTCAATAGATTCATCTGCAGCACCACAATTATCACACATGGAAACCGCAACATTGTCAATCATTCTTAGATTATTATCAGTTGGGAGTTTGTGATGGAAGATTCTCCAAACCAACAAAGATTTTGAAGGAGGGACATAAGAACTCCAAATAATTTTAGTCCAAGCAGCAGCATTGAGAATCTGATTCAATGAAAGGAAAGCTTCTTTCAAAGAAAGATCTCCAGAAGAGGAGTCACTCCACACTAATCTATCGGGGCAGGGAACAGAAGGGATGCAAACCTGCATTATCTGCCTATTAAGATCAGCTGACTCATCCTGGATATATTGAGGAACATTCCAAGCATTATTACAGATAAAGTCATTAACAGTTGCTTTGAGGGAGTGATGAGTATGAGATGGAATGTTTAGAATATCAACCATAGTCCTATCTAACCATTTTGCAGTCCAAAAAATAATAGACTTTCCATCTCCTAACATCCAAGAAGAATGCAACAGAACCTTATTCAAGCAGGACTTCAAAGTAGGCCAAATTGAAGATTTTGCATAATGAGCAATTGGAGACAAATTCCTAAGAAACCTGGCTCGAAGAAAACAAGCCCACTGGCTAGTAGATGAAATGAATTTCCATGAAAGATTCAACATTGTAGCTTCATTAATTGATCTAAGAGATCTCAACCGAAGACCACCATCCTCCACTGAAGAACAAACCTTATGCCAAGCTACAGTGACATATTTTCTAGTATTAATGTCTTCGGACCAAATGAAATTGCGAATCCAACTATCAATCTGCTTTAAAAGAGGTATAGGCCATGCATAAACATGGAAACTATAAGAGGATATTCCATGAATTTCATATTTAACTAGCTCCACTCTTCCCATAATGGAAAAAAAACTGCCCTTCCAAAGAGAAAACTTGTTCTTGATCCTATCTATTATAGGTTGGAGAAATAATTTCTTTGGCTTCCCTTTGAAAAGAAGAACACCAAGATAAGAGAAAGGCAACCGACCATCCCTGAAACCAATCCAGTTACTCAACTCTGCAGATCTTCTAGGAGAAATGGAGCCAGCAGAAAACCTACATTTGTCAATACTAAGACATTGGCCCGAAGACTCAACATAAGAGTGAAACAACTCCATCAAATTTTGCAAGCCCTTTTTATTCCCTCTACAAAAGATCAACACATCATCATAATATAAGATGTGGCTAGGAGTAGAATAGCCTTTAGGGCTGGACATTGGTTTTAACCTCTCATCAGAGACCAGAGAAGAAATCCCTCTACTGAGAACCTCTTCTGCTATACAAAAAAGAAGGGGAGAAAGGGCGTCGCCCTGCCTCACCCCTCTAGAACAGCGAAAAAAACCACAAAAATGACCATTCACAGAGATAGAAACCTTAGCAGATTGAAGTATGGTTTGGATCCAAAAGCAGAATTTGTCATCAAAGCCAAAGGTCTTAAGCACCTTTAACATCAAGCACAAATCCAATGTGTCAAAGGCTTTTTTAATGTCCAGCTTCAAGGCCAAGTTACCACCAAAGGACTTATTATCAAGCATATTGATTGCTTCAGAAGCAATGCATATGCAATCAACAATGTTTCTTCCTCTAATAAACCCTCTTTGTTGATCAGAGATGATTTTTGGAGCAATGATTGCTATCCTGTAAGCCAAAACCTTAGTTATGACTTTAAACTGGAAATTGGCTTGTACTTTTCAATTATGTCTGCACCCTTCTCTATAGGGATAAGAACTACAATGTTAGAGTTCAAGTTGGAAAGGATACTACCAGTATTAAAGAACTGCAAAACAGATTTGCAAACATCTGCCCCTACAATGTCCCAATAAGCTTGATAGAAACATGAGCCAAAACCATCAAGGCCAGGGGCAGAATTATGTTTCATTTAGAACACTGCACTCTTGATTTCGTCAACAGAAGGAATGCAAGTAAGCATCAAATTATCAGCAGAAAAGACCAAAGAAGGAATAACACTTTCAATTAGGCCATTATCCACATGAGAAGACTGCTAGGAATATAAGTTGGAAAAGTACTCAGTTACACGATTTTCAATCTCAGGAACTGAATCCAACACATCATCACCAACCTTCAAAACAGACATTTACTTATACACATTTCTGATCTTAGTGATTTTGTGAAAAAAGGATGTGTTTCGTGCTCCATAGGTAGCCCAGTTCAACCTTGCCTTATGTCTCCGAAAGGATTCCCGATCTGCAAGAGCTTGCTTGTAGCTCAATTTGAGCAAGAGTTTCCTCTTTGTAATAGTGATGAATCGAAACACCGGAAGAACCAATATTGGCTTGAATTTCATCAACAAATGCGATAGCCTTTTTCAACTCTGTATGCACATTACCAAATACTTCTTTGTTCCATTTCTTCAATTCCAACTCGAGAACCTTTAATTTATGGACCAGAATGGCCATAGGATAGCCAACAAAGCTTCTGTTCCAAACATCGCTTAATAACCTTTTTACAGTCAAGGTGGGAAGTCCACATGTTCAGAAATTTAAATGGAGCGGGATAAAAATTGATACCTTTGTTAAGAACAAGCATAATGGGGTAATGGTCAGAATGACTTCTTGTAAGAGTGAAACAAGCCACATTATCCCAAAAAGAAAACCACTCATCATTGCACAAAGATCTATCCAGCCTTCTTTCAACAATATGTCTCAAATTCCTACCATTAGACCAAGTGAAATCTGCCCCTCTAGTTAAATTATGAGTCAAATGACAACAATCCGACCAAGCATTGAATTCATCACAAGAAGCTCTCAAGGTAAGAGAACCTCCTCTAGTTTCATGAGCTCCCAAAACTGCATTGAAATCACCAATAACAGTCCAAGGTGCCGGATTGGATTGCTGCAGTGAGGCCAAGTCCAACCATAACTGTCTTCTCAGAACATGGTTTGTACTAGCATAAACTCCAGCTATGAAAATATTTTGATTATCAATAGAAACAGAACAAGTAATATGCTGATCTTTCTCTTCATTTTCTTTCATGTTTCTCACATACCAAACAACCCTTAAAATCCACTCTTTTTCTAACCATATTCTCTCTTCTCATCTTCTATCTTCTCATTTTCTCTCTTTTCATTGTCTCTTCACAACCAAACAAAGTATAAGAGTCCAACAGCTTTGTGTTGATTAATTTTTAAGCGATTTATTTAGTTTTTCCATTTTCCTTTTGTTAAAATACAACTCTACCTCATTTTGGGTCTCACTATTTTTTTACAGACTTATTTTCCCTTACTCTAATTATTTCAAAATTCTAAAAACACTTAAACTCTGTTATAGTAAGTTTATTGGAGGTTTGATTATCCCATCGAAAAGAGATGGTTCTTTAACTTCCAAGTTCTTGAATTGTTTGATACTCATCCTTACATATGGATGAATGTTAAAAGTATTATTACTAAAGAACCTTTTCTAGAAAGCTTTTCATTAGTTTTTGCAACTTATCTGAACAAGCATATAGTCCTAAAATCAAAGTGGTTTTATGCCTTTAATATTAGAATCTTCATTATAGTAGCTTGCCGCTTGAGGATATCATTTTTTCAAATTCCTCTCCATTGTTTATGCATGCATTGATGTTAATCTAGAAGTACACACCTGCTCATCCAGAAGCATATTTTTTTCGATAATTAGAAATTTTATTAATAAAATCTAACCTTAGAATCATAGCGTCCAACTCTCCCCACCTTCTAGGAAGGGTTTAGGAGCAAGCACTCAATCATGTGATTCAAGTTAGAAAAAACAAACATAAAATCAGTTACATCAGAAAACCCCTATCATCAGTTTACTTAACTACATCACAACATCCCCTGTCATCAATTTTCTCCAATTCCATCTGCCCTTTTACAAGCTAATACCCTTTCCCCTAAAAACAACCTGAGTCTATCCACAAAGAACAATAAAAACAAGACCTTTTCTACACGTTTCAGCTATTCAAGACAAAAAGAAAACAGTTGTGCTTTCCTCAAATAAATACTGGACAGCAACCTTAACATAAAAAGCACCTCCTGTACAAGGAGTCTAAAACCTTCAAAGAATTTTGCAGCACCCCTGTTATACATAGATTAGTCCCTTAGAGCATAGAAGGTTATATCTTCTGCAACAGATATTCTTCTTAATGCCACGACCTCTGCATATAATGACCATTAAAGTTTTGCTTTGCATTACATAGGGGCCCTTCTATGTTACTTTTCTTGGGTATATGTCTGCTAGCGTTCACTAATCACAGGTATACAACCTAACTTTTATTTTTCAGGGTGTACACTCACTCAAAAAGTAAAAGAAAGTGGGTCTATACCCTTAAAAATTTAAACAAGTGTAAAAAAATGAAAAAGCAGTGGATGTATTCCTGAAAAAGCAGAAGCGAGTGAGCACATATCTAAGGAAAGTATAAGCAACGGGATTATATACTTCCTTATGAACGTCGATGCACGGATAAACAATGGATATAAAATTTGGAAAAATAATATCCTCTAGCAGCTAGTGACTATAATGAAATCTTCGAATATACGAAGCAAATTTTTTTATTCTAGGACTTCATCGTTTGTTTTGATAAACTGGAAAAAGTAATGAGAAGTTTTCTACCAAATGTGCTTTAATAACAATATGATTAACATCCAACCATATGTGAGCGTGATTATGAAACAAATCAAGAACTATGATATTAAGAACTATCTCTTCTTGATAAGATAATCAAACTCTAATAAAGTTAATATTAAAAAGTTTGAGTGTTTAGCCTTTTGAAATAATTAGATGAAGCAACAACAAAGATGCAACAAATGTTGAGGTCCAAATGAACTAACTACTAGAAATTCATGAATTTCCAGCATATTTTTTTCACATGAATTTCTTTCGAATTTTGCTGCAATGTTTCCAAAAATAAGATTTTTTTCCCATAGATTTAAATTCATAGGAAATTTTGAAGGAAATTTTAACATGTCCTGCAAATTTTCCTGCAGATTTAAATTTTTCCCAAGAAAATCCACAGGAAATTTCCTGTGGATTTTAAAATTCACAGGAAAAAATTACTAACGAAGTTATTACTTGGAGACGGAGACCCATAGAAATATTCGCAGGAAACCTGTTTCATGCGAATTTTGAGCAAAATCCGCAGGTAATCAGAAGATTTCTAGTAGTGACAAGAGAAGTTTTTTGAAAAACAAAATTTTAAAAACTATAAAATTTGTTTTTAAAATATTCAATACAAATATTTTGAACACTTAGTATAATGGAAGAAATATCTACACAGCAAGGGGATGGCATTATTTTACTTTTTCATAAATAAAGTTCAAAGATAAATAGTGAAAATATGAATAATTCTTGTTGAACGATTTTCAAGTACTTAATTCATAAAGTTGATAAACCTTTGTTTTTTCTCTTGTTGACGAGAGATAGACATGTTTGATGTTCAAACCGGTAATAAAAATCTACAATCCAATGTTTTATAATTACACCATTATGTACTACATCTTTAGCCAGAAAAAGATAATATGTAAATGAGTATCAAATTAGGCATATTGCATATGCTACATGCCCATCATGGACATTGAGTTTTTGCTTCTTGTTTGGGGCATTGGTGCCCATGGTTGTATTAAGAAAACCTGACAAGATGAAAGTCGGGAATCAAGTAATATTACTTAATTCAAGACTAATATCATGTTTGATTTTCTTCATACAACCTTGGACTTCAATGCCCCGAATAAGAAGCAAAAAATCAACGTCCATGATGGCCATGATATCATAAGCAACATGCCTAAAAAAATGTATTTATAAATTTTTGGATTGCAAATTTCTACTACCAGTTTATACAATATACTTGTCTATCAATCATGTCTAAAAAAGAAGAAAAAATATAGCTTTAATAACTTTATCAATAAAGTTAACCAAAACATTTCAACTAAATTCATGCATACTCTCACTCGTTATGTTAACTTTACTTATAAAAAAAGAGAGAGAGAGAACTAATCGATTCTCCTTCCTACAGTGTCCATTTTGCCTCAATTCTAAGAGTCCAACAGCTTTGTGTTGATTACTTTTTAAGCAATTTATTAATTTTTCCATTTTCCTTTTCTTAAAATACTACACTAACTCATTTTGGACCTCACTATTTTTTACAACCTTATTTTTCCTTACTCTAATTATTTCAAAATTCTAAAAACACTCAACCTCATGCTTCTCAAACCCAACACTTAAAACCATATCACATGGGCTAAGCTGGCCCACATATCACTTAAGAATCAGATTATCAGAATCAATGGGACATGGGTGCATGCCAATTGCAGTTTTCAAAATCACAATCATATATCTTCCCCAGAAAAATCATAACCATAATCCTGTAAATTAACAAATAAAAAAATAAAATAAGAAAACCGGGAATTCGTTGCTGTCAGAATCAGAACCGTTGATCTCCTTCCATGTCTTAAACGATCGTGCTCTGGTCCCACCACAACACACACAGAGACACGAAATGAAATGACTCAACATTAGATCATTCTTCTATGTACTACATAACAAAGCATCTTACATAATACCATAAAACACCGCAGGCAAATTTTAAAATGGCCATAATGTCCTTCACCTGTAAACATTAGAGAGAAAACCTCCGAGCTAGAGCTTCATCGTCGCCACCGGTAAATTCATAACCATCATCGCCGTAAATATCTGAAATCCTCCCAAATTCCCGTACGAAACATCATCATCGTACCAAAACATATATAACATCAAACACCATAACAACAACAACAACAACGCTCACACAACGTTGTTCCTGTTAACAAGCACGAAAATGTTGAATGAAAGAACATAAAATTGCTTACGTTCAAACGTTTAAGGTTTCGTTGTGCCATGCAAAGACGCTCCATAGAGCTTCCTTAACTGACCATTCAGAACGGTAATGGTCCAAGATGAACTTGTTGTCTTACAGGTACTCCGACAACTCCTCAAACTTCACCAATTGTCGTTCGGATTTCGATGAACCGTTCTTCGTCTTCATCGTTCCGACGACGTTGTTGTTATTATTGTTGTTTCTATTGCCACCGCTCCTCTTTGACGATAACTTCTCATCTTTGTCGATACACGAGCTCGTCGGAAAATATTCTCTAGTTATGTTTTCTGGTGAGAAAGTCACAGCCTCTTTTTCTCTCTTGTAGATCCCTTCTTGCACTTTTATCGTCAGAGAGGAAACATGAGCAGCGGCTACAGAAACAACAACAACAACAACAACAACGGTGTCAGAATGATGAAGGTGAAGAACGGTTCATCGAAATCCGAACGGCGATTGGTGAAGTTTGAGGAGTTGCCGGAGTACCTGCAAGACAACAAGTTCATCTTGGACCATTACCGTTCTGAATGGTCAGTTAAGGAAGCTCTATGGAGCGTCTTTGCATGGCACAACGAAACCTTAAACATTAGGACGTAAGCAATTTTATGTTCTCTCATTCATCGTTTTCATGCTTGTGAACAAGAACAACGTTTTGCGTGTGTTGTTAATTTATAGGATTATGATTATGATTTTTCTGGGGAAGATATATGATTGTGATTTTGAAAACTGCAATTGGCATACATCCATGTCCTATTGATTCTGCTAATCTGATTTTGAAAACTACAATTGGCATACAACCATGTCCTATTGTCCTACGAATTTTGCTACAATTTTTCCAGAAATAAGGTTTTTTCCTATATATTTAAATTCGTAGGAAATTTTGAAATTTCCTGCGATTTAAAATTTTTGCAAGAAAATATGCAGGAAATTTCCAACAGATTTTAAAATTAGCTGGAAAAAATTCCAACGAAGGTATTACCTATATAGATAGAAACTCGTAGGAAAATCCGCATGAAATCTGTTTCAAGAACCCAGCTGGCGCCGATCTTCCATGCGAGTTAGCATGCTCAAGTTTCAAGAAATCATACAATCGCACGATCTTGTGATTTAGCATGTGAATCTTAACAATGGTCATATTGGAACAACTAAGATCGAAACATTATTACGCAAAGAAAGATTGAAACAATACCTGACACACTCAACATCTTGGTCTGATGACGAATTTTCAGTGCGGCCGTAAAGTTTCGTGCCATTGCCAATAACCAACAATGATTAAAAAGCAAAGACAAAAAATAATTGGAAATTAAAAATGGATGCATTTAAATAGAGATTCTGATCAAAATGGATTTTCTCCTTCCCTACTGCCTTTGCAGCAAGAAAAACAAGGGTGAGAGGAGAGAGAGAGAGGGGGAGGGGGGGGGGGGGGGGAGAGGGAAAGAGAAGGGGAGAATATGGGGAAATGATGAAGGGAGAGAGAAAACAAATAAGAGAGATAGAGATGATGGAGAAAGATTTGTTGGAGAAAATCCAAACTCAGATTCAAATGGGAGCAAAAAGAGGTGGCTGATAGTGTGAGAGTAACATGGTTTTTATACATGAGAAATACAACCCTAAAGGCTATTTTGTATGGATTTAAGGCCCCGTTGATCGGATCCAGACCATTATAATTGAAAACAGTTTTTGTGTTAGCCCACTCATAAAAAAAGTAATGTAATAAAGTTGGAAGTTAAAAGGAAAGATATAAAATTAGGATTAATTGAAATAGTTTCCTATTCTTAAAACCAAATTCGACAAAAATTTAAAAAAATAGGCATTGAAAATTTACAAGAAAATAAATAAATTAAATTAAATATTTTCATTTTTTTGAAAACAAAGTTTAGAATATTCTAAATTCTAGTCGTTGCAGAGATAAATGCAATTTATGAAATAATGAAAGTTTATTTTTCTGCAAAAACACTTTTCAACAGAAAAGATCCAACAGAAAAAGACTCAAACCTCACTACTGCTCCATATCCCCAGTCCCTCTCAAAAGTACAACAAAAATGGGTTCACACTCATAACCTATATACATCACACGCACTAGCCTCTACTAACCCTAGCATGGACGACTAGAGCTACCCTGATTCTCCCCGCGCGCATGTAGGTAGATCTGCTGTCGTGGTCTGGATGGTCCCGATGCTGCCTCCTCACTATTACCAGATATACTCTTGCGAGGAGGACGCTGGAATCGTCGCCGATAATGAGCATTGTGGCGAATATGATTTCGGGGAATCACTAGTACTAGAAACATCATCTCTGAATCAGGAGCTGCCCAAGGATATGGCGATGGCATGGGCGGAGGATACCAAAATGCTGGACATGGAATGGTTTTTCCTAGATAGAAAGTCCCGACGAACCCAAAGTGAGGTCCGTCTCCGAATCTCACATAAGCTGAAACAGGACCCGTATATACAGCGAAACGGGTAGCTGGGTCCACTAGCCACCCTCTGTCGTCATGGTACTCTAGCTCAAGAGTTCCCATCAGTGGGAATGTTGCTGAACACGTCATCCATGGATGGTCCATGTGTGGCATCCTAATGAGAAGTAGCAAATGTGATTTAACAATATGATTAACATCCAACCATATGTAAGTGTGATTATGAAACAACTCAAGAACTGTGATGTTATGAACTCTCTTCTTGATAAGTTTATCAAACATAATAAACTTAATATGAAAAAGTTTGAGTGTTTAGCCATTTGAAATAATTAGATGTAGCAACAACAGCAAATTGTGAGGTCCAATTGAACTAGAGAACTGTTTTGAAAAAAAAAAAATTTCAAAATGTATACCTAAATTTATAGTTAGGCAAGCTACTCATATGAAACAATGTGTACCTTGTAGGTAGCCAAATGTCACACCTGTACTGGCCGAGAATAAAAGACCGAGAACTCGTCTATACGACCAGACCAACTGAGCTTACCCCCACAAATGGGCCTTGGCCCAAACCTCAAGGAGCCGAGAACATGTCAGCACGCCTGGCATCCGAGGATAACTACTCGCCCCTGATCCATATCAGGCCACTCGCGAAGATACCTCGGCCCCAAGCTATCCATCCACAGCTAACTGGGTCGAATATCTCGCTAGCCATAATGTCGCTCCGAATAATCAGGCTCCGGATATCTCTCCCCATGATCGCGACCTGGTCCAAATATTTCTCCGAAGTCGCTCCGGATAATCAGGCTCCGGATATCTCTCCCCATGATCGCGACCTGGTACAAATATTTCTCCGCTTATTTCGGAGCTTGATCCTGAGAGATCTCTATAAATAGGGGCCTTACCCCCTCATTCAGAACTACGTTTGCTTTGATTCCCATCTGGATACGTAGGAGCAGAATCCACATTCTGTCAAGCACAATCCGAAAACACCCCACTAATCCTCGTTCGACCGAGTATCTCACATCCGAGGTATTTGGACGGAACATTTGGCGCCGTCTGTGGGAATCGAAGCAAATATTTTCCCATACCACACAAAAATGGTGAGGACGAGGAGCGGAAACTGCAGGAGGGAGGAGCCAGGGAATGCCAACAACGGAGTTAACGGGGATAATGGAGAGCGATCCGTAGGCCCAGCAGCAATGACCGATAATCCCATGGTTCAGGAGCTTATCGCGCAGATTGCAGCGCTGAGAAGGGAGAACGAAGAAATCCGCCGGCAAAATAGCCATCGTGAAAGAGAGCAGAGCAGGGAAAGGTCGGTCTCTTCTCCACAAGAAAGACAGCGCCGACCACCGGAAATTGAAGGGTCCAGAAACTTGTACAGGGAAGGGGGTCCACACCTCCGAGCTTCCCATCACACCAACCGAGCAGAGGAGGAGGGATTCCCTAGGCAGGCCCCAGAATTTTCGCTCCAGACAAACAGACTTAATGACAGGGCCAGCCTGCGGAAGCCGAGGCATCCCTTCACGAACGATATCATGGGGGTCCCCTTGCCAGCCAACTACAAGCCCATCAACATTGACAAATATGATGGCACCTCAGACCCCGAGCGCCACTTGGACGCCTTCACCACGCAGATGTACCTTTTTACGGATGACGATGCTGTCATGTGCAAAGTCTTCCCAACCACTCTGAAGGAGGCAGCGCTGACCTGGTACACCCAGCTACCCCCAGCCTCGGTAGACTTTTTTGATACATTCGTGGCTAAGTTCAGCGCTCAGTTTGCCACGAGCCGAGCCCACCAAAAAACCTCGGCCTCGCTGGTAAACTTCAGGCAAGAAAAGAATGAGTCCCTGCGCAACTTCATGGCCAGATTCAGCAAGGAGGCGGTACTCATCCCCAATCTCAGTGCCGATGTTGCACTACACACCATCCTGACCGGGTTGAGACCTGGCCCTTTTGCTAGGCACTTGGCTCGGAAACCGCCGGCCAATATGGACGAACTGAGAAGAAAAGCTGCGGGGTTCATCAATATGGAGGAGGTTGAGGAATCGAAGAAAAGAGAGCGGACCGATGATGCTGACAGGCGAGAAGGTAAAGAGAAGAAGAGGGCAGGGGGTGATAAACCGAAATTTAAAGGCCCGCCCGAGCATTTCCAGAGGGGACCGAAGTATGAGCATTATACTCCCCTCAACACAAACCGGGCTCGGGTGTTCGAGGAAGCATACAATGCAGAACTTTTGCAGCTCCCAAATCGTGGCCACACCCCCCAAAACGCAGATCGACAAAAGCACTGTCGGTATCACCGCAATTATGGCCATACCACCGAGGAGTGCTGGGTCCTAAGAGATAAAATTGAAGAGCTGGTTCAGGCTGGCCATCTCAACAACTTTGTTCGGAGAAATATTTGGACCAGGTCGCGATCATGGGGAGAGATATCCGGAGCCTGATTATCCGGAGCGACATTATGGCTAGCGAGATATTCGGCCCATTTAGCTGCGGATGGATAGCTTGGGGCCGAGGTATCTTCGCGAGTGGCCTGATATGGATCAGGGGCGAGTAGTTATCCTCGGATGCCAGGCGTGCGGTGGTAGACGACCTCTACCCTTTTCTCCACTCCCGAAGATTATCGTTCTCCCAGTTAACATCCTTCTCGAAGGATCGAATCGCAAAAGGAATTCTGGATCCCGTCTCCCACTTACATCCTTTTTGGCGGATGTGAAACCCAAAAAAGGATGTTAATTGGGAGAGGGTAACATAAACCCCTGACACTAGCATAGAACTACTCGGGTGAGAAACGAATTTGGCTGATGGAAAAGGATGAGGAATGAACAAGTAAGGCAGCGGAATGGCCCTATTTATAAGCGAGGAAGGAAGTAGTATGCGTGAGAAAGGGTTTGTTGGAAAAACAAATCTCGAAACTAAGCAAAAGGCAGTGATTGCATGAACCCATTACGATTTCCAAAGCATTTAATGCGTGACAACGTAAAGTGCAAAACACGTGTTTCACGTGTAACAACCACCGTCCATTTTTGATGTGGACGGTAGAGTACCTCGGCCTTAGCCGAAGATTTGATTAACAAGCTGAATATAACAGAGTCAGCAGAATGATAACAACTTTCATTCAGTAATATCAAGTTACAAAGGCATGAGCCCATTACAAAGGATGGACAAAAAACAAAACAAAAAACAAAAAAACTACAACAGTTACTCCCCCCTATGGCATTCCTCGGCATCAATGTGGCCTTCGGGAGAGTCCCCCACCACGTCTACCTCTTCCTCCTCCTCGGGAATAATGGGAACAAGTTCCCCATTCACCACCTCCATGTTTACATCGGCCCCCGAAAGATCGATGCCAGGGACTAGAACCTCAGCTTGGGCAATGGCTTTGTCAAAACCTTTTCGGTGCTCGATGATAATGCAGCTGGTGGCCTCCTTTACATCCTCCTCGAGCAGCATCTTGGCCTGGGTCTCAGCCTCCAAGGCAGCCTTGAGTCGATCAATCTCAGCCTGAGCCTCTTTGAGCTTTTCCTCGGCACGAGCCTTGTCTTCTTCAACCCGAGCTCTGCCTTCCTCGGCCGATTTTACCTGGGAATCCAGCTCGGAGTTCCGAGTACTAATTTCGGCGATGGTGGCAGTTAGGCGTTCATTGCCGCGGGCCAGCTCTTCGCGCTCGGAAGAAATCCGGGAAAGATCCCCCTTCAACCTCTCAATAGCAGCAAACTCAGACTCCAACTGTTGGGACTTCCTCTCGGTCTCTGTAACCTCTCGGCTACAGAAACGAGCCAAAGCTGCAGCCCGAAGGCAGTAGACCGAGAGGGCCTCCATACTAGATCGGGCCCCCTGCTGCTTGATAAGCCGAAGATCGGCGGGCTTTAAGAAGCTTGAGTCGAAAGAGGGGAAGGGGTTGAAGTCTTCACCCCAGAGAGATGAAGTCCCTGCCTTCAGGGAAGTGTTGTACCATTTCGGCTCGAGGGGGCAGGAGGTGGCTGTTCTCGTCCCACGGTTTCCATCCCCTGAGTAGTCGGGCGAGGGGAGCTTGGGCCAGGAAGGGGAGTATCTTCGACAACTACTTCAACCTCTGCCCTCTTCCTTTTTTGAGGGGCGGATGACGAAGCCCCCTTTGCAGAAGTCTTGGTGGAAGGAGGTCTTTTCTGCTTCTTCTCGGTCGAAGAGGGACCCTGACCCTCTTTAGCAGCACTAGCCTTTACTAGCTTAGAGAAGTCAAATTTCCCCATGATGACTGCCAAAAAGAAAAAATGGTTAGTTCAGCAATACATACAGAAAAGATTCAAAAACTAAAAAGCCGAGCACTTACTTTTCAGGTCGGCTCTCGGGGTGGATGAGAAGAGGAGTTTCAGAAGGCGTGCACAATGGAGGGGCCGAGGAAGTTTTTCTAGTATATCTATATCCCGCCTATCCTCGGCCGGCAGGGAGTGGTACTCGAAGCCAACGAATTTTGTGGGAGAGGATTGCCAGTATAAAGGAAACTTGGCATATTTATTCTCGTCAAAAAAGTGGGAGGTGTGAGAACCCGAAGGGCGAACTCGGAAGAAGCCAACCTTGAAGTCTTTATACGACGATGCGTATAAACTAAGAAGACCTATTCGGTTCAACCCATTAAGGGATACCCATCCCGTTTTCTCGCCAAATCTGGTTTGATAAAAGTGCAAAAATTTTGGAGTAGTGGGCTCTATCCTGATGTATTTACATAGAATCTGAAAGGCTTTCATAAAAGCCCAGCTGTTAGGGTGGAGCTGAGTAGGTGCGACATTCATGGTTCTCAGAACGTCGCACTCAAACTGAGTAAAAGGAAGAGACACATGCAGCTTCTCAAAAAGTGTTTTGTACATATATGTAAAGGGGGGCTCGGAAGGACGAGCCCTGAGAAAGACACACTCGGTACCCGAGCACGGAGAACAAATAAACTCGGACTCGTCTCCAGAGGCCGAGATATTAATATGGGACCGAAGTTGAACAATTGAATCGGGAGTTTGGTAGTCAGAGAAAAAGGTCTCAACCTCACCTTTAACCCAGGTATACCCAGGAAGGGTAATATCAGGAATAGGGTCTTTTGGAACCCTAGGGCGTTGTTTGCGAGCGGCGGGTTTGGACACTCTGGGAGGGGGAGAACCAGATCTAGGAGAACCAGACATAGAAGAATCAGACTCGGAAGAATCTGAATCAGTCGAAGACGACCCGGAGGAGGACGGTTCCGCCTCTCCGACGTTCAGTTCCTGTGAAGGAACAAAAGAAACAGAAAGAGATCCCCCAATTGGGGAAACCTCGCGCTCAACTAGAGGCGAGGTATTCGACTCAGAAGACACAGATGAACTCATATCTGGTAACCAGAAATAGAGCTTAGAAGCACGAAGGAAAGGAGGAAACGGAGCGTACCTGGAGGATGACAAGCAGAGAGATAATGGCAGAAACTTGGAAGACGAGGGTGAATGGCGAAGGAGGGTAAGCAAAGTAGGAGGGAGTTGGCGCCAGAGGAGATATTTATAGCCTGCGATTGGAGGCCCATCTTCCATCGGGCCCAAAAAGGCGCGACTTTTGATTTTCCCCCCATTAAATGGGCGCGGAACTCTAGGGTTTCTTGTCCATGGCGTTCCATAGAAGTAGTAGGGGAATAATTGATTCCTCTGACAGAGAGAGAAGACTTGATTGAAACGACATCTAGGAATGTGGATAACTGCATAGTCGAAGAATAAGCTCGGTTTCATACTTATCAGCTCTTTCGCTTATTTAAGCTCGGAGCTCGGGGGGCTTGTGTACTGGCCGAGAATAAAAGACCGAGAACTCGTCTATACGACCAGACCAACCGAGCTTACCCCCACAAATGGGCCTTGGCCCAAACCTCAAGGAGCCGAGAACATGTCAGCACGCCTGGCATCCGAGGATAACTACTCGCCCCTGATCCATATCAGGCCACTCGCGAAGATACCTCGGCCCCAAGCTATCCATCCGCAGCTAACTGGGCCGAATATCTCGCTAGCCATAATGTCGCTCCGGATAATCAGGCTCCGGATATCTCTCCCCATGATCGCGACCTGGTCCAAATATTTCTCCGAACAAAGTTGTTGAAATGGCCAGCCTGAACCAGCTCTTCAATTTTATCTCTTAGGACCCAGCACTCCTCGGTGGTATGGCCATAATTGCGGTGATACCGACAGTGCTTTTGTCGATCTGCGTTTTGGGGGGTGTGGCCACGATTTGGGAGCTGCAAAAGTTCTGCATGTTATGCTTCCTCGAACACCCGAGCCCGGTTTGTGTTGAGGGGAGTATAATGCTCATACTTCGGTCCACTCTGGAAATGCTCGGACGGGCCTTTAAATTTCGGTTTATCACCCCCTGCCCTCCTCTTCTCTTTACCTTCTCGCCTGTCAGCATCATCGGTCCGCTCCCTTTTCTTCGATTCCTCAACCTCCTCCATATTGATGAACCCCGCAGCTTTTCTTCTCAGTTCGTCCATATTGGCCGGCGGTTTCCGAGTCAAGTGCCTAGCAAAAGGGCCAGGTCTCAACCCGGTCAGGATGGTGTGTAGTGCAACATCGGCACTGAGATTGGGGATGAGTACCGCCTCCTTGCTGAATCTGGCCATGAAGTTGCGCAGGGACTCATTCTTTTCTTGCCTGAAGTTTACCAGCGAGGCCGAGGTTTTTTGGTGGGCTCGGCTCGTGGCAAACTGAGCGCTGAACTTAGCCACGAATGTATCAAAAGAGTCTACCGAGGCTGGGGGTAGCTGGGTGTACCAGGTCAGCGCTGCCTCCTTCAGAGTGGTTGGGAAGACTTTGCACATGACAGCGTCGTCATCCGTAAAAAGGTACATCTGCGTGGTGAAGGCGTCCAAGTGGCGCTCGGGGTCTGAGGTGCCATCATATTTGTCAATGTTGATGGGCCGAATATCTCGCTAGCCATAATGTCGCTCCAGATAATCAGGCTCCGGATATCTCTCCCCATGATCGCGACCTGGTCCAAATATTTCTCCGCTTATTTCGGAGCTTGATCCTGAGAGATCTCTATAAATAGGGGCCTTACCCCCTCATTCAGAACTACGTTTGCTTTGATTCCCATCTGGATACGTAGGAGCAAAATCCACATTCTGTCAAGCACAATCCGAAAACACCCCACTAATCCTCGTTCGGCCGAGTATCTCACATCCGAGGTATTTGGACGGAACAACACCAAACTCCCAACCAACTTTTAGTCGCAATGTATACACATATCTCCAAAGGAGCCAGGATGTGTGCATACATTTACCTTCACAGATGCCTCTGAGACAAATACAAAAAAGAAAGAAAAAATGTTCAACCCAAATATAAAATTTAGTGCCAAATCAAAACTGCACAGAATAATTTTTAGTGGAGTCTAGTTGATACTTGTTATCCAATGGCCTAGAAAAATAAAATTAAAATGTTATGAGATGTGTGAAAGGAATCATTTTGTCATAATACCTTTTTTTTGAGGGGATAAAAGTTTGTGTATCATTACACCACAGTCCATAAAATTTGGAATAGCTCTCTTGACTTATAAGTATTGAAATACTAAAATGGGTGGGCAATATTCTCTCAATAAAATATATTTTGAGAAGGTTCATGTCATAGTACAATTTCCAAAACTAAGTTCAACAACTCATTCTTCCCAATAGATTTAAAAAACTTGCATACAGAAAGGTAAAATTATGCAAATCTAATATGCCTACACAAGCGTAGTTGCTCAATGACCACCCTAATTATATAAAAAAAACCCTTGACTTCATACAACTTTGGCCACAATTTTCCCATCATTGCAAGCAAGACGTAAGTTACATAAAATTAATAGTAATGGACATGGAAAGGAGAATCAAATCCACTAGTGCAGAAAAGGCATTCCACATCGGTTATTTTTGGCTTTCCACATCGGTTTTCAAACTGATGTTAAAATGACCGATGTGGTTTATTGCCACTTTACACATCGGTTTTAAAACCGATGTTTATAATATTTTCTACAGCGGTTTCCTCTTAACCGATGTGGAAAATTAATTTGTCAATTGGTATCCTATTGGGGAATTTCACTTTCCACATCGGTTTTCCTTAAAACCGATGTGGAAAGTGAAATTACACATCGGTTTTATTTAAAACCGATGTGGAAATTTCACTTTCCACATCGGTTTTCATTAAAACCAATGTGTAAAGTGAAATTTCCACATCGGTTTTAAAAAAACCGATGTGTAAAGTCTCATTTTTCCCTATTATTTACATTTCTATCATTCCTTTCCCCCTGTTTCAGTAATACAGATCAATACCAGAATAACATACTGTAAATATTCTCAACACAACTAATATATACTGAATTTATTACGAACAATACATATATATGTACGTTCAATTACATTCAGACAACAAAAATAATTAGAAACCAAAAATCTACATGATATATTATAGATTTCATATCAAAATACATATGATCAGTCAAAAGTACACTATAGCTAGTCCATGATCAGTTTTTAAACTAACTACATATATACAAACTATGGTTGGTACACTTCAAGAAAGAAAGTTTCCCAACGTCTCTTTATGTTGTTGATGTCGGAATCAGATAATGGAGTTGGATTGTTGAATATCTGCAGGTTTAATTGGACAAAAGATTATATCTTTTAAGTAATAAACTAACATAAAACATATAACGAATCTATACTATTACTTCTAATTGTGTCAATTAACATTTACCTCGTGCCATCTTTCAGTGATCCTGGAGGAGATAATTTCCAACATCCACTGCATCACATAGTAGCCACATTCCCATGATCCATGTTGTATACGTGACTACGTACAAATGAAACCCAATTAGAATATGAGGAATTAAATAAAATAGAAATCAATGATTGTACCCACTGCATTTGATGCATTTGAACTAATAAATATCTTACACTAGGAATAATCCATCTGATAGCCCGAGTACGCCTTTCACCACGCAACATGTGGGTTGCATTAATAGACCTATCATGACAAAAACATTAATTAAAGTATATCTAATAGATTTCAGATAATTAAAACAACTGCATTACTGATTATAAAGTATTTTAATGCTTACATTTCGATGATCGTCTTCAGTTGATTCGCCGACTTATTTCCCAATGAGCAGAAGAAGACCACGACGTTCATCCTAGGGTACAAGAGCAACAGTTGCCAATGCTGGCTGTATTTTCGGAACAGTTAGTGACTAAGTCATATATAGTTATACTTAAATAACCGGTACTTACTTATTGAGATAAGGCGCAAGGTAGAATTGATGATCGTCTCGGGCAAGTATATCACATATGGTAGTGACCTGGTCTTCTGATGCTAGGAGAACATCACCCTGAATGAACATGGGGTCAATGAACCCATAAAGGGCGAGGTTACCCTGATCGACTAACATACGATGCAGATACCTAATATATTGGAAAAACATGTTAATTATCATAGTATTTAAAATTTAATTACTTAACTTATAAATAAAATGTACTTACATGCACCATAACGATATGTGTGCAGAACTAGCCATTTCTTTATTGAGTACCATCTCCATAAGTTCCTTCTTTGGGATATACAGTTCACCAGGGCTGGCATCATGTTCCAACCTTACCAAGGCTGCGTCATTCTCCATGGTGACAACCTGTATAGCCAGAACTATAAAAACATCACCATGGCCAGGTGCCCCTTTGTCGATCCCCTAAACAACATAGATATATATTAGTAATCATGGATAATTAAGTTATTTAATTCGTAATTAACTAAATAGTCAAATGAATACCTTGGCAGGAGCAGACATCTCTGGTCTTCCTTGATCCGACCTTTTAGGCACAATATCATTTCCAACATCCTATAACGAATAAAAATAAAGCATTATCTTTAAACAATAATAAATTATTTCAACTATGAATATAGAAAAACACAACTAACTGAATACCTCAGATGCAACAAGAAAGATGACCAGTCTTCTTGGCCAGAGGATGAAGTTACTGGGGGCATGAACCACTGTTTGAACCTCCTCAGTGGGCACAGGGACTTGAGCATCAGCATCTCGAATAATCTCAACAACGACCCTCAGCTGATCATCCGGTAATAAACGATGGTGTATGGTATTACCTAAGTTATTATGTGCCCTACCCAATGCCACTAAGCGGCGATCATGATGATCATCAACATACAGCTCACACCTATCAGGGTCGTCATCGTCATCATCATCATCATCATCATCATCACCATCATCATCATTTTCAGGATGATGAGGAGGATCACATGACACCTTAGTGCTCACATGGACAGAGGGTTGGACACCGGCTGTCATCTGCTGGGACATAGAAGTCAATATTGCCATCTGCTGGGCAAACTGCTTGGCCATCTCCTGTCGAAGCTCAGCTGCAATCTCCTGTTTTAGCCGTGCTCTATCTGCATCAACATCCCTGTGGCATTGGTGTGAAGATGAACCATGGTATTGACGAATGTCGACTCCCCATCCAATACCAATGACACGGCCCGGGTGGTCTGCATGCCATCTAATGTTCTTTGCGTCATTTACATAGTACTTTTGTCATCCTGGGACTTTGTATAGAAGGAAAACTTATTGATATCGTACCCACTCCAGCATATGATATCAAAGTTAGGCCCCTGTGCTAGCCATTTTAATGTATCATAAGCAATACCATCCTTTGCAATTTTTTCTTTAAACCAGTTCAAGAAAGTCTTGTTATGCTTGTTCAAACATCATTTTTCATTCATTCTAGGGTAAGTTTCATTGATGATGCTTTTATGCTCACATAAGTATGGTTCAACCTCATCAGTGTTATTCAATATATACAAATGTGTTTGAAGCACTTCCTCCCGATCCATGCTCTTAACAGTGATACCTCGTGTACCCTTACCATCATATCTTCCTTCGTGACGAGACTTCGGAAGCCCTACAGGTTCCGCTTCTGACATGTAGTCTGTACAAAACTCAATAGCTTCTTCTGCAACATACCTTTCAACAATAGATGCTTCGGGACGGTGTGGATTTTTCATATATCCTTTCAAGATCTTCATGTATCGCTCAACCGGGTACATCCACCTTAAATAAACGGGGCCGCACAATCTAATCTCCCTCACTAGATGAACAATCAAATGAACCATGATGTCAAAAAATGAAGGTGGAAAATACATCTCCAATTGGCACAAGATAATGGCTGCCTCATTTTCCAACTCATCCAAATTTTTAGTGTCAATGACCTTGCTACATATAGCATTGAAGAATAAGCATAACCTAGTAATGGCATGTCTGACTTTTTTAGGCAATATATCACGAATGGCCACCGGTAGTAGTTGTTGCATCAACACATGACAATCATGAGACTTTAAGCCAACTAATTTGAGATATTTCATTGAGACAAGTCTTATGATATTTGAAGAGTAACCCTGTGGCACTTTGACTCCCCGTAGACATTCACAGAAACTTCTTTTCTCTTTTTTTGATAAAGTATGACATGCTGGGGGCAAATAAGTCTTCTTATCCCCCACTTGAAGTGGATCTAACTGCTCTCGTATACCCATCGCAACTAGATCCAGACGAGCATTCACAGCATCCTTTGTCTTGCCTTGAATGTTGAGAAGCGTTCCGATTAAACTGTCACACACATTTTTCTCCACATGCATCACATCAATACAATGTCTTACATCAAGCTTGCACCAATATGGAAGATCAAAGAAGATCGACCTCTTCTTCCATATTTTCTTCTCGGTAGCCTTCTTCTGGGTCTTCCCATAGATAACATTAGTGTTGTTCACCCTTTCATAAACTTGCTCTCCAGTCAAGGCCACCGGAGCAATTTCATTCTCCGAAAGTCCATTGAAAGCTTTTCTCAATCTACGATAAGGATGATTACGTCGGAGAAATCTCCGATGCCCAAGGTAAACCGTCTTCCTTCCATGTTGCAGTTGATGGTGACATGTTCCTTCTTCACATATTGGACATGCTTTATGCCCCTTAACACTATACCCACACAGGTTCCCGTATGCTGGAAAGTCATTGATGGTGTAAAATAACATGGCACGCAATCTGAATGTCTCACGGCAATACTCGTCGATCACATCAACGCCTTCATCCCACAACATTCTCAAGTCTTCAATCAAGGGACTCAGATAAACATCAATATCATTTCCTGACTGTTTAGGACCCGAAATCATCATACTTAACATAATGTATTTGCACTTCATGCACAACCAAGGAGACAGGTTGTAAATTACCAGGAGAACAGGCCATGAACTATGAATACTACTTAAGTTTCCATATGGATTCATTCCATCGGTAGCAAGTCCAAGCCTGAGGTTTCTGGGCTCATTGCCGAAATCCGGAAACAAACTATCAATTCTCTTCAATTGCAAAGAATCGGCAGGATGCCGAAGCTGTCCATCACACTTCCTCTCATCTGCATGCCATCTAATGTTCTTTGCGTCATTTACATTAGCAAACAATCGCTTGAACCGCGGAATCACGGGAAGATACCATAACACCTTTGCAGGAGGACCTTTGGTGACCACATCACAACTAGAATCACCATCCTTCACTTTGTAGCGCGATACCCCACACCTGGGGCACTCGTGCATCTCTTCAAACTCTTTCCTGTACAATATGCAATCATTGAGGCAAGCGTGTATTTTCTTATACTCCATACCCATCGGACACAATATCTTCTTCGCCTCATAGTTTCGAGATGGCAATGTGTTGCCTTCTGGAAGCATTTCTTTCAACAACTCAAGCAATTCAGTAAAGCTTTTATCGCTCCACCCATTTCTCGGCTTCACATTGAACAATCTTAACACCGCTGACAACCGTGTGAAATTAGTGCACCCCGGATACAAAGCCACTTGCGCATCACTGCACAAAGTATCATACACATGTGCGCCCCGAAAAGACTCTTGCCCAACATCACGGATCATGTCCTCTAGTCCATCGTCCATTTCCACGTCATCAACTTCCTCTCTATCCGACACCCTCGGCCTGTCTAACGATTCACCATGACATATCCATGTTGTATAACTCTTGCAAATCCCCTCACAAATAAGATGATCACGTATCTCCTCAGCTTCTAGTCATCTCTCATTCAAACAGTTAACACAAGGACAATAAAACCTTCCGTTACCACTATCAGGAGCATTTGTTTTTGAAAACTGTAGAAAATCTTCCACTCCATTCTCATACTCATCACTTGTCCGTCTAGCATTCATCCAACCGCGATCCCTGACTAAACCAATACCTTCGTACTTAGTCCAACATATTCATCAACCACTTCTTATGACAGGGTATGGCCCTATCCCATTCGAGAAGAAAATTTTTTAACATTCGGTTAACAGTTAGTCCTTAACTCTCATGCTCATACTCGACAAAATTTCGACAGCATTTCCCTGCGGTCTCCGACGTACACTACTTGAACGCGATGGCATCCACCACGATAAAGTATGCACCCGGAGAACGAAAGGAAATGTATCAATCCGAACTTTCATCAAGTATATAACATTAGAATCAATGAATAACTATTTTAACTAAATTAAGAAAAAGTTTTTTCCCAAACTGTCCAACTTTGGACAATTCAAGATCCAACACAATGAGTGGTACATTAAGCACATACACGTACGCTCATTAGTATTGCATCTCAAACGGGAAACTAAGGCTTTACTAATTATGTAGCTTGCATGAAGATGGGGCTTGAAAAGTGAAGAAAATTAGACAAACAGAGACCATCACGGTCTATCCTTGAAAGCCATCACGACCGTGATCGAGTAGAGCTTAAAAGAAAGAATGAAAAATTCAGAATTGGTCACGTCCTAGCCGTGATAGTGGTCACGACCGTGACAGACCAACCAGTGAAGCAACCTCCAAGGCAGAACCTGTCACGGCCTGGCCGTGATGGCCATCACGGCCGTGACATTCCAACTGAACTAGACCCTCACAGTCAGAACTGATCACGACCTAGCCGTGATGGTGGTCACGGCCGTGACAGACCAACCAGTGAAGCAACCTCCAAGGCAGAACCTGTCACGATCTGGCCGTGATGGCCATCACGGCCGTGACATGCCAACTGAACCAGACCCTCACAGGCAGAACTGATCACGGCCTAGCCGTGATGGTGGTCACGGCCGTGACAGAACAACCAGTGAAGCAACCTCCAAGGCAGAAATGGCAGAAAGAGAGAGAGAGAGAGAGACAGAGAGAGAGAGAGAGAGACGCATATATACCTGAGGGAGGAGGAGGGACGAGCAAAAATGGCGCTCTTCACGCAAACGAGGGTAGCTCGCGGATGGCCGTTCTCAGTGGTTCTTAGTGGTTCTCTTCCGAAGCAGAAAATGAAGGCTCGCAGTGGAAGTAATCAACAACTCTGTCGCAGAGGTCTGAGAGTTTGCTCCACGGGTTACTTTCAACAAGCACTCCACAAAACAAGCAATCAATTACAATGGTCTTTTTAAAGTTTGCAGCAAAATGAACATCTAAGAATTCTAATGAAAACCATAAAATTGACAGACACTATAAGGTCTTTTTAAAGTCACTTACCAAAACACAGAGAGGAAAAGGGTAAAAACAAGATAGAAGAGTTTGACAAGTCGTTGTTTCTTTTCCCAGGAGAGCAAGTTGAATATCTCAGTAACATCAATCAAATGATTTCCTTGTCTATACCTGATCAACGGAATAAAATAGGCAATTAGCAGGACCATGTTAAGCACATTCCAGTATATTAAGATACCAAGCTTAAAAAACAGAAAGCAAACAATTCATCTCCTTTGATCCTCTAACTAGTAAGCAACCATCTACGAACCAAAGAAAAACTATGTTGAATGGAAACTAATCCTGAACTTTCCAACGGGTCCTGCTTGTTACAATTAAACGCAATAATGATGTTCTGTGTGTATGAGTGTGTGCATATATATTGTTTGATTTGACCTGAAGCTCCAAAAAGATAATCAAACCATAGTACCAGGTCAAACCAAACTATTCAGTGGAAAAACTTGGTCTTCCCAATTTATTCATGATTCATCAATTAAATATAGTATGGTAAATACAAATCATTTTTAACACGATAAAATGCACAAGAATGCAAAGACAAAAATTCAAATTCAAACTCAGCTTCCCTCACCCAAACTACAGTACAAAATATTTTCCCCTTGGAGAGGTTTTTCAGAAATGTAGGTTGCTAGATAGAGTGACAACCTCTCTGTTAACACACAATGCAACTCCTCCACTGTGAAATTTCCATAACCCTCCTTTCACATAATGCTCGAAAAGTAGTAACCCTAAAGGAAGAGAGAGAGAGAAAGAGAGAGAGAGAGAGAGAGAGAGAGAGAGAGAGACGCATACCTGAGGGAGGAGGAGGGTAGCTCGCGGATGGCCGTTCTCAGTGGTTCTTAGTGGTTCTCTTCACCACTAAACTTCCGAAGCAGAAAATGAAGGCTCGCAGTGGTCTTCTTCTTTGTCTATGATTAGGGATTTGCAGAGAGTTAGGGGGAGAGGGAGAGCTTACTTGAGAGAGAGAGAGAGGTCGAAGAGAGCTCCCTCGATGGTCCTCCGATGGTAGCCGAAAGAGGTGGTTCTCTTTGCAATGTGACTTAGAGTGAGATGGAGAAGCAGTGACAAAGGAATGAAAAACAAATGGAATGGAAGATGGTGCGAAGAGGAGGAGGGAATGAAAATAGAAACTTAGGTTATTACACATCGGTTTTTAAAAACCGGTGTGATTAGTGATATTACACATCGGTTTTCAAATAACCGATGTAGAAACTTACAATTTATTTTAAAATTTCATTTTTTTTAATTTAATACGTCGGTTATTGAAAACCAATGTGTAATATTACGACTGATTAAAAAAATTTTATAATTTGTTTCCCTTTTCCACATCGGTTATTAAAAACCGATGTCTAATCTTATGTCTAATAATTTTTTTTTTGGTTTCACTTTTCCACATCGGTTTTTCAAAAACCGATGTTGAATATTTTTATCACATCGGTTTATTCAATAACCGATGTTAAAATATTTCAGTTTAATTTCAAAAATGCCACCGCCTCCTATTTCACATCGGTTTTGTTAAAACCGATGTTAAAAAACTGATGTTAACTGTATATTTTGCACTAGTGGCCAAGAAAATTAAATTTCATTTATTGATGCTTACTACAAACCTAACGAAATAAGAACCTAACATTTTAACTAATCCTAGATAATATATTAAACTTCTAAAAATGGGTTAAATTTGTATTCTTATGCATACCAATTTAACATTTTCAAGTTAAACATATCGTAGTTGGATATTGGAGTCTGGTTGCTTTTATACTTAAAAAAGAAATAAGTTTTTGAGGGATGGAATGGAAATAATATGTTTGAATAAAATCTTTTTAAAGAACAACTTATTAAACAAAAATTTGGAACTTACCAAAAATCCGCTACTACTCACCATCTCATGCTATCACATTCAAAACATCAATACCCTAAAAGATGAATCACTATTTAAAGCAGCTTATTTTTTTTCAACTATTGTAAAATTATATTATAGGTGCACTATAATATTATAACACATATAACCAAATAATAGGACAAATCTTATCTCTAGAGATCACAAGGTTCAAGTTCCTTACAAAGTAAAGATAATCCTACGGCCAAACCATTCGAAAAGTTGAAGAGATCTTTGTTAAAAAAGATTATTAAAAATTACACTCACACAACAATTAGAACCATTCTGAATTTTACAAAGAAAATTTAAATTATAAATAAAAACTAAAAGAATTAAAATTACATATATTCCATTCCACATGTCCTTCTGAGGTAGAAGCCTCGGTTTCTGAACTGTTTTGAAATTTAGGTCTTTTAATTATGCTTTAATTCATAATTCAAAGTAGAACACAATGAGACATGACCAAAACATAAAGTGATAGTTATCCAGCTAGACAGAGTCAAGCATCATGTACCACCACCATGCACACAATGGAGTCATAGCCAATGTTGTGAAAATCGAGATCCTAGCAAGGATCGGGAGGGGGATGAAAAATCGTTACTCGGAGGATCGTAAGATCCTAGCTAAAGTAGGAAATTATACTTATGCATATGCATGAAAAACAAGATAGATAAAGAAAAGAACCCTTTAAAAATTTATAGATAAGGAAAAAAATAATATTCAAATACATATTCTGTTTATTATATTTTTTGTGTTTATTATTTAGTTCATTTAGTTAATTATATTATATGTTATTATTTAGTTTATTATATTATTCTGAAAATATTTTTATTTATTTATATGTTATTCTGAAAGATAATTGTTTACTTTTTGAGGCCCAACAAAAAAAAATAAAGAAAGAAAACACGTATAAAAACATTTGGGTCACATGGTCCATTTTCTTGAAACCCTAACATCCTGTTACTCCTTAACCCCATTTCCTGGAGTTACACTGTCGTCCACACTGCCTCTGTTATTCATAAAAAAAAAAAAAGTCATGCTCACACATGGCTCTGAGAGGGAGACACCAAGACAGATAGGAAACACTGTAGAGAGAGAGAGACGACACCTGGGAACCAACGCATAACCAGAATCATACAAAGGGCTGCCACCGGTGTGATCGTGAGAGAGAAGGGGGTGACTTTGTCTTTCTTTAATTGGGAGGCACGACAAAATCGCCGATCAATCGATTTTTCAGCGAAGATCGATGATTTCAGAACGAACCCAGCGGGCGCCGATCTTCCATGCGAGTTAGCATGCTCAAGTTTCAAGAAATCATACAATCGCACGATCTTGCGATTTAGGATGTGAATCTTAACAATGGTCATAGTGGAACAACTAAGATCAAAACATTATTACGTACAGTAAGATTGAAACAACACCTGACACACTCAACATCTTGGTCTGATGACGAATTTGCAGTGCGCCAATAAAGTTTCTTGCCATTGCCAATAACCAACAATGATTAAAAAGCAAAGACAAAAAAATAATTGGAAAATAATAATAGAGATAAAAAAAATGAACCCTAAAAGTTTTAGATGAGAGCAACAAGAACAACGGGTTGATAATGTGAAATTGATAAGGTTATATATGAGCAAACAATTGGAAATTAAAAATGGATGCAGATGCGAGCAACAAAATAGAGATTCTGATCAAAATGGATTTTCTTCTTGCCTCTTGCTTTTGCAGCAAGAAAAACAAGGGTGAGAGGAGGGGGAGAGAGATAGAGAGAGGGAGAGAGAGAGGTAGAGAAGGGGAGAATATTGGGAAATGATGAAGGGAGAGAGAAAACAAATAAGAGAGATAGATATGATGGAGAGAGATTTGTTGGAGAAAATCCAAACTCAGATGCAAATGGGAGCAAAAAGAGGTGGCTGACAGTGTGAGAGTAACATGGTTTTTATACATGAGAAATACAACCCCAAAGGCTATTTTGTATGGATTTAAGGTCCAGTTGATCTGATCCAGTCCATTATAATTGAAAACAGATTTTGTGTTAGCCCACTCAACAAAAAAGTAATGTAATAAAGTTAGAAGTTAAAAGGAAAGATATAAAATTAGGATTAATTGAAATAGTTTCTTTTTCGGAAAACCAAATTCAAAAAAAAATTAAAAATAGCCATTGAAAATTTACAAGAAAATAAATAAATTAAATTAAATATTTTCCTTTTTCTGAAAACACATTTTAGAATATTCTAAAAACTAGTCACTGCAGAGATAAATACAATTTTTGAAATAATGAAAGTTTATTTTTCTGCAAAAACACTTTTCAAACACATTTTAAAAACTTACCGCTAGAGCCAAAAATGTACTAGATAAAGAAATAGAATATTTCTATTTTCAGTGAAACATAATCAATTGTTCAATATGCAATAGTCAATTATGACTTATCTGCGATAAGCTGGATTTTGAATAAAAATATCATAAACAATTATTTACCTCAAAATTATATTTATAAGATAAAACCTTTTTAACCAAAAAGGAAATCAAAGATATTTATAAAAACATTTTATGCATTTTACAAACATGTTCTAGAAACGGTTTTTGAAAATTTAAACATTTTTTAAAGAAGTGAGCCATTATTATTGTAACACCCCGATTTTTCGGTTTTCTAAGATCGGTATTAAGTATATAAATGTTCATATTTTTATTTGAGACTTAGAAAATGATTTTTAATAAACTAAGGTCATTTACATGTTATACTTATTTTCATAAGGTTACGGGAAATTTTTTGGTTGAAAATTCAGACGGAAACCGGTCTGTCGTTTTCTGTTTTTCACTGACAGTGAAAGTTTACTGATCAGAAAACCCAATTTTGACTTGTGAACGAGACGATTAATGTTTTCGTCGTTTTTGCAACGTTATTGTTAATTTTGAAAATTTTAGCATAAAAATAAAATATATTTTGTGCGGGTGCAAGCTTCGAAATATCTTGCGAAAACCTGAGTCGGGGAAAAATACGGAGCTAAATCGGGAGCTGAGGTGATTGATGTGACTGAAGTGACTGATGTGATGAGCATTTATGGCGATCTTATCCATGCCATAATGACTTTAGATATTTTGATGGTTAAATGACTATTTTGCCCCTAGTCTTTATGGAAACTACAAGTTTGCCATCACTTGATTTTTACTCTCGAAACCCTTGTACCCCACGGCTCTACCCATTTAACCCTACACTTAGGCAATTTTTCAACTCACTTATATCATCTTCATGAACCAAAACTTATTTCTCTCAAAAACCCTAATCGGGTAAAAACCGAATCGGGTACGTTTCTGCAAAGATATATCAGGAAACAGACCGGAAAGTCGCCTATGATGACTCGAGGGGAATGAGTCATCATGGTGAGTCATGGTGATAATTTACCCTAGTCATCATGAAGACGAAGAAAATATCTAGATATTTTGAACGTTAACCTAACCTACGTCTGGTTAAATCTAACCGAGGTTAACTAACCATGATTTGCAACACAAAATATCTTCTCCCTAAACAAGTGGTTTAGGAGGCATCCACACCTCTCCTAATTTTATGACCACATATTTTATTAACCGTGATTACAAATAAACCCTAGTTAAGTTATTATTAACTACGGTTAAGTTATTATATTATTTTCTAACTTAACCTTGATCAGATAAACTCAACCATGGTTCTTTTATCTCATTAAACCACATATTTTATCCTCCCACCCACCTCTAGGCCGCAGCCCATCTCCCACACCTGGGGCATTTTTACTCTTTTCCCTACTTCATTAACTTCATCACTTATGTTTTAACCAAAACTCTTTGTTCTTCATTTTCTCTCACTTGTTCTTCACATGTTCTTCATTTGTTCTTCATTTTCCTCTAACTTAGAGACATGATTTCATGATTATTTCTTCATGAAACTTGTTCCTTAGATCCTTGTATTCACTTTAATCCATTTTGTTCTTGAATCCATGAAACTTTCAAGTTCATCTCTTCTCCTCTCAAATTTTGGCCATAACCATAAATCATCATCCAAATCTTGTTTTGATTTTCTAAGATCATCTTCTTACTTCTCTAGATGATCTAAACACTGTCTATTTCACATCTCAAGTCATTTCTTCACAAAAACACAAAGAACTCCCTAGTGTTCTTGCTATGTCTATCCTTGATTCTTCAAGTTCTTGATCAAAACTTTTTATTCCAAGGTGAGGAATCTCTCCCTAATCATCATATCTTCATTAATCATCCATAAAATTCTATTTTGATCAACTATTTCAAGGTTTTTCATTCTTAGATCTAGAACTTCAAAAATTTCTAGACAAATGTAGAAAAATCATTTTAATGTGAAACCAATTTCTATGATCTTGTTATGACTTCTAATTTCATCATCTAGAAGCATGAATCCAAAGTAAATTCCCTTCCTATTTTCTCAAAGAAGGCCGAAACTCATAGTTTTGGTGTAAATGAGTTTTGCTTCAACTTTGTTAAATGATGCTTGATTTCATCTCTCTAATCCTTATAGTTATTAAATCCATGTGATTAGAAAACCAAATCAATTTCTATCCTATTTTCCATTAATATGCCAAAACCTAGCTCATAAAGAGTTAGATGATTTTGTTTCATATTTTCAACTTCTAGCAATTTATCTATGCTAGCTAATACTATAGGAACTAGAATCCAAAAGATGAAATTAAGAAAATAACTCTAACCCTAATTTGAATTGAGGATCGAGTCCTAGTTCATGTGAGCTAGATGAGTTTTGTTTGATTTTGTTAATTTTTTGTTGTGGTTTGTTGTGAAGGATCAAACTGTGTTTGATTGCTCTAAGTCGTGCGAAGGAAAACGGACTTGGATCGGGAAGGGGAGAAGCTGAGGGGTTTTTTCGATAACTATATTCTATTAGTTTGTGGTCTGTATAATTATTTTAGTGTGTTTGTGTTAGTTTAAATTATTTTACGTAGTTATATATGCTTTTAAATTATCTGCTTTTAATTGTTTATTTGCAGTTAATTGTTATAGTATTTTTATGGATGTCATAAACTGTGCTAATTGTTATAGTGTTGACATGAAATTATTATTGATGTTGGTTGTGTTTTGAAAAGCCTGACGGTGGTCATTGCTTAATTAATTACGAAGATAAAAGTGTTAAAAAGCTTTATAAGAAATAATGAATTTTAATTGGTGGGATATAGTAATATAATATTACTTAATTATTTGATTGGTTAAAAAAGTGAAATAGTAGAAAATATTATTATTTTAAGGATTTATTGACGTAGGAGTGTTTTATGAGTCACAGTGAGGGCGCATCTATGTTGTTATAACTATACATGTTATATATGATGTTTGTGTGTCGCGCATGTAGTTGTCATTTTAAAATCCATATATTGGTTCTCACCCTTGCGTATATCTGTTCCTGTGGGTTTTCTGTTGTACCTTGGTACGCGAGTACAGATGTTGCAGAGGAGTTTCCTTAAGTTACTTGGAGACTTAAGTCCAGATGCGGAAGATGTGTGTGATCATAGGGATGACCACGGGGTCTTTTCAGGGAATGTCTTGTAGAACGACCAACTTAGGTATTTTTTTGGGAATGTATGTTTGACTAGTTTAGTACGTGTGTTTTGAAAATTTCAAGATGGGTTATGAGTAAAAACTTTTAAGAAAAAACTTGTACGTCGTGGGAGGTTTATTTATAAATAAAATCAGTCTATGTGTGTTGGTGAGTATAAGTTCATAGTTAATACTGTGATGTGTTCATCGTTTTATTATGAACTTGTGAAGTAGAATGAATGAAATGTATTTTGCATTATTGACTGAATTGATTGAATGTACATGAAGAGCAGAGGCTCTTTATATAGAGCTTCCTGATACAAGAAGAAAGGCATAACTAACATAACTAACTAATCCTATCTTATCAAATAAAAACTAATCGCTAACTTTCCTAAAACAGAAACTATAACATAAAAGCAATATATTAGAATTCAGTTACAACAGAATTAGCAATGTATCAGGAGGGCTCGGTTCACTTATTTTTCTTATCCAATACCCCCCCCCCACACACACACACACAAGTTGGAGGACATATTGTTAGGACTCCAAGCTTGGCAATGAATTCATTGAAGAGACCCGGATCTAAAGCCTTGGTAAACATATCGGCTAGTTGATTTGAACTTGGAATAGGTAGTAATTGAAACAATTTGTCTTGCAGTTTGTCTGACAATGTGACAGTCTAGTTCTATATGTTTCGTTCGTTCATGAAATGAGGAATTAGATGCAATGTGCCGAGCTGACTGACTGTCACAATATAGCAAGGCTGGTTGGAGAAGGGTAAGTAAAAGTCTTGGAGAAGATAGGTAAGCCATTGGACTTCACAAACCGTGGAGGCTAAGGCTCTATACTCTTCTTCAGAGGAAGACTTGGAAACAGGGTGTTGTTTCTTAGTCTTCTATGAAATAAGTGATTCTCCAAGGAATATACAAAAGCCAGTAATTGATTTTCTTGTATCAGAACAACTGACCCAATCTGAGTCACTAAAAGACTTGAGATGCAAAGAGGAAGTGGCAGGGAAGAAAATGCCTTGAGCTGGTGATTGATTCACATACTTGAGCACACGAATTGCAGCATCATAATGAATGGAAGTAGGTGAGCTCATGAATTGGCTAAGATGTTGGATAGAGTAACTGATTTTTGGCTGAGTGTTTGTTAGGTAGATCAATCTTCCAATGAGTCTTCTGTAGATGCTTGGATCTTGCATTGGTTCTCCTCCTTGTTGTGAAAGTTTAGCTCCTTTGATCGTGGGAGTAGAAACTGGTTTGGCAGCCAATAAACCACAATCAGAAAGCAAATCCAAAGCATACTTTTTTTGGCTAAGATGAATTCCTGAGCTAGATCGGGAAACTTCTAAGCCAAGAAAGTATTTTAGGTTTCCTAAATCCTTTATTCTGAAATGATTATGCAAAACAGTTTTAATAGAATCAATTTCATTAATATCATTACCAGAAAGAAGAAGATAATCTACATAGATCAATAGAGTAGTGAATGAGTTACTAGAGTGCTTGATGAAAAGGGAATGATCAGAAGCAGATTGTTTGTAGGAATGTGATAAAAGGAATGTAGAAAGCTTGGCAAACCATTGCCTGCTTGATTGTCTTAATCCATAAATGGATTTGTGCAATTTGAAAACATGTTTAGGATTCGTGGAAGGATAGCCAGGTGTTAAAGTCATGTAAACCTCTTCAGCCAAATCTCCATGGAGAAATGCATTATGGACATCCAGTTGGTGAATGTACCAATTCTGTGAAGCTGCAATTGCAAGGAGAAGTCTGATGGTAGTGAGTTTTGCCACAGGTGAGTAGGTTTCAACGAAGTCAATGCCTTCAACTTGAGTGAAACCCTTGGCCACCAATTTGGCTTTAAATCTTTCAGTAGTGCCATTAGAATGTTATTTGATCCTAAAGACCCATCTGCATCCTATAGGAGTTTTGCCAGGAGGTAAATCAGGTATCCGTCCGTGGAATTACATTTGAAGTGCTGTAAGTTCAGCATTCATGGCTTGAATCCACTCATCTTGTTGGATAGCCTGCTTGTAAGATATAGGTTCAACCTGAGAAGAAACAGTCAAGAGAAAATGTAAATGAGATTTAGATAATTGATGATAAGAAAGAACAGAAGATAAGGGGTAAAGAGGAGTATGATTGGAGGCTGCAGAAATATAGTTGCAGTGAAAATCCTACAAATAGCTAGGAGGCTTGGACTGTCTAGTAGATCTCCTTGGAGGAATTACTGCAGGTGTTTGAACTGCAGATTCGGTAGAGATAGAATCTGGTTGGATTTAAGGTAAAGGAGCTTGCAATATGGAAGAAGTAACTCGAAGTTCTGTGACAGGTGGATCAAATAAAAATGGAGTGTCTAGTTGAATTTGAGGTTCCTGAATAGTACAAGTCTCCAAAAGGGTTGAAGAGTTTAAAGTAAAAATGGATTCAAAGAATATAGCATTTCTTGAAATAAAAACAACTCTAGTTTGTAAATCAAAAAGTAAATAGCCTTTTGTACCATATTTGTATCAAAGAAAGAGGCATTTCCTAGCTCTTGAATCAAGTTTCTTTCTATTTTGCATTAAGGTAGTAGCATATGATAAACAACCAAAGACCTTAAGGTCAATAAAAGTTGGAGGAACTCCATTTAACATTTCAAAAGGTGTTTTGTGATCCAAAACAGGTGTTGGTAACCTGTTTATGAGAAAAACAACATGGGAAATAACATATGACCAAAAAGACTTAGGAAGATTAGATTGAAATGATAGTGCCCTTGTGACATTGAACAAATGTCTATGTTTTCTTTCCACAATAAAGTTTTGTTGGGGAGTCTCAACACAACTAGTTTGGTGTATAATTCCAAGTGAGGAAAAGAAAGAAGACATTTGAAATTCAATACCATTATTAGTCCTAACCATTTTCACTTTAGCATTGAATTGAGTGCTAATAAAATATAAAAAGGCAATAACAGAAGATCTGGTTTCAGATTTAGATTGCATTAAGTAAAGCCAAGTATGTCTACTGTAGTCATCAACAATAGTAAGAAAGTATTTGCGGCCTTGGAAAGAGCTTCTGCTCAAAGGACCCCAAATATCCATATGTAAGAGATCAAATGGCTTGTCTGTCTTAATATTATTGTGAGGAAAAGGTAATTTGCATTGTTTGGCAAATTGGCAAGAATCACAAGCAATTTTCTTATTGAATCTAATATAGGGAAATTTCATACAAAGTTGATCAATTACAATAGGTGAAGGGTGACCTAAAGGATAGTTCCACAAATCAAATAAGTCATAGAGACTATTATTTTACTGTCCTTTATTAACAACGGGAAAACTAAAAGTAGTAGAAAGACTAGATTGAGAAGGAATGGAAGAAGGATCATGCTAAAGAATATAGAGATTGTGGTGAAATTTAGCATGTCCAATTGTCTTCTTGGTAGACACATCCTGTATGATACAAGAAAGATGTGAGAAGAGGAATTGGCAATTAAGGGATTGGCATAGTTTGTTAACAGAAATGAGATTAAACTGAAAACCAGGGATATACAATACATTATGTAAAACTAAAGATGGAGTTAAAATAATTGTGCTTGAATGATTTGAAATAGTGGTGGCACCATTTGGTAACTTGATCGTAATTAGGGAAATAGTTTTGTAAGATTGAAAAAATTGAATAAAGGGACAAACATGGTCAGAAGCACCGGTATCTAAAATCCAATAAGAGGAAGAACAAGAATTACCTGGTTTAGTAATACTAGAGACTATATGAGAGGATGAATCAGAGGGATTGTTCTTGGCTACAGAGGTCATTTGATAATTTTTAGAAGAATGCAGTAGAGATGCCAAGAATTTGTAATCTTCCCTTGTAAGAGGTAATGCTGAATCATTGGAAATGGGAGGCACTGGATTAAGGTTTGATTCTGCTGGTGTATTTGATAGCTGCATAGCTGTGCCTGAAGCTTGAGATCGGGTCCTATAACTAGGAGGGAAGCCATGTTTGAAATAGCAAGTGTCCACTGTATGATTGGTTCTATTGCAATAGCTGCATTGCATTCCAGGTCTGTTCGGATTTCTGCCACGACGGCTGCCTTGTGTGTCTATGCATATGCCTTGAGTGAAAGTATTGGCAGAAAATGATGTAGAATCATTGCCAGGAAGGGAGAGAGATTTCTCTTGTTGAATGACTAAGGAGTAAGCTCGAGTGATACAAGGTAAAGGATCCATGAGCAGAATTTGGGTTCTTACATAGTCAAAAGAATCATTGAGGCCTTTCAAGAAGCATATAACATGTTCTTTATCTTTGTAACTGGTTACAGATTGACTCAGGCTGCATGTGCATTGATGAGTGCAAGAACAGCTTGGTGTTGGTCGAAGAACTTCAAGCTCATCCCATATGATCTTCATGTCAGTGAAGAGGGTTGAAAGGGATCTTTCTCCTTGCTTCATTGAGTGTAGTTCTTGCAGCAAATTGGACATTCATAAATGGTTTCCTTTGGTGAATCTGACATCAAGATTGAGCCAAAGATCTCGAGCATTATCAAAGCAAATTGTGCTTTGGGAAATCTGAGGTGAAAGGGTTCTTGTAATCCAAGATACCACAATGTTATTGCATCTTTCCCATGGATCACAGAGAGGATCAGTGGGGGATGGTTTAGAAATAGCACCATTAACAAACTTGAGTTTTGAGTTTGTTCTTAGAAGAAAGGGCTTGGTGCATAGCCTTACTCCAATGGTAATAGTTGTCACCATTGAGAGGAGGATGAACAAGAACATAAATAGGATTTTCACCTGGGTGCGGATAATAGGGACTTGTTGGATTTTGTGAAGGATCAGTGTGAGAAACTGAATCATTGACAGGCTTAGAAGAAGTTCCTTCAGGGCTTGTTTCGGCCATTGAAAATAAAGGAAAAAGGTTGCAGAAGCTTGATAACAATAAAGATGATACCATATTATGAACTTGTGAAGTAGAATGAATGAAATATATTTTGCATTATTGACTGAATTGATTGAATGAACATGAAGAGGAGAGGCTCTTTATATAGAGCTTCCTGATACAAGAAGAAAGGCATAACTAACATAACTAACTAATCCTATCTTATCAAATAAAAACTAACACCTAACATTCCTAAAACAGAAACTATAACATAAAAAGCAATATATCAGAATTCAGTTGCAACAGAATTAGCAATGTATCAGGAGGGCTCAGTTTGCTTATTTTGCTTATCCAATATATTTTTTGAAGTATTCAGAAAGAAAAAATTTTACACCCAGATTTTTCTGACTCAAGTTAAATAGATTTTCCGAAAGCAACCAACAATTTTTCTTTTAAAATTATTTCTGCAAGTGTTACAAAGTAATGCCCAAAGGGGGTGTTGCAGGTGGTATCAGAGCTGGTCGAGTCTTTCGGGAACCTTCGGGAATAAGTCTGTTATGTTTTTGTTGTGTGATCTCTAGTTAGACCTTGTTTGAATTGTTTCTTTGTTGAAACAATGTGTGTTGACGCACAAGTATGTGTGTTTCGACGAGTCTCTAATCGAGTTGAGAACTCGTGAGAACTCATGTTGAGTTTTTGATTGATCTAGTTTCTAGATTCAGTCAAATCTCCATCGTTTCGGGTAAAATATCGTCTACGGAGAGGTTTGTGTGTCACGCATGTAGTTGTCGTTTAAAAATCCATATATTGGTTCTCACCTTTGCGTATATCTGTTTGTCCGGGTTTTCTGTTATACCTTAGTACACGAGTACAGATGTTGCAGAGGAGTTTCCTTAAGTTACTTGGAGACTTAAGTTCGGATGTGGGAAGAGGTGTGTGATCATAGGGATGACCACGGGGTCTTTTCAGGGAATGTCTTGTAGAACGACCAGCTCAGGTATTTGTTTGGGAATGTATGTTTGACTAGTTTAGTATGTGTGTTTTGAAAATTTCCAGATGGGTTATGAGTAAAGACTTTTAAGAAAAAACTTGCACATCATGGGAGGTTTATTTATAAATAAAATCAGTCTATGTGTGTTGGTGAGTATAAGTTCGTATTTAATACTGCGATGTATGCATCGTTTTTCGTAGTATTCAGAAAGAAAAAAGTTTACACCCAGATTTTTCTGACTTAAGTTAAATAGCTTTTCCGAAAACAAACAGCAAATTTTTCTTTTTAATTTATTTCCGCAAGTGTTACAAAGTAATGCCCAAGGGGAGGTGTTATAGGTTGTATTAGAGCTGGTCGAGTCTTTCGGGAACCTTGGGGAATAGGTCTGTTATGTTTTTGTTTTGTGATCTCTAGTTAGACCTTGTTTGAATTGTTTCCTTGTTGAAACAATGTGTGTTGACGCACAAGTATGTGTGTTTCGATGACTCTCTAATTGAGTTGAGAACTTGTGAGTACTCATGTTGAGTTTTTGATTGATCTAGTTTCTAGATTCAGTCAAATCTCCATCATTTCGGATAAAATATCGTCTACGAAGTTAGCCAAGCTAGATTACATGCAATGGAATTTTTGTCCATTTCTTGTTAAGTTCGTCATCATCTTCATCGAAGATGTTTTCGTTTACTCTAAGAGTCACGATAAGTATGAGGAATCTTTGCGTCAAGAGTTATGGATCTTGTATGAGAAGAGTTGTCACGAAGTTATCTAAGTGCAAGTTTGGCTCGATGAGTTGTAATTCTTAGGGCATGTGATTACAAAAGAGATTTCGTGCTCACACTCCTAAATAACCCTCAGTGTATTAGAAATTTGATTGGATTGGTTTGATAGTATCCATTGGTCTGAATATTTTCACATTTCATTGAAAAATTCGTGAAGACTATCTCTTGAGCCGTAACACAAATTTCTTTTTATAATGGAAGTTTCTTGATGAAACTTAGTCCAGTCACTTTTACTTTTGGTAAATATGATCAAGTCTGATTTTTGGCCAGACAGTTTTCCTTTTTAACACCGTCGTTTTGTAAATTCTCTGTACTAAAGAACGAATCCTCTTGAGGATAAGAACTGTTTGTCTTTTGATTTGCTAAATCCGCTGAAAGTTCTTGTGAAAGAGGGAACTTTATTAGATTCATGTTTGTAAACATGTACCGATCATCCATTGTTACACTTACGAACCTATTAAAGAATCCTTTTACATACTAGACATTCCTGTATTTTTTTTTTTTAGTTTCACAAAAAAATTCCTCTATATGATTTCCTGTGAGGGCATGATCCAGAAATTTCAATTCTTAAAAATTTCTTTCTATGATCTAGACCATATCTGGATGTATTTTGAAAGAACTTGTTCCTTTTTACTTTATTTTACCAGGTATCTTTTCAAACGTTATTGACGTCTGTCCTATCACATGAGTCATGAGGATGAGTATCTGATTCGTATCAGAATGTCAAAGTTAGTCGAGAGCACTTAAAAAGGGATAACTTAACGCTTGAGATCTTCCTCGTCAAGATGTTAACGTCACAACGAACTTCGTTATGAGTTTACTCCATGTGTTTCAATAAAGTCTACTCTGTGAGTTGACGAACTAATTGAGGCTGAGTTTAGTTTATCACCCTCAACTCGAGCGGACGAATGGGAAAAATGATATGATCTTTAGAAAGTTGGTTGGGAGTAAGTGTGGTATTTAGCTACGATCATTCCTCTTACAAGGTAGACAAGAAGTGATAGGAATTTTGTTGAGGTGTAGTTGTGACTGGTAAGATGTGAATCCTTAAGATTAATATCAGTAAGTGAGACAACTGTTATGGATCAAATGTTAATTGAGGAAGAGTAGCATTGAAGGAATCTAGTGTAAAGATCAATGTCCGTAGTTAAGATTGATTTTATAAGTTTAGAAGATTGAGAGGAAAGTGTCTAAAATAGTTTCACCTAAGTTGAATATAAGTGAAGAGTACGATTTTGTGTATTGTTATAAAGGTTCAAAGTTGAGGAGTTATATAATCCTAACCGGTGTAATTCTTTTGATGTTAGTTACATTAAGGATGTGATAATGTTCTTCTAAGGTTGAGATGTGTGATTTTGATATAATTTGGAGTAGTGGATTATAATCAAAAGGAATGTTATGATGTTTTACTTGGAGACTTGGAATGTGTGGATTTGATATAACCTAGAGGAGTAGACTACGCCCAAAGGGACTAAGACTATGATTGAATTTCTTGAGTAGGAAGTTGATGCATGTTATGGTAAAGTTAGAGTTGATTTTGGTGTTAGCAGTGAAAGTTAGATGTTGGAGAAAGTTTTCTAGAGGATTAATTTTGAGGTGTGAAGAAATTAAGTTTTGATGATGCCTTCCGAATGTGATAGACTAAGGTGAAATGTTGAAGAAAGTGGGAACAATGTGGTAGTGGAAAGTTTTGAGGATAAATAGAACGAACAATAAGTATGAATTTTGTTATTAAGTTATAATTGTCACCAAAGGGAAAATTAAATGTGGGAATTACAATATAAGATCTTGGGATTGAAAAATCCTGTTTCTAGTCACAAAATTTCGAGGATGAAATTTTTTAAAAGGGGTAGTATGTAACACCCCGATTTTTCGGTTTTCTAATATCGGTGATAAGTATATAAATGTTCATATTTTTATTCGAGACTTAGTAAATGATTTTTAATAAACTAAGATCATTTCCATGTTATACTTATTTTCATAAGGTTACGGGAAAGTTTTTTGGTTGAAAATTCAGAAGGAAACTAGTCTGTCGTTTTGTGTTTTCACTGACAGTAAAAGTTTACTGATCAGAAAACCTAATTTTGACTCGTGAACGAGACGATTAATGTTTTCATCGTGTTTGTAACAATATTGTTAATTTTGAAAATTTTAGCGTAAAAATGAAATATTATATTTTGTGTGGGTGCAAGCTTCGAAATATCTTGCGAAAACCTGAGTCGGGGAAAAATACGGAGCTAAATTCGGAGCTGAGATGATTGATGTGACTGAAGTGACCGATATGAAACCCTTTGATAAAATATTTGTTTATTTTTTATCATCTATGTTGTTATAACTATACATGTTATATATGATGTTTGTGTGTCGCGCATGTAGTTGTCGTTTTAAAATCCATATATTGGTTCTCACCCTTGCGTATATCTGTTCGTCTGGGTTTTCTGTTGTACCTTGGTACACGAGTACATAGGTTGCAAAGGAGTTTCCTTAAGTTACTTGGAGACTTAAGTCCAGATGTTGGAAGAGGTGTGTGATCATAGGGATGACCACGGGGTCTTTTCAGGGAATGTCTTGTAGAATGACCAGCTTAGGTATTTGTTTGGGAATGTATGTTTGACAAGTTTAGTATGTGTGTTTTGAAAATTTCCAGATGGGTTATAAGTAAAGACGTTTAAGAAAAAACTTGTACGTCGTGGGAGGTTTATTTATAAATAAAATCAGTCTACGTGTGTTGGTGAGTATAAGTTAGTTCTTACTACTTTGATGTATGCATCATTTTTCGAAGTATTCATAAAGAAAAAAATTTACACTCGGATTTTTCTGACTTATGTTAAATAGATTTTTCGAAAGCAACCAACAAAATTTTCTTTTTAATTTCTTTTCGCAAGTGGTACAAAGTAATGCCCAAGAGTGGTGTTACAATTATCATTGTTACATCTTACAAATATTCTCTTACCTTACTTATATAAATATTCTTCAAGTCCTTTTTCTTGGTCTTGAATTTGTTTTTTGTTCTTCTTGAGAGTCTTTCGGAAATGTCCTTCAGATATTAAATCTTCAAGTTCTGCAAAAATTGTTCCATTGTTCTTGATGATTATAGGATTGTCCTTTTACTCTTTGTTCTTCAAGCTCTTGGCACATCCTTTTTGTTCTTGATATTTTTCTTGATGAACGAAGGATTGTTCTTAAGTTTTTTAATCACCAAGATATTGATATCGTAAATTTGTTTGTTGATAGTATGATTTTACATCATGTTTCCTGTACACTTTTGCATGCATTTTTTATATAGATTAAGCATTCTTGGTGTTGTTTTGCAGGAATCACTGAAAAATCTGGTTAACTTAGAGTCAAGGGAATGAAGAAACAGTGGAGAATGCAATTCTGGGAATGCTCACCCCGCGAGAGGTTACTCGCCTCGCGAGACTGAAGACAGCCAGAAACAGCAACGGTCAGCCTTTCTGTCTCGCCTCGCGAGTCACCATCTCGCCCCGCGAGCCTGAAAGCTGACTGTGCCAGAGAATGCAACCATTTCTGTCTCGCCGCGCGAACCATCTCTCGCCTCACGAGCCTGAGGACCAGAAGCCATCACGTCCAGGCCCTGATAATCATCACGGGTGTATTTGAGAAGAACCTTTCGGTCTCGCCTCGCGAGATACTGCCTCGCCTCGCGAGATATCCAATCTCTGAAGACCAGATTTTAATATTCGCCCCGCGAGTCACGTCTCGCCCCGCGAGCGCGCGAAACTCAGAACCCCTGTTATAATCTGTTTTAGGGCAGAATGGAGGGGAATCTTGGAGACCTTGGAGGCTACGAGTTTTGGCAACCCTAAAGGCTCTTTGAATCAGAGGCAGCTGCTGGAGGATTGCCCCCATGGAATCCCTTCTCTCCTTCATCTATGTTTCTTTGGTTGTGGCTATGATCATGAGTGGCTAAACCTCCATTGTTGGGGTTAGGGTAGCTATTTCTGAATTCTCATGTATTTGATTTAATCTTGCAATACAGTTTCTGCTTTGTTATTGAGTGATTGATTTCTGTGCTTAATGCTTGTTGTGGCTAGCACCCCCATGACTTGTTTAGTGTTTTGATATGCAATTGGAAAATTCGTGTTAAAACCGGAATTGAGATTAATCACCTAGTAAGCCTTGTATCTAGGAATAGAACTAGGTTTATTAGCAATTGTGTAATCCCTAATCTTAATGCAAAGTCACTAATCTAGGCCACCTAAGGAATTAGGGTCTATTAGTGGATTTAGGCTCTTGTCATCCGAGGGATCGGGGCTTGAGTAATTTAGTGGATTGATTGTCATAATTGAAGTAGAAACTGTTTGTTAGTCGTTTCATTGCATGAGGATGAATTTTAGTGAAGCCTAACCCCAGCTCCTTTTATCATATTTGAAAACCCATTTTTCTGCACTTCAACTGTTTGACAAAATTCCTCAAAGAACTCCTTTTTATTTTGTTAGTTTTAACTTTTGTTAGTATAGAACTTCCTTCAATCCAACAATCCGCTTAGATAGTAATTGGTTTGGTAAGTGCTAGTACTTGTATCAGTCCTCGTGGGAACGATAAACGGTCTCACCACCGTATTACTTGCACGACTGGGTATACTTGCCCAGATTCGTCAACACTTGTTCCAACCTAAAACTTTATATTACATTTTTTTCCTGATAGATCATATTAGTTCAAGGTATAAAAAATAATAATAATATTCAACATTTTATTCCATACACAAAGCCATGTATAATATTCCATCCAATATAATTTTCCTGACTTGTGCATTTTGATCATTATAAATGTAACATCTATGTTTTAGGACCTTGTTTATGTGCTTATCGTGTATGCTTTGTTTGAAATATTGTTTGAAAAGTACGTGATCGATCGATTTTGAATCGAAATGAGTACGTAAAATTAGGGTTTTGGGCAGGCTGGCACACTCAAACGTAGGGATGCCAGCGCTTGTGCACCCGAAGGCAATGATATGTACTGTTTCAGAGAGATGCATGTTGAGGAGCGTATGACATGAGACTTAGATGTGCCTAGAATAATAAAATATTATTTTATATGTGATGAGAGTATATGAAATGATATGATGAATTATCTGAGTTTATGGTGAAAGGTTAAGGTACTAGGTTATGACCCGATGCGAGTCAGTGAGACTCATATAGACTGCATGGTGTTGTTCACAGTCGTGTGGGTGGAACACACGTGATAAGAGTATCCAATCACAGACCAGTATCCTAACGGGAATGGGGGAACTACCATGATACTCTCGTAGTCCTTGCCAAGCTGCTCCATGTATCCTAACGGGAATGGGGGAATAGTATCATTCTCAGAATTAGCACCCTAACGAGAATGCGGGTGTGCACCGATAGTTACAGATGCATCGCTTGGCGACTGGCTAACATCCCTAACAGGAATGGGGGATGGTGACAGGATTGTAGGTGGCACGTCAGCATACAGGTTTAGGTGCATGAGAGAATGAGTAGAGGATGATCCAGTAACTTGACGATGATTGCAACATATATGTGCTCTATATGTGATACATTTCTTTGTTTGTTATTGTATATATGTTATGTATTCTGAGACACCACGATGTCCTATTAAAGAAAAACTTAATTAACTAAAACATAATCGTAATATTAGCGTTAGACATATATACAGAAAATCGTAAATATTAAAACTTAAAAGTAAAGAAAAAAATTAAACATCACACTACACACATATATATAAATACAGACATATTGTGCTGATACACTAAAGAGGGTGCCCCATCAGTAGGGTCCCAAAATATACATACTCATACAGAATGATGTAAGCAACGAAAACTAAAATGTCACCAAAAAGATGCACTGGCCACAGACACTCTCTACTCAACTACTCGGGTCTACTGCTCGTCCTCCAGCATCTGGCTCATAAGGAGTCCCATCAAACTCCTTTGTAGCTGGATCCTCCGCAGGGTCTTCTCAAAAAGATCACATAAAAGATACATACATAGAAAAGAAGTAGGGAGATAAGAAACTATCTATCATCATATAAGAAAAAGGGTACGTAACATAAAAAAATAAAGGCACATAGAGATGCATCACAGATATATATAAAAGAAATATATACAATCATCCTCAACACACATTATCATCCTCTACCCTTTGTACTCATGCAACTTATGTTGACGTGGCCACCACCAATCCTGTCACACATCCCTTGCCAGCTCAGGGATGTTCATCAGTTGTCTAAGCGACACGTCCGCAAATCTCGATGCACACGCATCCTCGGTGAGAATGCTCATGCTAAGCAATGACACTATAGCTGCGCATCTCGCTCAGGTGCACACCCCGAGTCTCTCTCGAGGGTGCTCATGCATAGCAATGGCACTATAGCTGCACAACCTAAATCTAAGTTGGGACGGTCCTGCGAGGACTTCTGACCTCGTGTGTTCCAAAAACATGGCTGTGATCAACAACATGCATCTATATGGATCTCACCGACGTATATCGAGTCATACTCTAGTGCCTTAACCTCTCATCACTATCTCATAGCATATCTCCAATAATATCACCTCATCAATCTCATCATAGTAAAATATTAATAATTACGTTAGGCACGTCTAAATCATATATCATACACTCCCCAACATGCATCACTTAAAATATCAAATATCATCAACTAACTGTCACTAAGCATATCATTCCAAATAAAACATATTATCAGTCAAGATATCATGTTATCAACCATAATCAAAATAAAATAATAATAACATAATAATAATAATAATAATAATAATAATAATAATAATAATAATAATAATAATAATAGTAATAATAATAATGTATTCAAATAAACATAATAACTGTAATTAACATGTTAATCCAAACAGCATACAGCAAGCAGTTCATTATAGTAAAAATCAGACAACCTCAATATCATAAATTTAACCTAACGGCGATAAACATACAATATCCATATCATCATTGGTACCACTAAGTAGTCCTCAATGTGATATTGACATTTTAAATTATTCGCCCACTAGTAGGGTTTAGGTCGCCCTACGCCAATATTGAATAAAATGTTACTTAGCCATTTCCGACGTTAGATGGCTTCTTTCCCCCTCTTGAGGTGTCGTAGGCTAGCTTTAGAACAACGAAACGAGCTCACTCTAAACTCCTCAAATCTTACGAGTGAGGTTCTCCTACCCCAAGGGCTCCAAAAATTCACCTGAATCATATTCATGAAGCACATGTTACGTGTAACCCAAATCTGAAGACGAAACTGAAAACCGATAAACGGATTGAGAGATAACTTCAACGACATTTCGGCATAAAAAGGACATAAGCTTACCTTAGCCTAATCAAAAAAAGAAAGGTAGGATGATGAAGTAGACGTCGTGAGGATCACAGTGGTATAATCGATTTTTTAATAGGACGAACGGATTGGTCGAAATCAGCTCCGGAAGTTTCTCTCTCCTTCTCACTTCCTCTCCCCTCTCTCTTTAATTTTCTGATTTTGAACCTTCTAAAAGGTTCTCCACGAAATACTTATTTAAATAGATTTTTTTTACACTAGGCACTCAGCGCCAGTGATCCGGCGCTCAGTGACACGCGGCACAGGGCCAGCGCTCAGTGCCCTATATTCACGCTCGATCTTGGTTGCTAACCAACATTACTGATTCATACATTTTATCGCGTTCTGAGCTCCTTTGAAGTCTGATTGACCTGAAATTTGAAATATAGACTCTTCTATACCTACGGAATAAGACCAAGCCCTCAAACATACCTAATCTATTCCTCAAAAATAAATTTCCTATTGTGCACACTTAAGCGTTCTAAATGGTATAACGGAAATTCTAGAACACGTTCGCATTCAATTCAACGCCAGTTAATCTCTTACTCTCCATGAAAGGTTCCCAACAACAAAACATGCATGTTAGACCGTAAATAAAAGTCTTAAACATAGTTACCCAACATATAAATAATGCCTTAAAACACGGATGTTACATTACTGCCCCCTTAAAAGAAATTTCGTCCCCGAAATTTACGTACCTCAAAAAAGATGTGGATATTGCTACTGCATATCTGCCTCATGCTCCCAAGTAGCATCTCCTGTAATCTCATGCTAAATGACCTTGACCAAAGGAATATGTCTACCACGAAGCTCCTTAACCTTTCTATCTGCGATCCTAACCGGTAAAGCCTCAGACTCTAGATTCTCTCAGAGTTGTATTGACTGGGTCTCAAGTACATGAGAAGGATCAGGATAATATTTTCTCAGTTGGGATACGTGAAAGATGTCATGAAGATTAGAAAGGTTAGGCGGTAAGGCAATATGGTAGGCTACTGGACCAATCCGTCGAAGAATCTAGAAAGGTCCAATGAATCTAGGAGTAAGCTTTCTAGACTTGATAGCTCTGCCAATTCCAATCTTCGGAGTGACTCTCAAAAACACGTGATCACCTTCCTGGAAATCTAAGGGTCTCCTCCTCTTGTTACTGTAGATCCCTTTCCTATCCCGCGCTTCCTTAATCTTTTCCCGGATCTTTCTAACGTGGTCTGTCGTTTGCTGTACCACATTACATCCTAATACTTGGCTTTCACCTGTCTCATACCAACACAAAGGAATCCTACATTTCCTGCCATATAAAGCCTCATAAGGTGCCATCCCGATACTGCTATGAAAACTGTTATTATATGTAAACTCAATCAAAGGCAAGAACTCATCCCAACTGCCCATGTGCTCTAAAACACAAGCCCTCAAAAGGTCTTCTAAGGATTGAATTGTCCTCTCTGACCGCCCATCGGTCTGGGGGTGATAAGCAGAATTCATCCTCAACTTTGTCCCAAAGCACTATGCAACTGTCTCCAAAATCTAGATGTGAATCTAGGATCTCGGTCGGAGACAATGCTTGACGGTACACCATGTAACCTAACAACTTCCTTCATGTAGATCCGGGTCAACTTCTCTAAGCTATAACTCTCACCAATAGGTAAGAAGTGAGAACACTTAGTCAACCTATCGATGATAACCCAATAGGCTTTTGATGTTCTGACTTAGCCTTACGACAAACTAAACAAGATAAAACATATTCTGCCAGTTCCTTCTTCATCCTCGGCCACCAAAACATCTTCTTTAAATCCTGATACATCTTGTTGGCTCCGGGGTGAAAACTCAACCTACTCTTATGTGCCTCTTCCAAAATCATCTTCCTAAACTCTAAGTCCTCTGGCACACATATCATGTCCCTAAACCTAAACACACCATCTGGCCCTCTACTAAACTCTGAAATGTTACCCTCATCTATGCCTCAACTCACCTCTTGCAGATATTGATCTCGAACCTGTTTATCCTTAAGATCTCTCAGAAACTCACTACTAATAGAGATCATACCTAAGCAAATCCTATCCTCACACAACTCCATCTCTAGGTTCATATCTCTAAACTGCTCAATCAACTCCATTTACTTTACCATCGTCACCGACACATGTAAATATTTCCTACTTAAGGCATCTGCCACCACATTCGCCTTCCCAGGATGGTATTGTAGATCAAACTCATAATCCTTGATAAACTCCATCCATCTACTCTATCTCATATTCATCTCCTTCTGATCAAACAGATACTTCAAACTCTTATGATCACTATACGCATTAAACGTAGCACCATAGAGATAGTGTCGCCATATCTTTAATGCGAACACTATAGCTGCCAACTCCAGATCATGGGTTCGATAATTCCTCTCATGAACTCTCAACTGTCGGGAAGCATAAGCCACAACTCTTCCCTCTTGCATTAAGACACAACCCTATCCTTGGTATGACGCATCACAATATATGTCAAACTGTCCTAAAGGATCTGGCAAAGCCAGCACGGGTGATGTGGTTAACTTTTCCTTCAACTTCTGAAAACTCTCCTCACATTTCTTCGTCCAAACAAACGATGTACCTTTTCTCATTAACTGCGTCATAGGCAACACAATCTTCGAGAAACCCTTGATGAACCTCCGATAATATCCAGCCAATCCCAAGAAACTCCTCACTTCACTAACTGACTTAGGTCGTTCCCACTTAAGCACTGCTTCAACTTTAGCAGGATCTACCACTATTCCTTCCTTGTTAATCACATGACCTAAGAACTGAACCTCCTCCAACCAAAACTCGCACTTAGAAAGCTTGGCATATAACTGTCTATCCTTCAACACCTGTAACACTGTTCTCAGATGTTCCTCATGCTCTTCCCTTGTACGGGAATAAATAAGGATATCATCTATAAACACCACCACAAACTTATCGAGGAACGATCTAAAGATCATGTTCATATAATCCATAAACACTGCTGGAGCATTAGTCACACCAAAAGGCATAACTAAATACCCATAGTGTCTGTACCTCGTTCTGAAAGCTGTCTTTGGTATATCCACCTTCTTCACTCTAATCTGGTGATACCCGAACCTCAGATCAATCTTGGAGAATACCGAAGCTCCCTTTAATTAATCCATCATATCATCTATCATAGGCAATGAATACTTATTCTTGATCGTCACTTTATTCAGCTGCCTGTAATCTGTGCACCATCTGACACTTCCGTCTTTCTTCTTAACAAATAACACTGAAGCTCCCCACGGTGAAACACTGGGTCTGATAAATTCCATTTTCAACATATCATCCAATTGTTTCTTTAACTTGGCTAACTCTATGGGTGACATCCGATAAGGTGCTATAGATATAGGTCATGCCCTTGGTATAAGATCCATGGTGAACTCCACTTCCCTCTCTGGTGGTAAACCCGGAACATCGGGAGGGAAAACCTTAGGAAATTCTCTCACGATATGCATAGAATCTATACTCTGAGTCTCCTTAGCTTCCACTGAGAAAAGCATCACGTATAGCCAATATTCATCACTCCTCATAGGTACTCCTTCATTGGCAGATACTATGCTAGAAGGCTCAAGAAATGACAAGGTCTTCCTGGAACAATCTAACACTACATGGTTAGCCGAAAGCCAATCCATGCCAAGGATAACATATATCTACTGCATAGGTAAACAGATAAGATCCACAAGGAATGTCCTATTCTCAACAACTATAGGACATTGTAGGCAAACATACATGGTAGTCAAGGAATCATTGGTTGGGGTAGATACTGTAAGGGTATAAGGTAACAAAGAAACATGTAAATGTAAATGATCCACACACTGATGCGAAATAAATGAATGTGTAGCACTTGAGTCAAAAAACACAGACGACAGTCTACCAGATATCAAACACATACCCTGGATAAGATCTGTAGATTGAGAGGATTCTACTCCCTTCACGGTAAACACCCTCCCTGTGGCCTGAGGTCTGGCCACCAACTGTCCTGTTGCTGGGACTCCTCTCCCAGCTCCACCTTTGTAGCCTGCAGCTCCTCTACCAGCAGTTGTCTGCTGCTGTATCCTTCTCTTCCTGCAATCTTGAGCCATGTGACCTAGTTTCCCACAATGGAAACAACTAGGCCTCTCTATGAAATCTCTAACATAATGCAGACCTTCGCATTTGAAACAAACTGGGTCTATCTGCTGTTGGCCCGCTCCACCAATTGGTGTTGTAGAAGCTGGTACCGATGCAGATGTCTGAACATTATGCAATGGTCTGGTATAGGGTCCACGTCTCCCCTGTGAACTAATGCATTCTCTACTCTGAAAACCTGATCTGATAGGGCCTCCACTCCTCTGATGTCTCTGCTCATCAGCCTGCCTCTTATCTATGCCCTCTATGGCACTTAATCTCTCAACCAGATCTGGGAAGCTCTGAATATCAAGCGGAACTATATCCTCGAACCTCCGACACATCTAATCCTCATCTGGAAACCTCTGGTAGAACTCAGAAAACTGTATCAAGGCCTCAAATCTGGCCGCATAGTCACCTACAGACATGTCCCCTATCAGAGACTCATGAACTTCCTCTCCTTCTCGCATCTGACCAACCGCGGGAAGTATTTCTCGAAGAAACAGCCTCTGAATAGCTCCCAGCTAATCAACCTGCCCTCTGCCTCAAGTAACCTTCTCTTGACTCTCAACTATGACTCTGCTCCTCCCGACAGAAAAGCAGCATAAGTCACCTTCTTGTCATCTCCAACTACTGTATCCACCACTTAGCTCGCTCTGGATCATAATCCCCTCTGAACTGGGGTGGCTTCCCTTTTAGGAAGGTAGCCAACCCTGCATCCTCTGCCTCGGCAGCTCTCCTACTGTCCTGCTGCTTCTGTAACTCTGCATCTCTCTGCATCCTCTGAGCATTCTGGTGCGCCTGTTGCAACATTATAGATGCTAACTCCCGAATGGTCTGGAGAGTCTCAGATGACACTCCTCCACCTCCAGCTCTACCTCAGACTGAGAAGTCTCACCCTCTACTCTCTCTAGGATTGTATCACCCACCCGTCCCCTGCCTCCTCTGCTTCTTCCTCGAGCCATGATCCTGTTAAAAGAAATCATTAGCTATAATTTATATGACATATAATATTACATAACCAGATATATAAATACTATATACCATCAGTAGGGTCCCACAATATACATACCGATACAAAACGATATAAGCAACGGAAACTAAAACGTCACCAAAAAGACGCACTGGCCACAAACACTCTCTACTCAACTACTCGGGTTTACTGCTCGTCCTCCAACATCTGGCTCATAAGGAGTCCCATCAAACTCCTCTATAGCAGGATCCTCCGCAGGGTCTTCTCAAAAAGATCACATAAAAGAAACATACATAGAAAAGAAGTAGGGGATAAGAAACTATCTATCATCATATAAGGAAAAGGGTATGTAACATATAAACAATAAAGGCACATAGACATGCATCACATATATATATAAAAGAAATATATACAATCATCCTCGAGACACATTATCATCTCATACCCTTTGTACTCATGCAAATTATGTTGACGTGGCCACCACAAATCCTGTCACACATCCCTTGCCCGCTTAGGGATGTTCGTCAGTCGTCCAAGCGACGCGTCCCCAAATCCTGGTGCACACTCTCAGCCGTGGTGAGCATGCTCATGGAAAGCAATGACACTATAGCTACGCATCTCACTCCAGTGCACACCCTGATTCTATCTCGAGGGTGCTCATGCATAGCAATGACACTATAGCTGCACAACCTAAATGTAAGTTGGGACAGTCTTGCGAAGAAATCTGACCTCGTGTGTTCCAAAAACACGGCTGTGATCAACAACATGCATCTATGTGGATCTCACCGATGTATATCGAGTCATACCCTAGTGCCTTAACCTCTCATCACTATCTCATAGCATATCTCAAATAATATCACCCCATCAATCTCATCATAATAAAATATTAATTAATTAGGTTAGGAACGTCTAAATCATATATCATACACTCCCCAACATGCATCACTTAAAATATCAAATATCATCACCTAACCGTCACTAAGCATATCATTCCAGATAAAATATATTATCAGTCAAGACAACATATTATCAACCATAATCAAAATAAAATAATAATAATAATAATAATAATAATAATAATAATAATAATAATATAATATAATATAATATAATATAATATAATAATAATAATAATAATAATAATAATAATAATAATAATAATAATAATAATAATAATAATAATAATAATAATAATAATAATAATAAAATACCATATTCAAATAAACATAATAACTATAATTAACATGTTAATCCAAACAGCATATAGCAAGCAGTTCAATATACTAAAAATCAGACAACCTCAATATCATAAATTTATTCTAACGGCGATAAACCTACAATCTCCATATCATCATTGGTACCACTAAGTAGTCCCCAATGTGATATTGACATTATCAATTATTCGCCCACTAGTAGGGTTTAGGTCGCCATACACCAATATTGAATAAAATGTTACTTAGCCATTTCCAACGTTAGATGGCTTCTTTCCCCCACCTGAGGTGTCGTAGGCTAGCTTTAGAGCAACGAAACAAGCCTGGTCTAAACTCCTCAAATCTGCCTCGTGAGGTTCTCCTACCTCCGGGGCTCCAAAACTTCACCTGAATACATATTCATGAAGCACAAGTTACGTGTAACCCAAATCTGAAGATTAAGAGATAACATCAACGACATTTCGACATAAAAAGAACATAATCTTACCTTAGCCTAATCAATAAAAGAAAGGTATAGGATGATGAAGTAGACGTCGCGAGGATCACAACGGTATAACGAAATTCTAGAACACGTTCGCGTTCAATTAAACGATGGTTAATCTCGTACTTTCCATGCAAGGTTCCCGACACCTAAACGTGCATAATAAACCTTAAATCAAAGTCTTAAACATAGTTACCCAACATATAAATAATGCATTAAAACACGGATGTTACATATTCCTTTTCAAAATATGATGATAGAATAGTTTCTTATCTCCTTATCCCCTTCTGGGTATCTTTTATTCTCGGTACGTGAAGCAAAGCCAGTTTGAGACACCCCTATGTCCCATTAAATAAAAACCTAATTAACTAAAACTTAATCGCGACATAACGTTAAGCATCGTGTATACAAAAATAGTGAATATATAAAAACTTTAAAAATAAAGAACAGAGATATAAACATCACACCTGTTGAGTCACCGGCAAGTGTACCGGGTCGTCGTAAGTAATAAAATAAACACGGTAAGAATTTACCGAGGTCGAACACAAGGATTGGGCTACCAATTCAACTAATTCGCGAGAAATTCGATACGTTTGGTTAAGTAACAGAAAGTGGTTGAGAGAGAGAATAGGATTGAAATTCAATTTAACAAATCAATTAAGCTAAGGTATTAAAATCAGAAATTAAAATATCTAAGGTCTCAAATCCACCTACCCAATCATGCATAGTACCCACGAGATGATGATTCTTCCCTAAGTTCAATTATAATGTCAACCGGGACCCCCAAATTCTCCTATATCCACTGTCGTGCTCAATAGGACGTATTCAACGATTGGATTAATTACTTACTAGGTCTCATAACCCTAATCATCAAACTCTATTAATTCTTGTTCCCTATAAGGTTGCACCGATCTCCAACTCACTCTCGTGCAATAGTCAATCGATGTTCCCAATTCAAGTTCTAAAACGCGAATTGCCTCCTAAGCCTCAACACGTTTAACTAGTTAATCACGCATGCATATGATCAACGCGATATAATCAGAATTGGAAAACACTAATTGAGAAAAGGGAGAGAAACCTACATCACATCGAATTCTACACCGTCATGGGTGGTTTCATTGATCCCTTAGACGAGGGGATTAGCTCCTCATGCTCGTAACGACAAACGAACAATCGGAATTAACCACCATTGTAAAATAAAAGAAGAAAAGAGGGAGACGCAGCTCCAGAGTAACAAGGATTCGTACCAAACTGATCTAAAACAAGTTGTAAAACTAGGATTTTTTTTCTGATCTGAAGCAGCCTATAAATAGGGATTCTGGTTCTCGCGCGCTCGCGAGGCGAGCAAGCTCTCGCGAGGCGAATTTTAGTTTTGGCGCGCATTCAAATTGGACTCTCGCGAGGCGAGAGTATGTTTCGCGTGGCGAGTCTTCAAATCCTAGTCTTTCACAGCCGTGACCTTCATCATGGCTAGGCCGTGATGGTCTCTGTCCTCGAGGGTCTTCATGATTCGCGAGGTGAATAGCCTTTCGCGAGGCGAGACAGCAAGGCTGCCTGTTACTGCTTAGTTGATCTTCAGGCTCGCGAGGCAAGCATCCACTCGCGGGGCGAGTGTCTCCAGAATGGCAATTTCCATTGTTTCTTGACTTTCCTTGACTCTCAGAGCTTCACTTCTAACCTAAAACAATAAAAAGAAGCAAAAAGCGTAATTCTATTCAACATAGACTAAAAACTACTAAAAATGCCTAGAACGAGTCAAAGTCTAACTTAGGAACAAAACAAGGCTAATTTGGGCGAAAACGAGATTGAACTCGAATAATTAGCACAAAAGCCATGGTCTTACTAGTTATAAAACTAGATAAGCCAGAGGCTTATCAAAACACCCCAAACTTAAACCTTGCTTGTCCCCAAGCAAGCTAAAACTCAAAAAGCACTCAAGACTTGGCAAGCCTAAAGGATCTAATCAGTTTCACACAAACTTCATGCAATTTAACACAACAATTTTTCTCAATGATTTCCCCCCTTGCATCAATGTAATCCCCACATTCATTTACTTTGAAACAATTGATAACTTCATCATTTATGCAATCATTAATCTAAGTTGAGGATCAAAGTTACACACAAAAGGGAGATCACCAATTTCAAACAATTGCCTTCCTCACAAGGGCATATAATATTTCACTCATTCGCACAATTTGTCTAGGCTATCAACTTTTCACTCATTTTCACATTTCAAGAGCACTTCCCATGAATTTTATTTTCATCCCAAAAATAGTTCCCACGAAAACATGTATGCAACATCAGAAGGTCTTTTAAAGGTTGTAATGGGGCCTGGCTAGTGGTAGGATATTCAAGGATACTAGGCTTAAGTCACTAGGAACTAAGAGAGCATGAGCAATTGACACATCATCCACTCAAATTCCTTTTTCCATTTTTCTTTTTACCTCGGGTGACTACAGCCTTTTTCCTTGCTAATCTTTTTGTTTTGCCCCTTTTCTTTTGGCAATTTTTTTCTTTCTTTTTTTTTTCTTTTTTTGCCTTGGGTTTCAACCTTTATTTTTCTTTTTCTCAACCCATAATGACATATCAAACCTTGTAGCCACCCCAAACTTAGTTTCTTACCACCCTTCTCTCACTAAGCTTCCATGCTCTCCTAATCCTAAGATTTGGTTAACATGGTTTTTCAGATTTTTGGCTTATAATATAGGGTCATCAAGAAACAATGGGCTAATTAGGCTCAACGTGGCTAACTAGGGAACATACACTAGGGAAGGTTCTTTTTAGGCCAAGTAGTTTTTCAAAGAAGATTGCCTAAATCATTTGATGCAACACATAAACATGCAAACCATGAAGAGATTCAAGCAAATCCGGGAAAGTGCAACTTAAAAGTGATTCACACAATCAAAAACAAAGTTGGAGGCTCAAATCCTCACCTGGACATTTTGCAAATTGTTTGATCGAGATACAATTCCTAGTGTGTGCACCCCCTCACCCCAAACTTGTCATAAATCAAGCAATCACAATAAAGTTCTCAAAGTTCAGTTTTCAATTTTTCACATGGGGATCAAATTTTCTATTTTCAGAACCTGGGGGAAATCATCGATGGTCAAAATAATTCATGCAATCAATCTATGCTAAATTTTAATTAAAATCCAACAAGCTTGCCGACACGACATTCATACACAAACTCTTTATCTTCTCAAATTATTCAAGAGTGACAAACAAAAACTAAAACTAAAACAAAAAATAAAAACGAAAACAAAGCACAAGGCAATTGGTTCCCTCCCCCACACTTAAAGCATACATTGTCCTCAATGAAAAAACGTAGATATAAAATAAGGGTGGGGAAGAGAGAGGGTGCTCCCTGATCAAGGTGTAGTGTAGGTGGCCGCTTCCATAGAAAGCGCTTCTACGGTTGCATCCTCATCCAATTGGTCTCTCGGGCACCCCTCTGCTGGGCCAAAGGCCTCTCCTGGAAGAATTCCTGCAAATCAAAACCATAATTGCAGATTCGCGAGGCGATCGTTCACTCGCGAGGCGAATCTGGAAAATTGTTCTTCACATTTTCCAGATTCGCAAGGCGAGTAGTATCTCGCGAGGCGAATCTGGAATTCCAACAGATGATGATGCACAGAATCGCGTGGCGAAAGTATCCCTCGAGACGCGAGACAGAAGCGTGAGCAAGCCTCTGAGATTCAGGGCTTCTGTCTCGCGTGGCGAATCAAGCTCCTTTTTTTATTATATATATATATATATATATATATATATATATATATATATATATATATATATATATAAAAACTAAAAATAAAGGATACCTAGCTTGGGTTGCCTCCCAAGTAGCGCTTGTTTAACGTCGCTAGCTTGACTTATTAAGAAGCATCCACCTGGATCCCATAGCCTGTGGCATAAGGGCCAAGAGATGCTCATCATGTGAGATCCTCCACCCGGATCCCATGGTGTGTGAAGTGGCCATTGCAGAAGCAATACGACTCTATCCATAATTCCACCTGGCCCGTGTGTGAAAACTCCATTGACCTCTGCAATTATGAACTCACTTCCTCTCGGGTCAAATGGTGTTTTCTCGAGGAAGATTAACAGACAGGTGGAGGGGGCTAACTTTCCAGTGTCCACACATTCATTTAAGCCAACATAGTTATCCAATGCAGCAAATTCAGGTTGCTTGGCAAGCATGGTGAAATCCACTACCACATCATCTGCATTTTGATCCATCCCCCCAACCATATTCTGCTCAAACAATGCTTCTTGTGGGTATTGTACTAGCCGCTTGCAAATATCCCCCACTTGCTCCGGTGCCTTGTCACTTGTCAATTCCTCTTTCTCAGGTTGCTCTTCCTCAACATGTGGTAGTTCTTCCTCAACTTCCTGAGAACTAGTTGCATCCCTATTAGATCCCAACACCCTATCGCTTCTAGTTGTTATGGCATCGCATTGGTTCTTAGGGTTGTTCTCGGTATCACCTGGGAAAGTCCCTGGGAGACGCTCATTTAGTTGCTTTGCGAGCTGGGAAATCTGCATCTCTAGATTCTGAATTGCCGACCCTGTATGAGTTGCCAACTTGTCAATGGCAGTGCTTGTATTGATTGCCAACTTCTCAGTTGCCGCGCTCATCTTCTCCAGAGCCAACTCCCAAGGTTGCCTTCCACCATCCTGTTGAGGTTGTTGTTGCCAATTCTGTTGAGGTTGTGGCTGCCCGGCTAGACCACCGCCAGCATTACTCCAAGCGAAATCCGGATGGTCTCTCCTCATATAACCCCTATTCTGATTCTGACTGTTCCTCTGATAGATGTTTTGGGGCACGCTGTCAAAGAAATTATGGCATGAGTCCACATGTTCTTGAAAGAAGTAGAACGGACAACTATGAGTGTCATGGTCTCCATTACAATAATCACAACCCGGAGGCATTCCCTCGTATATCACATTAACCCTCTTGTTCCCAGACAAAGCCTCATTCTGCATCTTCAACAGTTTATTTTGCTCTAGAATGGCTTCCATTTTCGCGGAACTGACTCCACTTGAGGTTTCCCTACCACGGTTGTAATCATCGTCCAAGGCTGGAAAATAAATAGTCTCCATGATTTGCAATCCACCTTGAAAGGGTACCTTGCATACAAAACAGGGCCAAGACCAAGTGGGATCAAAGAAGCGGATGGAAATAATAGAAAATAAAAATAAAAATAAAAATAAAAATAAAAATAACTTAACCAAATAATCAAACTTCCCAAAAAATTAGGAAAATTGGTTGTGCCAATCCCCGACAACGGGCCAAAAACTTGTTGAGTCACCGGCAAGTGTACCGGGTCATCGCAAGTAATAAAATAAACACGGTAAGAATTTACCGAGGTCGAACACAAGGATTGGGCTACCAATTCAACTAATTCGCGAGAAATTCGATACGTTTGGTTAAGTAACAGAAAGTGGTTGAGAGAGATAATAGGATTGAAATTCAATTTAACAAATCAATTAAGCTAAGGTATTAAAATCATAAATTAAAATATCTAAGGTCTCAAATCCACCTACCCAATCATGCATAGTACCCACGAGATGATGATTCTTCCCTAAGTTCAATTACAATGTCAACCGGGACCCCCAAATTCTCCTATATCCACTGTCGTGCTCAATAGGACGTATTCAACGATTGGATTAATTACTTACTAGGTCTCATAACCCTAATCATCAAACTCTATTAATTCTTGTTCCCTATAAGGTTGCACCGATCTCCTACTCACTCTCGTGCAATAGTCGATCGATGTTCCCAATTCAAGTTCTAAAACGCGAATTGCCTCCTAAGCCTCAATACGTTTAACTAGTTAATCACGCAAGCATATGATCAACGCGATATAATCAGAATTGGAAAACACTAATTGAGAAAAGGGAGAGAAACCTACATCACATCGAATTCTACACCGTCATGGGTGGTTTCATTGATCCCTTAGACGAGGGGACTAGCTCCTCATGCTCGTAGTGACAAACGAACAATCGGAATTAACCACCATTGTAAAATAAAAGAAGAAAAGAGGGAGACGCAGCTCCAGAGTAATAAGGATTCGCAGCAAACTGATCTAAAACAAGTTGTAAAACTAGGATTTTTTTTTCTGATATGAAGCAGCCTATAAATAGGGATTCTGGTTCTCGCGCGCTCGCGAGGCGAGCAAGCTCTCGTGAGGTGAATTTTAGTTTTGGCGCGCATTCAAATTGGACTCTCGCGAGGCGAGAGCATGTTTCGTGTGGCGAGTCTTCAAATCCTAGTCTTTCACAGCCGTGACCTTCATCATGGCTAGGTCGTGATGGTCTCTGTCCTCCAGGGTCTTCATGATTCGTGAGGCGAATAGCCTCTCGCGAGGCGAGACAGCAAGGCTGCCTGTTACTGCTTAGCTGATCTTCAGGCTCGCGAGGCGAGCATCCACTCGCGGGGCGAGTGTCTCCAGAATAGCAATTTCCACTGTTTCTTGACTTTCCTTGACTGTCAGAGCTTCACTTCTAACCTGAAACAATAAAAAGAAGCAAAAAGCGTAATTCTATTCAACATAGACTAAAAACTACTAAAAATGCCTAGAACGGGTCAAAGTCTAACTTAGGAACAAAACAAGGCTAATTTGGGCGAAAACGAGATTGAACTCGACTAATTAGCACAAAAGCCATGGTCTTACTAGTTATAAAACTAGATAAGCCAGAGGCTTATCAACACCACACATACATATATATATATATATATATACACACACAATACAAACACACTATGTTGGTATACTGTAGAGGGTACCTCATCAGTAGGGTCCCGATAGTACAAACTATGATATAAAGAAAATACAGAAAAGATCCAACAGAAAAAGACTCAAACCTCACTACTGTCTCCACATCCCCAGCCCCTCTCAAAAGTACAACAAAAATGGGCTCACACTCACAACCTATGTACATCGCACGCACTAGGTTCTACTAACCCTAGCATGGACGACTAGAGCTACCTTGACTCTCCCTGCATGCAAGTCTTTACAACTACTGCCGTGGTCTGGATGGCCTCGATGCCGCTGCCTCACTACTACCATATATACTCCCGTCAGGAGAACGTTGGAATCGTCACCGATAATGAGCACCGTGGTGAATATGATTTTGGGAAATCACTGGTGCTGGAACCATCATCTCTGAATTAGGAGCTACCGAGGGATATGGCGGTGGCTTAGGCGGAGGATACCAAAATGAAGACAAGAAGTTTAATATCATTAAGAACATTGCGCAAGCATTTACTCATTTCATTAACTTCTTCATTCTTTCATTGAATACTTCTTCAATCATTTGATATTAATTTGCAGTCTTTCACACTTCATATTTATTTCACTCTCCAGGTGTTATTTTAAAGATTTGCAAGTTGTATTAATTCCACAAAACCTTTATCCCTTACTGTGTTGAGCCTGAAGAGGATAGGTGAGAAAAGAATACTTGTTTGAGAGTGAGCCTGGAGAGGCTAGGTGTGAAAAGAATACTTGTACTGTAATCTGATCAGTTATAGTGGAAACTTGGTGCTGCCAAGAAACTGGATGTAGCCTTGTGAATTTTGGGGTGAACCAGTATAAAACTCTTGAGTGATATTCCTCTTCCCTTATCTCTTTAATTTGCTTAAGTATTATTTGTTTAAGCTTTTAACTTGGGGAGTTATTATTTTGAATATCAATCTCTGTTTTACCCTTCTCTGTATGCTTGTGTGTTCTGTCTCAAAATTAGACGTGTCACTCGTCTAATTTTCTGTTGTCATATTTTTGCATGTTGTGCCTGCGAAAATAATTTTCAAAGTTTCCTAAAAAGTTGGTAAACACAATTCAACCCCCCTTCTTGTGTTAACTTTGGTTTTTTTAGCTATTATATCTGCTGACAATGTTATATGATTGTATGCTCTGGATGACAATGCTCTATCTGTTTTCGTTTGATTTATAATCTGAGTATGATATGCTAGGAGATTGATGACATGTATTGTGATGCTATCTGAAAATGCTTGTATGATTAGAAATAAGTAATGATTGTTGTTGATTGGGCGATGTATGCTATGAGACAGATTGATGGTATGTGCTATAGTACCTCATTGGAGGAATTAGTCGAGGTGTACTGTGCTGAGTGGTGGAACACTAATATATTAGGTTGATGTACTAAGCCATAAGTTAGCGTTGAGGTGAGCCGATGAGATTCACGTTGTACTATCGTTGTATTTCGCAACCGCATGGATTGGAATGGACGATCATCCTAAAATGCTGGGGATGGATCAAGATAATGAACGAGCATCCTGATCTGCTAGGGATGTGACGTGACGAGTATCTAGAAATGCTGGGGATATGTTGTGGCTGTGGACGATCATCTTGAAATGACGGGGATGGATCGAGAAAGTGGACGAGCATCCTGAAATGATGGGGATGTGTCGTGATGAGTATCCTGAAATGTTGGGGATACGTCATGACGAGTATCCTGAAATGACGGGGATGGATCGAGATAGTAACGAGCATCCTGAAATGATGGGGATGTGTCGTGATGAGTATCCTGAAATGCTGGGGATACGTCGTGGCTATGGACGATCATCCTAAAATGCTGGGGATGGATCGAGATAGTGGACGAGCATCTTGAAATGCTGGGGATGTGTCGTGACGAGTATCCTGAAATGTTGGGGATACATTGTGGCAGTGGACGATCATCCTAAAATGCTGGTGATGGATCGAGATAGTGGACGAGCATCCTGAAATGATGGGGATGTGTCGTGGCGAGTATCCTGAAATGTTGGGGATACATCATGGTTGTGGACGATCATCCTGAAATACTGGGGATGGATCGAGATAGTGGACGAGTATCCCAAAATATTGGGAATGTGTCGTGGTGAGTATCCTGATTTGCTGGGGATATGTCGTGGTAGCGGGAAAGATACAACTTGATTTGTAGAGAAAGTATCATGGTGGATATATCCTTAAGCGTGTTCAGATGTATGAGTGAGAGTGAACCTGATTAGCGTGAGAGCTTTTTGTGTGTGTCCTATGTGTGTCCGTGTGTTGTCTTTGTATATTATTCTACTTATATATCCCATTTTATGATGACTAGTGTAGATTCTTATTCCTTGTTTCTCTTTGTTATATTTACTGTTTTGGAACGAGAAGACTTCGTCAACGATCATCCTTTTGGAGAAGGAGATGTGCTGCAAGTGTCAACGGTCGCAGAAGTACGTAGCAGGGAACATGTATCAGAGATAGTCTAGGCGGTAGCGAGTCATTATTCCTACTGCTAGTGTAGGTGAGAGTGTTAAACATTTTTTTGGTATATGGCCAGTGAGTCTTTTGTATTTTGATGTATCTTGGCGAGAAAAGCCAGCTAGGCTGTGTTGCTATATATTTTACTACCTACCGTACTCTCATGTTCTACATTTACTGTTATGAATGTAAATATATATTTTAAAGTAACTAAAGTTTTTACACATGACTTATATTATTCATGTCAAGTATTTAATTCCATGTGACACTCGCAAGGGTGTTACAGTGACTAGAGAAGTGTTTTGAAAAAGAAAATTTAAAAACTATAAAACTTGTTCTTAAAATATTCAATACAAAGCTTTTGAACACTTAGTTTAAAGGAAGAAACATCAACGCGGCAAGGGGATGGCATGATTTTAATTTTTCATAAATAAAGTTAAAAGATAAATAGGGAAAATATGAATAATTCTAGTTGAACGATTTTCGAGTACTTAATTCATAAATTTGATAAACCTTTGTTTTTTCTGTTGTTTGATGTGAGATAGACATGTTTGATGTTGAAACTGGTATTAAAAATCTACCATCCAATGTTTTATAATTACACCATTATGTATTGGATCTTTAGCAGGGAAAAAGATAATATGTAAATGAGTATCAAATTAGGCATATTGCATATATATGATATCATGCCCATCATGGACATTGATTTTTGCTTCTTGTTTGGGGCATTGGTGCCCATGGTTGTATTAAGACAACCTGACAAGATGAAAGTCAGGAACCAAGTAATATTACTTAATTCAAGACTAATATTATGTTTGATTTTCTTCATACAACCTTGGACTTCAATGCCCCGAATAAGAAGCAAAAAATCAATGTCCATGATGGGCATGATATCATAACCAACATGCCTAATTTGATACTCATTTGCATATTATCTTTTCTCCCTGCTAAAGATGTAGTGCTTAATAGTGTATTTATAAATTATTGGATTGTAAATTTCTACTACCGGTTTATACAAAAAAGGAGAAAAAAACATAGTTTTATTAACTTTATCAATAAAGTTCTCCAAAAACTTTCAACTAAATTCACACTATGTTTGCCATTTACGTGATTACCCCCCCCCCCCCCCCCCCTCAAACCAATTCATCTCCCCTTCTCTCAAACTTTGCTGCTGGCATGGCGGTGGGAATAGGAGGCAGTGGTGGAATGCGGCTAGGCATAGCCATGAGGAGAAGTTCTGTGGGTGGTAAGGCTCGGTATGAATGACAGGAACAATCGGGACTGGACCTGTGGTGGTTGACGATTGATTATAGGAATGGGAAAGATAAAGAAATAAAGAATGGTTACATACCTGGGGAGGGTGAAAGGTTATAGGTTAAGGGGGAGGGTTACGTGGGCAGGGGGAGGGGATGGGTGGGTGGGTAATTAAATAATTTTTTATTATAAATATAATTATTTTATAATATATTTAAATTTTTTTTACTAGATATTATAAATTTAATTATTAAATATATTAAAGATATAAAATAAAAAACATTTATGGGTGAAAACTATAGTTTGGAAAATTTGACCCAAATCTACATCAAAGAAATTGTTAGGTTGCATGGTGTGCCATCGAGCATTGTTTCAGACCGAGATCCTAGATTTACATCTAGATTTTGGAAACAGTTGCACCATGCTTTAGGGACCAAGTTGAGAATGAGTTCTGCTTATCATCCCCAAACGGATGGACAGTCAGAAAGGACGATTCAATCATTGGAGGACCTTTTAAGAGCTTGTGTTTTGGAACACACTGGCAGTTGGGATGAGTTCTTGCCATTGATTGAATTTACTTACAACAATAGTTTTCACAGTAGTATAGGTATGGCACCATATGAGGCTTTGTATGGTAGGAAGTGTAGGACACCGTTATGTTGGTATGAGATTGGTGAAAATCAAGTCTTGGATCCAGATGTGGTGCAACAAACTACGGAACAAGTTAGGAAGATAAGGGAAAAGATGAAGGAAGGACAGGATAGGCAAAGGAGCTACAGTAACAAGAGAAGGAGACCTTTAGAATTCCAGGAGGGCGATCACGTGTTTTTGAGAGTCACTCCGAAGACCGGAATTGGCAGGGCTATCAAAACTAGAAAACTTACTCCTAGATTCATCGGACCTTTCCAGATTATTCGAAGGATTGGTCCAGTAGCTTATCATATTGCTTTACCACCTAACCTTGCTAACCTTCATGACGTCTTTCACGTGTCTCAGTTGAGAAAATATTATCCTGATCCTTCACATTTTATTGAGTCTGAGTCTATACAACTGCGAGAGAATCTAGGGTATGAGGCTCTACCTGTAAGGATAGCAGATAAAGAGATTAAGGAGCTTCGTGGTAGACAAATTCCTTTGGTTAAGGTCATATGGGATGAAACTACTGGAGATGCTACTTGGGAGCGTGAAGCAGATATGCAACAACGATATCCACATCTTTTCTGAAGTATGTAAATTTCGAGGACGAAATTTTTTTTAAGTGGGGTAGTAATGTAACACCCTGTATTTCGCTGTTTTAAATAACAGTAATACATATAAATATGTTTATAAATTTATTTGAGTTTTAGAAAATTATTTTTAAATAAACAGAGTTTACTACTTAATCCTACTTGAATGTAGGAAGCTACGATTAAAATTCCGGTTGGAAAGTCAGGCGAAACCGGCCCGCGAATTCCATTGACAATATAATTATACTACTCAAAAGACCTAATTTTAATTCGTGAACGAAAGACTTAATATTATTATTTTATTTCCTACAATTATGTATTTTTAGAATTATTTTGGAAAAAAATAAAATAATTTATGTTTTTCGGGTGAAATACGTAATCGGGTAGACGACAGAAGAGATTTCAGAGTTTCTCAGAACCGATAGAGGGTTTTTCTTAGGATTTTGAGATGATTCAAGGGGATGAATCATGTTTTTAAGTCTAGAAGGTTTTTCAGGGTTAAATAGAAAATTTATGAATTTTACGCTTAAGCCCTGAACTTTCTGTTAATTACCCCTTTGTCCCTAAATTAGTTTCTAAGTTTTTTTCACGTGAATTGGGCTAGAATCCTTGTTACCAATCTCTAATGGACGTGGCTATGAAGCCCAAATTGTCTAGTTCATGAATTGATTCCATAAAGGCCATTTGAAACTATATAAGTTTCCTATGTCAAGATTTATGTTTAAATCTTCAAGTGGGCCCCACAAAAATGAAACCAAGCCCAAACTTACCAAGCCCATGCGCAATCCCATGAGGATTGATGGCTGCCCTCATTTGTTGTTGGATGAGTCAAGAAAACTCTAGATTGTTCTACATTCTTCCACTTTGTTCTTCAAGCTTCTATAATTTTCTCAAACATTCTTGAATTGTCTTAAAATATCTTTGACTCAAAAATCATCCAACTTTGGTCAAGATGATCTTGCATTAAATGTGGCAAAATCATCATCATGACACTTTATTGACAATTTGCAAACTAGTCCTTCAATTTTTGGAATCTTTGCAAATTGGTCCTTAGAACTTAATTGCATTTGAATCCTTTTAGCAAGACAACTCATCACTTATAGAGTCTTCCTAAGATGGCGCCACTATCTCTATAAATACCATACTCTCACTTTTCACTTAGTTTCTAATGTCTTTTTGTTCAAAACGCTAAGTTCATAAGTCTTTTAGTGATAGATTTGTGAAGTAAGTTTCTTGGATTTCCTTTGTCATTGATTTTCAAGAGGTAAATCCTAATCTTCTTCCTTAATCATGCCTATGTTCTTTAGCAAGTTTCTTGATTCAAAGTTTGTTTTATAGGCGTTCATCATTTTCAAGTTTCTAACCCTAGAACATTGAAAAGTCATAATAAATTCTAGAAAAATCTAATGATGATGAAACTACTTTCTATCTTCTTGATATCATGCATATTATCTAAATCTAAGAGCATGATGTAATCAAAAAATTTCTTTCCTAAAAACCTAGCCTTGGCCGAATCTATCAAAGTAGGTTTGGTAGAGTTTTTGTTCATGGTTTTCATTAATGATCTTGTTAATCAAGCTATTAGTATGTATGCTTAATAAATCCAAGTTGGTTTATTAAACTAAGAACCCTAACCCTATGAACATGTTGAGGTCGAATCCTTGTATAAAAGAGATAGGAAGTTTTGAGTTTCAACTTTAGTTGTTTAGTCACTAATCCATGATTTAGGTTAATCAATGATCATTAATCTAGGACTTAATCATGATTAGGAATTTTAAGGATTTTGAACCCTAAAAGTCAGTCCTTGGCCGAAACCCTAACCCTAAAGGTTAGAGGATTTTGTTTCAAATTTTAGTCTTGTAATAAGTAATCTATGTTAGTTAAGACTCTAATAACTAGGATCCAAAAGATGGCATTAAAAAGATAATCCTAAACCTATTTTCTAAGTCTTGGCCGAACCTAGCCCTAAAGTGTTATAGATGGGTGTTAGTTGATTAATTATAATTATGTTGTTTGGTTGAAGGTGGTTGTGTTAACTCGTGGCGGGATAACGAGGATAGTTGTGTACGTGTTTTCGGTGCAAACTCAGGTGGGGGAAAGAACCATTCCATCGTCGGAACCGATAAGTAGTATATAATTTATAATAATGGTGTAGGGCGACCTAAACCCTACTAGTGGTCGAGTAATCGACAATACCAAAATCATATTGGAAACTTTTCCGTAAAACCAATGACGATTTGGGAATTGTAGGTTTATCACCTTAGGTTAATTATTCATATTTGAGGATGTTTGAATTGTTTACTTTTGACTGTTTGTGATCCGATGGTTGAGGTATTCCATCTGCATGTGACGTATTGTTTCGGTGTTTGAATATTTATGATATTGAGGATATTTGTTGTCTGTCACGGCCGTGATGGTTGTCATGGCCAGGGCGTGACAGGTTCTGTTTTGTAGAATTCTTGCCTTTGTTGTATGTCATGGTCGTGATGGCTATCACGACCAGGTCGTGACAGAGTTTGACTTTGTTAATTATTTGGTTGTGATAAATTGCCTTATATGATATTGAGATGTTTGAAATATTCTGTTGATTAATGTGTTATGCATGATCTGCCTGGGTTTAATTCTATGCTTAGATAATTTTAAGGAAAGATATATATTGCTCGGAGGTATTTTTTTTGGGTGAGAGTTTTGAATATAAATTAGAAGTGCCTCGCTATTATTTTATAGAAGTGATGTGATATAGAGTGTAAGTGGAGGTTATGAGGAAAAGCTTGAGGTACTAGGTTGTTATTGATAAAAGTCGGTGAGAATCATGTGTTGCATTGTTGTTCATAACTGTGTATTTGAGATACACGAGGTCTGAAGTTCTTGTAGACCGTTCCAAATTAGAAATTAAGTTGTGCAACTATAGTGTCATTGTTATGCATGGGCACCCTTGATAGAGTTGAGAGAGAGAACCAGGGTGTGCACCGACGGTAGTGTGCAGCTATAGTGTCATTGCTTTGCATGAGCATTCCTACCATGGATGAGAATGTGCACCGGTGTGGGGAACGTGTCACTTGGACGACTGATTGGCATCCCTAACGAGGGATGTGTGACAGGAGTAGTAGTGGCCACGTCAGCATAAAGGTCTAGTTGCATGAGTTGAAGGGTAGAGGATGATGTTATAAAGTATGGATGATTGTAAATTATGAGTGATGGGTGTTTGTGACTGTTATTGTATTATATGCTATGAATCTTTTCCACTTATGATGATAGAACTGTTTCTTATCTCCCTATTTCTGTATTTTTGGTGTATGTCTACTTTGTTACGTTAGAAGACCATATGGACGACTATGTTACGGAAGAGGTGGATGGAACCCCATACGAGACGGAGATTGTTGAAGAGTTGAACGACGTTCCATATGAAGTTGACGTTGAAGAACCACCTGCTGATCCTGATAATGTAGCGTAGTAAGTTTAGGGCCAGTGAGTCACATAAGATGTTTTGTTTTCCGTTAGTTATAAGCAAGTTGTGTAAAATAAAGGATACTTATGTGTGTATTTATGTAATATAGTTTGGTGTGTTTTATATTTGTAGAAGTTATATGATTGTTTAACTAAAGTTTTTAATTTTTACGTATTTTCAACGTTAAGCGCGCGATTAGGTAATTAAATAATTAAGGATTTAATGTAATAATACAATGGGGCACAACGGGGTGTCTCATTACTTAGCCATTTCCGACGTTAGATGACTTCTTTCGCCCCCCTGAGGTGTCGTAGGCTAGCTTTGGAGCAACGAAACAAGCCCTGTCAAAACTCCTCAAATCTAAATCGTGAGGTTCTCCTACCTCCGGGGCTCCAAAACTTTTCCTGAATACATATTCTTGAAGCACACGTTACGTGTATCCCAAATCTGAAGACGGAACTGAAAACCGATAAACAGATTAAGAGATAACTTCAGCAACATTTCGGCATAAAAAGGACAAAATCTTACCTTAGCCTAATCAAGAAAAGAAAGGTAGGATGATGAAGTAGACGTTGCGAGGATCACAATGGTATAATCGGTTTTTTAATAGGACGAACGGATTGGTCGGAATCAGCTCTGGAAGTTTCTCTCTCCTTCTCACTTCCTCTCTTCTCTCTCTCTAATTTTCTGATTTTGAACCTTCTAAAAGGTTCTTCACGAAATTATCATTTAAATAGTTTTTTTTACACTGGGCGCTCAGCGCCGGTGATATAGCGCTTAGCGCTGGGGAGGTACACCGCCTCTCTCCCCTAAATCACTGAGTGTCATGTGGCATAGGGCCAGCGCTCAGCGTCTTATATGCTGCGCTCAGTGCTGGTTGCTGTCCAACACTATTGATTCATACGTTTTATCGCATTCTAGGCTCGTTTGAAGTCTGCTTGACCTGAAATTTGAAATATAGACTCCTCTATACCTAAGGAATAAGAATAAGCCCTCAAACATACCTAATGTCTTCCTCAAAAATAAATTTTATATTGTGCACTCTTAAGCGTTCTAAACGGTAAAATGGAAGTTCTAGAACACGTTCGCATTCAATTCAACGCTGGTTAATCTCGTACTTTCCATGCAAGGATCCCAACACCTGAACATGCATATTAGACCTTAAATCAAAGTCTTAAACAAAGTTACCCAACATATAAATAATGCCTTAAAACACGGATGTTACATATTCCTTTTCAAAATATGATGATAGAATAGTTTCTTATCTCCTTATCCCCTTCTGTGTATCGTATCTTTTGTTCTTGGTACGTGAAGCAAATCCAGTTTGAGACACCCCGATTTCCCATTAAAGAAAAACCTAATTAACTAAAACTTAATCACGATATAACGTTAAACGTCGTGTATACAAAAACAGTGAATATATAAAAACTTTAAAAATAAAGAACAGAGATATAAACATCATACCACAGATACACACACACACACACACACACACACACACACACACAATACAAACACACTGTGCTGGTATACTGTAGAGGGTACCTCATCAGTAGGGTCCCGATAGTACAAACTATGATATAAAGAAAATACAGAAAAGATCGAACATAAAAAGACTCAAACCTCACTACTGTCTCCACATCCCCAGTCCCTCTCAAAAGTACAACAAAAATGGGCTCACACTCACAACCTATGTACATCGCACACACTAGCCACTACTAACCCTAGCTTGGACGACTAGAGCTACCCTGACTCTCCCTGCATGCATGTCTTTACATCTACTGTCGTGGTCTGGATGGTCTCGATGCTGCTGCCTCACTACTGCCAGATATACTCCGGCGAGGAGAACGTTGGAATCGTCGCTGATAATTAGCACTATGGAAAATATAATTTTGGGGAATCATTGGTGCTGGAACCATCATCTCTGAATCAGGAGCTACCAAGGGATATGGTGGTGGCATGGGCGGAGGATACCAAAATGAAGACAAGAAGTTGAATATCATTAAGAATATTGTGCAAGAAGCATTTACTCACTTCATTAGCTTCTTCATTCTTTCATTGAATACTTCTTCAATCATTTGATATTAATTCGCAGTCTTTCACACTTCATATTTATTTCACTCTTTAGGTGTTATTTTAAAGATTTGCAAGTTGTATTAATTACATAAAACCTTTATCCCTTACTGTGTTGAGCCTGAAGAGGCTAGGTGAGAAAAGAATACTTGTTTGAGAGTGAGCCTGGAGAGGCTAGGTGTGAAAAGAATACTTGTACTGTAATCTGATGAGTTATAGTGGAAACTTGGTGCTGCCAAGAAACTGGATGTAGCCCTGTGAATTTTGGGGTGAACCAGTATAAAACTCTTGAGTGATATTCCTCTTCCCTTATCTCTTTGATTTGCTTAAGTGTTATCTGTTTAAGCTTTTAACTTGGGGAGCTATTATTGTGAATATCAATCTCTATTTTACCATTCTCTGTATGCTTGTGTGTTATGTCTCAAAATTAGACGTTTCACTCATCTAATTTTCTGTTGTCTTATTTTTTGTTTGTTGTGCATGCGAAAATAATTTTCAAAGTTTCCTAAAAAGTTGGTAAACACAATTCAACCCCCCTTCTTGTGTTAACTTTGGTTATTTTAGCTGTTATATGTGCTGACAATGTTATTTGACTATATGCTCTGAATGACAATGCTCTGTCTGTTTCCGTATGATTTATAATCTGTGTATGATATGCCAGGAGATTGATGACATGTATTATGATGCTATCTGAAACTGCTTGTTTAATTAGAAATAAGTAATGACTGCTGTTGATTGGGTAATGTATGGTATGAAACAGATTGATGGTATGTGCTATAGTACCTCATTGGAGGAATTAGTTTAGGTGTACTGTGCTGAGTGGTGGAACACTAATATATTAGGTTGAGGTACTAAGCCATAAGTTAGCGTTGAGATGAGCCGATGAGATTCACGTTGTACTATCATTGTATTTCGCAACCGCATGGATTGGAGTGGATAATCATCCTGAAATGCTGGGGATGGATCAAGATAGTGAACGAGTATCCCAAAATGTTGGGGATACGTTGTAGCTGTGGACGATCATCCTGAAATGACGGGGATGGATTGAGATAGTGGACAAGCATCCTAAAATGATGGGGATGTGTCGTGATGAGTATCCTGAAATGTTAGGGATACGTTGTGGCTGTGGACGATCATCCTGAAATGTTGGGGATGGATCGGGATAGTGGATAGGCATCTTGAAATGTTGGGGATGTGTCATGACGAGTATCTTGAAATGATGGGGATATGTCATGATGAGTATCCTGAAATGCTGGGGATACTATTTTGGAACGAGAAAACATTGTCAACGGTCATCCTTTTGGAGAAGGAGACGTGCTGCAAGTGTCAACGGTAGCAGAAGTAGAAGGGAACATGCATCAGAGATAGTTTGGGCGGTAGCGAGTCATTATTTCTACTGCTAGTGTAGGTGAGAGTGTTAAACTGTTTTTTGGTATATGGCCAGTGAGTCTTTTGTATTTTGATGTATCTTGGCGAGAAAAGCCAGCTAGGCTGTGTTACTGTATATTTTACTACCTTCCGTACTCTGATGTTCTACATTTACTGTTATGAATGTAAATATATATTTTAAAGTAACAAGTTTTTACACATGACTGATATTATTAATGTTAAGTATTTAACTCCATGTGACACTTGCAAGGGAGTTACAGTGACTAGAGAAGTGTTTTGAAAAAGAAAATTTTAAAACTATAAAACTTGTTTTTAAAATATTCAATACAAAACTTTTGAACACTTAGTTTAAAGGAAGAAACATCAACGCAGCAAGGGGATGGCATGATTTTGCTTTTTCATAAATAAAGTTAAAAGATAAATAAGGAAAATATGAATAATTCTAGTTGAATGATTTTCAAGTGCTTAATTCATAAAGTTGATAAACCTTTGTTTTTTCTCTTGTTTGATGTTAGATAGACATGTTTGATGTTCAAACCGGTAATAAAAATTTACAATCCAATGTTTTATAATTACACCATTATGTAATGGATCTTTAGCAGGGAAAAAGATAATATGTAAATGAGTATCAAATTAGGCATATTGCATATATAAGATATCATGCCCATCATGGACATTGATTTTTGCTTCTTGTTTGGGGCATTGGTGCCCAAGGTTGTATTAAGACAACCTGCCAAGATGAAAGTCGGGAATCAAGTAATATTACTTAATTCAAGAATAATATTATGTTTGATTTTCTTCATACAACCTTAGACTTCAATGCCCCGAATAAGAAGCAAAAAATCAATGTCCATGATGGGCATGATGTCATAAGCTACATGCCTAATTTGATACTCATTTACATATTATCTTTTTTCCCTGCTAAAGATGTAGTACTTAATAGTGTATTTATAAATTATTGGATTGCAAATTTCTACTACCGGTTTATACAATATAGTTGTCTATCAATCATGTCTAAAAAAGGAGAAAAAAACATAGCTTTATTAACTTTATCAATAAAGTTTTCCAAAATCTTTCGAGTAAATTCATGCATACTCTCACTCGTTATCTTAACTTTACTTATAAAAAAAGGGAACTAATGGATTCCCCTTCCTACGGTGTCTATTTTGCCTCAATTCTAACACTATGTTTGGTAGAGATGATTTTGAGAAGAAAAAATAAGAGAAGACAAATGGAGGAGGGATGGCCATTAGCACCCATTTATTTATGCAGAGAGAAAGAGAAGAGAGAATTAAAATGTGTGGGTCCAACCAATACTTTCTCCTCCCACATACGAAGAACGAATGGAGAAGTGGACCTTCATTTTGTCATTTACGTGATTAGCCTTCTCCCCCCTCCCCTCTCAAACCATTTCATCTCCCCTTCTCTCAAACGTTGCCGCTGGCATGGCGGTGGGAATAGGAGGCAGTGGCGGAACGCGACTAGGCGTAGCCATGAGGAGAAGTTCTGTGGGTGGTAAGGCTCGGTAGGAATGACAGGAACAAACGGGGCTGGACCTATGGTGGTTGACGATTGATTGTAGGAATGGGAAAGATAAAGAAATAAAGAATGGTTACATACATGGGGAGGGTGAAAGGTTAGGGGGGAGGGTTGCGTGGGCAGGGGGTGGGGGAAGGGGATATGAAGGGGAGGGGGTGGGTTTGTAATTAAATAATTTTTTATTATAAATATAATTATTTTATAATATATTTAAATATTTTTTACTAGATATTATAAATTTAATTATTAAATATATTAAAGATATAAAATAAAAAACATTTATTAATTTTTTGGCAATAAACATTTTTTTAATAAGGGGCAGTTATGGGTTGGCTCTGCTAGGGTTTGGTGCTTTGCATGGTGATCTAGGGTTTTTGCATGGTAGCCTCCATGGCAAATTCTTTGGATTGTCCATGGAAATTATTGTTTCCAGATTCTGTTCTCCCTTCTGAAACTCTCCTCTCTTCTAAGACTTCTCTTTGGATCGATGTTAATCAAGAAAAGAAGGATTCGTATATTGAATCTTCTCCAGTCTTTCAACAACAAAAAACCTTTGCACAGGCTGTCTCCAATGCAGTGGATGTCCCGTATAGCCAGCTTCCCAAACCGTGTGTTAAGGGTGATGAATTATCTATAAAAATCCCGGAGGAAGAATATCTCGCAGGGTTGAAGGAGTGCAAGAACCACCTGCATGGACGCTTGATTCTCTCTAAAGGGGATGCACCATATAAGGTCTATGACTTAAGGGCCAAGCTTGTTGTTCTTTGGAAACCTATTGGTGGATGGGGTGTCATTTCTCTAGGGAAGGGATACTATGAATTTTCCTTCTCTTCTGTGGAGGATCTGATAAGTTTTCGAGCAAACAATTCTTGGAGTCTTAAGCCTGGCTTCTTGAAATTGTTTTCTTGGACGCAAGATTTCAATCCTTATGTTCAAAAGCAAACTACTGCTCAATGCTGGATCAGGTTATATGGGCTAGCACAGGAGTATTGGAGGCCTCGCATAGTCTTCTGAATTGCAGGCTGTATTGGGACACCACTCTGTCTTGATGAAGCTACCAATAAGTGCACAATTGATAGATCATTTGGTCATTTTGCTCGTGTTCTGGTAGAGGTTGATCTCACTGGAGAATTCAGAAACAAGGTGTTAGTAGAAAGTTAAGATTTTGCTTTCTTTGTTGGGATACAATATGAGAATCTTCCAGAATTTTGTAATTCTTGCCAGGATATTGGTCATAATCAAGGAAATTGCAGGAAAATTAAGGCAAGAAATGCTAATAGTAAAAAGCATGATCCTGTGAAGAAGGTTGTTTCTAAATTTATTCCAAAGGCTAAAAAAGAAACTGATCATGAGGAACAAAATGGTCCGAAAGAAAAAGTTGACGGTGGGCAGGAGAAGGATGATGGTGGAAATAATGATCATGGTGACCCTGAAGGCTCTGGTAGTCCTAAGAAAGGAAACTTTGAGGATGATGATACTCTGCACTCAGATTATTATAGTGATAATCAATCTGATCATTCTATTCATTCTGATGAATTTGTACCTGATTCACAGGAAAAGGGATCGAATGACAGACAAACTTCCTAGGATAAGAATGATGGTTCTGATCCAAAGGCAGATGATCTTCCTGCAGCTGGTTGTAGCAAAGTTATTGTGCAGAATTCTGAATTTCCTCCAGCTGTGAATCATGATGCTGAGCTTCTAAGTCAATCCTGGGCTGATATGGCTGATCAGGAAAATCATGCAGTGATGTTAAAACCAAAGGAGGTTAAAAAGGAGTTTGAAGTTGTTCTATCAAAATCACAACTGAAGAAAATGAAGCAAAAAATTAAAGCTGCAAATGTTGTTCAACACAACACCCGATCAAGGGCTAGTTTAAAGCAATTTGCATGATGAAGTCTCTCTTTTGGAACATAAAAGGAATTGCTAACCCCTCTTCCAGGTTAGCTTTGAAAAAGCTTTGTGTTGATCACAAGCCAAATTTGTCTTTGTGGCTGAACCTTGGTTGTTGCTTGACTATTTTCCAAAGTCTTTGTGGAGAAGGCTAAATATGAAAGTTTTCTCTGTTAATGATGGGAACAATCTTCAACCAAATCTTTGGTGTGCTTGTTTGCAATCTATAGATCTTGTTATTCTTGCTGTGTCTGATCAGCAGGTTTCCTTTTCTGTTATGGTGGATGGTCAAACTGTTGGTTACTCAGTTATCTATGCTTCAACTTCTTATTTGAATAGAAGGTCACTTTGGCAAGATTTAAATATCCTGCAGCAAAATCTTCAAATCCCTTGGTGTTTTATTGGTGATTGGAATGTGGTTCTTGGAGCTCATAAGTATAAAGGTCATGGTTCTCCTATGAAAACTCCCTGTGAGGAAATCCAAAATTGGACTGATTGTAACAACCTCATTCACCTGATGACTAGTGGAGCTCAATTCACTTGGAACAATGGGAGGAGAGGTAAGGATATGACTGAAAAGAGGCTAGATAGATCTATTTGTAATGATGGTTGGTTAAATTTTTGGTCTTCCATCTCCTGTTGTACTTTAGATAAGCATTGGTCTGATCATTATCCTTTATTGTTAGAAGTTAATAAGGATAGTCAGGTGTTTCATTCTTCTTTTAAATTTATGAAAATGTGGTCTAAAGATCCTGACTGTTTGAAGATTGTTAAGGAAGTTTGGAAAGAAACAATTGTTGGTTGTCCTGTGCTGGTTTTATCAGAAAAGTTGAAAAAGTTGAGGTTAAAACTTAAGGACTGGAACATAAACACTTTTGGTGATGTGAATCTAAATGTCAAGGCTGATTCTCATACTATACAACAGGTTCAAAATCAGATAGACTTGTTGGGATATTCTAATGACTTGTTTGACAAGGAAAAGGCTGCTCAAGTTGATTTGGAAAAAGCATTGGCTATTCAAGAGGAGTTTTGGCAAGAAAAATCTACAGTCAATTGGCAAATTAATTGTGATAGAAATACAAGCTTCTTTCATAAGATGGCTAGAATGAGAAATATTGCTAAACAGATTAGTGTGCTCAAGAATGGTGATGTTCTTCTTAGTGACAAGGTTGAGATTGAAAAGCATGTGGTTAGTTACTATGAAAGTATCTTTAGTTCTCCAAACTCCTGTGTTGATAATGGCCTAATTGAGGATGTCATCTCTAATATTGTCACAGAAACTAAAAACACTGATCTAACAGTCTCTCTGTAACACCCTGTTTTTCATATACGTCTTTATCGGTAAATAATGCTTTGATGTATTTATTTTCGATAAAATCCAGAAGGTGATTTTATTTAAAATAAAATCATTTTCTTGTGATGTTTTACCATATGAAGCCCCAATAAAATTTTCAGTCGAAAATTCAGACAAAAACCGGTCTGAGTTCTCACTACCGGTACAAGTTCACTGAGCCAGAAACAAAATTTTAATTCGTGAACGAGACAATTAGTGTTTTTATGATGTTTTATGTGGATTGGTAAATTCTCGAAATTTTGTTGTCCGGGAATAAAATATAATATTTTATCCGAAGCGAAACCTTCGAGAAAATACGATCGGATGTGCAACCGGTTACGTATTTACACAGTTAAATGAACCCTAAAGAAGGAGAAAAGACTTGATGGGAATCTCATTTAATGTTATGACATGCCTAATGGAAAAGAAAATCCTACTTACACTTCATAATCTTACTTTTCACTTTCTCTCTCCAATCACATCACATCACATTAACTCTTAATCCATTCTTCAAGAAACTCAACTTCCTTCTCCTTCTTCCCCTTCAAGGCCGTGCACTCCCTCCCATCCCTCTATAAATAGCACTTATCAAACTCATTTAAACACTTTCTTCTTCTACTTCATCTTAAGCTTTCATCTTTTCACTTCAAGCTTCCAAAGCTCTTGTTTTTACTCTTCTTTTCACCAAGTGTTGTTCATCAAAGTTGTTCCTCTTGTTTAGGGTAATACACTCATGTATTCTTTTCTTTAAAAACTCCATCTTTTTCTAAAGTTTCTTCTTCATGTCATTTATGAGCTTTTATCTTCAAAAATCTCTCAAAAATGGTAGAAAACTCCTTTTGAGTTGAAACCAATTTCTATAGCCTTGTATTTACTTGTAGTTTAACATACTAAAAGGTTGTGTAAAACAAAGATTCCTAACCTCTACTTCTTAATGAGGCCGAACCATACCTATGGTTTTGATGGATTTTGTTTCAACTTTTACAAGTGTGAGTTTGTATTTAAAGATTTGTTTTTCCAAAATGATCATTGACCAAGGCTCCTTTATGTTAAAGGATGCTATGTCTAAAGTGATTGGAAAGTTTCAAGATTTGTTTCCCAAAATGATCATTGACCAAGGCTCCTTTATGTTAAAGGATGCTATGTCTAAAGTGATTGGAAAGTTTAAAGATTTTACTCTACTTTATGTCATTTACTTTATGTCACTCTTGTTTATGCCATTTACATTATGTTATTTACTTTATGTCATTTATATTTATGCCATTTACTTAAAGTCATTTACTTTATGTCATTTATATTTATGCCATTTACTTAAAGTCATTTACTTTATGTCATTTATATTCATGCCATTTACTTAAAGTCATTTACTTTATGTCATTTATATTTATGCCATTTACTTTAAGTCATTTACCTTATGCCATTTATATTTATGCTAATTACTTTATGTCATTTACATTATGTCATTTACTTTATGCCATTTATATTTATGCTATTTACATTATGCCATTTACTTTATGCCATTTATATTTACGCCATTTACTTTAAGATATTATACTTTCATTATTTATAATCATATGGTGTTTCCAAGATGATCAAGACTCAAGCTCCATAAGTTTTTGGATGCTAAAAGAGTCTAAGAGATTGGAAAACCCAAGGATGGCCGAACCTTAAAGGTTATGGACCTAGGGTGTTTCGTTTTTCATTTATCCAAAGTGATCAAGGTTTTGAGCTCCTTACTATTAATGGATGCTAAACCAAAGAGATTGGAAATTTTAAATGTTCCTAGCCTATTTTATTGATCAAGGCCGAATCTCCATCAAGGTGTAACTTGGTGGGATTTTTGTTCAACTTTGTTTTGAGTAATCATGTTTTAAACTCTTAGCACTTGCGGATCATAAATCCCTAAGTTGCATGTGTTTTGGAAACTTCAAACCCTAAGTTCTTGATTGAGTTCTAATCCTTTGAACCTTGTGTCTTGAAACCTAGACTTGACTCCTAACCAACCTTGAAGAACGTCAGAGAAGCCGTTTATTTTCTTAAAATTTCCTTACCTTCTTAAGGTAAGAGGGGATTTCCTAAAGATATTCAATGACTGTATGCATGTGTGTAGGTGTTTAACTGGATACTTATATGATGATTGAGCTTACTTGATTATTTTATGTACTTAAACTGTTGTGCTATTATCTGATGATTGAACTGTACTTGTTATAAATGATATAATGCATACATGTGATGAAATGCTTTCAACTGTGAGATTGCCATTACACTGATGATATACACTGTCGTTGATTGAAAGTTTGCTAAGCCAGACGTGCGTCTGTGCTCAACCATAATAAGGATTAAAAACCTTAATAAGCTTTGAATATGGAGGGATTGGTGTTCTTTTCCAAAAGCTCGTTAAACTTAAAGTACTTGTTTTAAATGATGAAATGATTTTGGTGTACTATTGTTATACAAGAGGAAAATCCTTTTCGAACTGTGTGTTTTTAAGTGAAAACTTTCAAGATTATTTGGCAATATCCTATTGGGGGAAATATTTCAAAGATAAAAGAATTTCAAAGATGCTTTATAAAAGATTTTCAAAGAAAAGGTTTTCCTAAACATTTTAGAAACTTTCCGATAACCTGGATAGGTTATCGAGGATTCGGTTTTGGATTTGTTTTTCACTGAACGAAAAATAAGTACTTATGAAAACGAATCTAGTACGCGAGACGTCGCCTCTAGTATTCAGTGATGTGCACGTGATCTTGGATCAGTGTTAATTCGGGACTACGAGCCCTGGTTATGATATTAGGGACTTGGGTCCTAATCACGTTGTGTTGGACTGTGTCTTCTGACCGCGTGTGATGATTATGATTAAAGGTGAAGGTTGTTTTCTACGACCACAACCCTTGACTGCGGCCACGGTCTTGGGCATTGTGATTGAGCATTCGGACTATGAGTCCTATGCTTCTGAGTTCTCAAGTGATGGGGAAATGATGATTAAGTCGTTAGCTTTGAGCAACGACAGTGAAAAGAATGAACACAAAGAAATCCTTTCAATAAAATATTTTATCATGTGCATTTCCCCAAGCAGACGTGCTATTGATGATTAAATCAGATACAAAGATGGTATCTGGGAGTCTGTCCATGTAAACCGAGTGAAGAGGCACATGTGACGTTGCCCGTCCTGAGACCTTAATGCATGAGGGTAAGGGGGTAACTGCCCAGGTGGGCTAGAGCTTGACCAACTCTATCTTCTCCAGTGATAACATGGTGTTGTGATCTCATGAGATTAAGTTAGAGCCTGATATTGAAGTGCCATGCATCTTTTCGAAAGATTGGCTGTGCGGGTTTGATGCCCTTTGATATAACACTGATATATTGCGAATATGCATGATTTAACTGCGTATATGATTCTGTGATGTATGTATCATGTGTATGGTTGTTGTGGGATATATCTTATGACGGTATCTCACTCTTGCACAAATGTATGCTTGTTCTTTTCTCTTTGCTTCGGGAACGCACGTACTCTTAGATGGATCCGGAAGTCCCTCTGGCACCAACGAGTTCGAAGAATGAGGTCTTCGACCATGCTGGGGCAGCGGGGAGTTGGACCATTCACGAAGGAGCAACAACTGCGACCTACCAGGGACCAATCACGACGACGGAGACTAATGCAAATGGAGTGCCTATACGGAGGATCCACACAGTCGAGTCTCGGACCGTGGCACTTCCACCTCCATGGTTCTACCTCCACACTCTGCAGGCCACCGGACTTCTTCACGAGCACTTTGACCCAGTCGCACCAATCGAAGAAGATCCAGTGGAGGAGGAGGATCCCGAAGAGGAGGAGGAAGACCCCGACGAATTCGTAGAGATTGAGGAGGAGGAGGAAGAGGAGCCCGAGTACCACCCACAAGATCCTGACGACGACGACATGATCCTCGATGATGGCGGCGAAGTTATCGATCCGGCAAGTGGTTCCTCGTCTGAAGGAAGCTTCTGCGGTCACTCCGAATGCAGGAGATATGGATAAGTTTGTCGTTGGTTTTTGGAGTTTACCCTGATGGTCCCTTGGCTTCTGGAGCCTTCTTTTGATCCTTATGCCCGATTTTCCCCAGTCCCAGTGTGATGGAAATCTTTTACTTACCTCTTCAGTTTTTGTAACAATGTGAGTTGGCCAGTTCGATAAGGCCTGTTGTGTAACCAAGAAACCTAAGACCCCAGGTGGGTCGGCTATCTATTGATATGATTGATGTTTATTCACATGTTCTGAGTGTTCATCATTGTTTCTTAACTACCGCTTACAAAAAAAAAAAAAACAAGTACCCTTTTTCGGTAACCCTTCTAACAAAGGTTATATTTCCGAAGGCGACCAGCGTTTTAAATAAGTTTCTTTTCCGCAAATGAGTAATCATGTGATGCCAGGTTTTAGGGTGTCACATTAGTTGGTATCAGAGCTAGTCGAGTCTTTCGGGAATGTTTGGGTTTAGGTCTGTTGTGTTAAAGTTGTGTTTTCTCTGACTGGATATTGTTTGAATTACCTCCTTGAGGTAATGTGTGATGAACCGTAGTTCACACCCCTTTTCTGGATGACATCTGACTGCTTATGTGGTATAGGTCAGTATGAACCAAAGAGGTGTTCGTGGAGGTGGACGAGGCGACGGAGGAATGGATTTTGCTGCCCAAGCACTGGCCGACGTGGCTGCGGCCATAGCTCTCCAAACAGCAAATGCTGCTGCCCAGAACCAACAAGAGCAACAGAGGGCAGAACAAGCAGCAGAAGGAAGGCATCTGAACGCTTTCCGACGTCAGAATCCGTCGCAGTTTGATGGAGACGTGGATCCAATTAAGGCTGACCTTTGGATTCAGGAGCTAGAAAAGATCTTCGACTTGGTACACACTCCAGAGGAATCTAAGGTACCTTATTCCGTGTTCCAGTTAGTGGGAGATGCTGAGTACTGGTGGAGGGGCACCAGGCAGTTGTTGGAGGCTGAGCACCAGGCGATCACCTGGGGAGTATTTCGTGGCAAGTTTTTAGACAAATACTTTCCTCAGAGTGCCAGAAAAGAGAAGGAGCAGGAATTCATGAGGTGAGTCAGTGCCGAGACCTGACAGTAGGGGAGTATGCGGCAAGGTTTGAATCCCTTGCCAAGTATTTCCGTTTCTTCCAAGACAATCCCAGTGAGGAATGGAAGTGTGAACAATTTGAAGCCGGTTTGCGCTTTGAGATTAAGGAATCAGTATTGCCATTGGAGATCAGGAACTTCCAAGCACTAGTGGAGAAGTGCCGGAAAGTTGAGATGATGCGCAGAGGAAGGGATAACAAGGGAAGCGCAGGAGGACCTGTTCGTCCTAAGAGCCGAGTCAAGGCCGGGCGGAACCGAGAGGAAGCCGTATTACCGGGCGTCTAGCTACAACCAGAAACCGCAGGCTCGTCCCAATGTTTCAGGGACAGGAAGTGGAGGCCAGAGAAACAACGAACAAGGCCAAGAGAGGAGATGTTACAGGTGTGGAGATCCGAGCCACATGGCAAATACTTGTCCAAAGAAGGACCACAAGTGTAACAACTGTGGCCTTGTGGGACACTTGGCGAAGGTGTGTCATGCACCCAAGAGAGAGCATCATGTCAACCATACTAGGATGAACAAGCCAACCGTTAAGGGAAGAGTGTATACCATGAGTGGTGCTGAGGCATCAAACTCCGATGATCTCGTGCAAGGTAAGTGTGACATTGCTGGTAATCTTTTGACTGTACTTTTCGATTCAGGCGCAACTCATTCTTTTATCTCGATGGATCGTGTGAAAATTCTAAATTTGCCTGTTTCTTCCTTACCATATAATCTGATTGTTTCTACCCCAACTGCTGAACCTGTGACCGTTAATTCGGTTTGCTTAAACTGTCCTATCATTGTTCAGAATAGACATTTTCTTGTAGACTTGATCTGTTTGCCTTTAGTACATTTAGATGTAATTTTAGGCATGGATTGGTTATCTTCCAACCATATCCTAATAGATTGTGCTCAGAAAACCTTAATCTTTAGGGAGGAGATTTCTGGATTTTTATCTGCTAGTCAGGTAAGAGCTTCTTTGAAAGAAGGAGCTCAAGGTTACATGTTACTGTTTTCCTTGGACGTCGAGGGAGAGTATGACTTGGATTCCATACCTGTCGTTTGAGAGTTTCCAGAGGTTTTTCCTGAGGATGTACCTGGATTGCCACCTGTTCGGGAGATCGAGTTCGCGATTGATCTGACTCCAGGCACCAGACCAATATCTATGGCGCCATATCGTATGTCGCCATCAGAATTAGAAACCTTGAAGGACCAACTTGAGGAGCTGATGAGGAAGGAGTTTATACGACCTAGTGTGTCACCGTGGGGAGCTCCAGTCCTACTAGTAAGGAAGAAGGATGGAACTGCTAGACTGTGCGTGGACTTTCGTCAGCTAAACAAAGTCACGATTAAAAACAGATATCCTCTTCCAAGGATCGATGATCTTATGGATCAGTTACGTGGAGCGGCAGTATTTTCAAAGATCGATCTGCGGTCAGGATACCACCAGATACGAGTAAAAGCGGAAGATGTTCCTAAGACAGCGTTTCGAACACGCTATGGGCATTATGAGTATATGGTGATGCCATTTGGAGTGACGAATGCACCTACTATATTCATGGACTATATGAATAGGATCTTTCGTCCCTTTTTGGATCAGTTCGTAGTCGTCTTCATTGATGACATACTGATCTATTCTCCGGACAAGGAGACCCATGTTGAGCATCTTAGCATTGTTCTTCAGATCCTGAGAGAGAAACAGCTCTATGCGAAACCAGAGAAGTGTGAATTTTGGTTGGAGCAAGTTCAATTCTTGGGGCACGTAATATCCCGCGAAGGAATCGCTGTGGATCCAACGAAGGTCGAGGCTGTTTTGGAATGGGAAAGGCCAACAACGGCAACGGAAATCCGTAGTTTTGTAGGTTTGGCTGGCTACTACCGGAGATTCATTGAAGGATTTTCCAAGATTGTAGGACCTCTCACTCAGTTGACGCGTAAGGACCAAACGTTCGTGTGGACCGAAGCCTGTGAGAAAAGCTTCCAAGAACTAAAAAGGAGATTGACCACCTCACCGGTATTGATCCTACCCGATCCCAAGGAATCTTTTGAAGTTTACTGTGATGCTTCGCATCAGGGTTTGGGCTGTGTACTGATGCAAAATCGGAAAGTGGTGGCTTATGCTTCGAGGCAGTTGAAGATTCATGAGAGGAACTATCCGACGCACGATTTAGAACTAGCTGCTGTGGTCTTCGCTTTAAAGATCTGGAGACATTACTTGTATGGAGCTACTTTTAATGTTTTCAGTGACCATAAGAGCTTGAAGTACTTGTTTAATCAGAAGGAATTGAATATGCGTCAGAGACGTTGGTTAGAATTCCTGAAGGATTATGATTTTCAACTACAGTATCACCCTGGAAAGGCGAATGTAGTGGCTGATGCTTTGAGCAGAAAGACAATTCACGCATCAGCGATGATGGTCAAAGAACATGAACTGCTGGAAAAATTCCGAGATCTAAGTTTGTTAGTGGAAAGTACACCGGGAAAATTGTGTCTGAACAGGATCACCGTGTCAAATGGACTAATGGAGCAGATAAAGGAGAAGCAAGAGACTGATCAGTATCTACAGACAGAAAGAGACTTGGTACGCCAAGGAGCTCTGTCAAAATTTAGAGAAGGAACAGATGGAATTTTGAGGTTTGGCGAGAGAATCTGTGTACCTGATGATGCTGAGCTAAGAAAGCTGATTTTAGAAGAGGCTCACAAGAGTAGGTTGAGTATGCACCCAGGGGCCACCAAGATGTATCAAGATCTTAAGAAATTATATTGGTGGTATAGAATGAAGAGAGATGTAATGGAGTACGTCGCTTCTTGTCTGATATGTCAAAAAGCCAAAGTGGAACACCAGAGACCAGCAGGGATGTTACAGTCCTTAGATATTCCAGAATGGAAATGGGATGGAATCTCAATGGTTTTCGTGACCAGTTTACCAAGGACTAAGAAGGGGTATGAGGCTATATGGGTAATAGTGGACCGACTGACTAAGTCAGCTCACTTTTTGCCAATCAATATGAGGTACTCTATGGAGAAGTTAACCCAACTGTACATCGGAGAGATTGTTAGGCTGCATGGTGTGCCTTCAAGCATTGTCTCCGACCGAGACTCGCGATTTACATCGAGGTTTTGGCAGAGTTTGCAAGAATCACTTGGAACGAAACTCAGATTGAGTTCCGCATATCATCCACAGACGGATGGGCAATCGGAAAGAACAATCCAGTCACTCGAGGATTTGCTGAGAGCTTGTGTTTTGGATGATGTCGGAAGTTGGGATGAGTCCCTACCGTTGATAGAATTTACCTACAATAATAGCTTCCACTCAAGCATTGGAATGGCACCTTATGAGGCCCTGTACGGTCGACGATGTCGAACGCCTTTGTGTTGGTACCAGGATGGTGAAAGTTTGCTATTAGGTCCAGACTTCGTGCAACAAACAACGGAAAAGGTGAAGATGATCCAGGAGAAAATGAGGGCAACTCAGAGCCGACAAAAGAGCTACGCGGACAAGAGACGACGACCTCTAGAGTTTGAGGAAGGCGAACATGTATTCTTGAGAGTCACTCCAACGACTGGGATTGGCAGAGTACTAAAGTCCAGAAAGCTTACGCCCAAGTTCATTGGACCCTACCAAATTCTTCGTCGTGTAGGTCCAAAGAGCTTATAAAATATCTTTACCACCCTTTCTTTCCAATATCCATGATGTTTTTCATGTCTCTCGATTGAGAAAATACATTCCTGATCCATCACATATCATAAAGCCTGATAAAGTACAATTAAAAGAGAACCTGTCCTTTGTGACTTCGCCGACACGAATCGTGGATAGGATGACAAAGCAGCTCAGAGGTAAACAAATTCCTTTGGTCAAAGTCATCTGGAATGAGACAACCGGAGAAGCAACGTGGGAGGCTGAGGACAAGATGAAGTTGCAGTACCCTGAGTTATTTCAAGGTACGAAATTTCGAGGACGAAATTCTTTTTAGAGGGGTAGAGTTGTAACACCCTGTTTTTCATATACTTCTTTATCGGTAAATAATGCTTTGATGTATTTATTTTCGATAAAATCCAGAAGGTGATTTTATTTAAAATAAAATCATTTTCTTCTGATGTTTTACCATATGAAGCCCCAATAAAATTTTCAGTCGAAAATTCAGACAAAAACCGGTCTGAGTTCTCACTACCGGTACAAGTTCACTGAGCCAGAAACAAAATTTTAATTCGTGAACGAGACAATTAGTGTTTTTATGATATTTTATGTGGATTGGTAAATTCTCGAAATTTTGTTGTCCGGGAATAAAATATAATATTTTATCCGGGCGAAACCTTCAGAAAATACGATCGGATGTGCAACCGGTTACGTATTTACATAGTTAAATGAACCCTAAAGAAGGAGAAAAGACTTGATGGGAATCTCATTTAATGTTATGACATGCCTAATGGAAAAGAAAATCCTACTTACACTTCATAATCTTACTTTTCACTTTCTCTCTCCAATCACATCACATCACATTAACTCTTAATCCATTCTTCAAGAAACTCAACTTCCTTCTCCTTCTTCCCCTTCAAGGCCGTGCACTCCCTCCCATCCCTCTATAAATAGCACTTATCAAACTCATTTAAACACTTTCTTCTTCTACTTCATCTTAAGCTTTCATCTTTTCACTTCAAGCTTCCAAAGCTCTTGTTTTTACTCTTCTTTTCACCAAGTGTTGTTCATCAAAGTTGTTCCTCTTGTTTAGGGTAATACTCTCATGTATTCTTTTCTTTAAAAACTCCATCTTTTTCTAAAGTTTCTTCTTCATGTCATTTATGAGCTTTTATCTTCAAAAATCTCTCAAAAATGGTAGAAAACTCCTTTTGAGTTGAAACCAATTTCTATAGCCTTGTATTTACTTGTAGTTTAACATACTAAAAGGTTGTGTAAAACAAAGATTCCTAACCTCTACTTCTTAATGAGGCCGAACCATACCTATGGTTTTGATGGATTTTGTTTCAACTTTTACAAGTGTGAGTTTGTATTTAAAGATTTGTTTTTCCAAAATGATCATTGACCAAGGCTCCTTTATGTTAAAGGATGCTATGTCTAAAGTGATTGGAAAGTTTCAAGATTTGTTTCCCAAAATGATCATTGACCAAGGCTCCTTTATGTTAAAGGATGCTATGTCTAAAGTGATTGGAAAGTTTAAAGATTTTACTCTACTTTATGTCATTTACTTTATGTCACTCTTGTTTATGCCATTTACATTATGTTATTTACTTTATGTCATTTATATTTATGCCATTTACTTAAAGTCATTTACTTTATGTCATTTATATTTATGCCATTTACTTAAAGTCATTTACTTTATGTCATTTATATTCATGCCATTTACTTAAAGTCATTTACTTTATGTCATTTATATTTATGCCATTTACTTTAAGTCATTTACCTTATGCCATTTATATTTATGCTAATTACTTTATGTCATTTACATTATGTCATTTACTTTATGCCATTTATATTTATGCTATTTACATTATGCCATTTACTTTATGCCATTTATATTTACGCCATTTACTTTAAGATATTATACTTTCATTATTTATAATCATATGGTGTTTCCAAGATGATCAAGACTCAAGCTCCATAAGTTTTTGGATGCTAAAAGAGTCTAAGAGATTGGAAAACCCAAGGATGGCCGAACCTTAAAGGTTATGGACCTAGGGTGTTTCGTTTTTCATTTATCCAAAGTGATCAAGGTTTTGAGCTCCTTACTATTAATGGATGCTAAACCAAAGAGATTGGAAATTTTAAATGTTCCTAGCCTATTTTATTGATCAAGGCCGAATCTCCATCAAGGTGTAACTTGGTGGGATTTTTGTTCAACTTTGTTTTGAGTAATCATGTTTTAAACTCTTAGCACTTGCGGATCATAAATCCCTAAGTTGCATGTGTTTTGGAAACTTCAAACCCTAAGTTCTTGATTGAGTTCTAATCCTTTGAACCTTGTGTCTTGAAACCTAGACTTGACTCCTAACCAACCTTGAAGAACGTCAGAGAAGCCGTTTATTTTCTTAAAATTTCCTTACCTTCTTAAGGTAAGAGGGGATTTCCTAAAGATATTCAATGACTGTATGCATGTGTGTAGGTGTTTAACTGGATACTTATATGATGATTGAGCTTACTTGATTATTTTATGTACTTAAACTGTTGTGCTATTATCTGATGATTGAACTGTACTTGTTCTAAATGATATAATGCATACATGTGATGAAATGCTTTCAACTGTGAGATTGCCATTACACTGATGATATACAACTGTCGTTGATTGAAAGTTTGCTAAGCCGGGACGTGCGTCTGTGCTCAACCATAATAAGGATTAAAAACCTTAATAAGCTTTGAATATGGAGGGATTGGTGTTCTTTTCCAAAAGCTCGTTAAACTTAAAGTACTTGTTTTAAATGATGAAATGATTTTGGTGTACTATTGTTATACAAGAGGAAAATCCTTTTCGAACTATGTGTTTTTAAGTGAAAACTTTCAAGATTATTTGGCAATATCCTATTGGGGGAAATATTTCAAAGATAAAAGAATTTCAAAGATGCTTTATAAAAGATTTTCAAAGAAAAGGTTTTCCTAAACATTTTAGAAACTTTCCGATAACCTGGATAGGTTATCGAGGATTCGGTTTTGGATTTGTTTTTCACAGAACGAAAAATAAGTACTTAAGAAAAAGAATCTAGTAAGCGAGACGCCGCCTCTAGTATTCGATGATGTGCACGTGATCTTGGATCGGTGTTAATTCGGGACTACGAGCCCTGGTTATGATATTAGGGACTTGGGTCCTAATCACGTTGTGTTGGACTGTGTCTTCTGACCGCGTGTGATGATTATGATTAAAGGTGAAGGTTGTTTTCTACGACCACAACCCTTGACTGCGGCCACGGTCTTGGGCATTGTGGATTGAGCATTCGGACTATGAGTCCTATGCTTCGAGTTCTCAAGTGATGGGGAAATGATGATTAAGTCGTTAGCTTTGAGCAACGATGAGTGAAAAGAATGAACACAAAGAAATCCTTTCAATAAAATATTTTATAATGTGCATATCCCCAAGCAGGCGTGCTTATTGATGATTAAATCAGATACAAAGATGGTATCTGGGAGTCTGTCCATGTAAACCGAGTGAAGAGGCACATGTGACGTTGCCCGTCCTGAGACCTTAATGCATGAGGGTAAGGGGGTAACTGCCCAGGTGGGCTAGAGCTTGACCAACTCTATCTTCTCCAGTGATAACATGGTGTTGTGATCTCATGAGATTAAGTTAGAGCCTGATATTGAAGTACCATGCATCTTTTCGAAAGATTGGTCATGCGGGTTTGATGCCCTTTGATATAACACTGATATATTGCGAATATGCATGATTTAACTGCGTATATGATTCTGTGATGTATGTATCATGTGTATGGTTGTTGTGGGATATATCTTATGACGGTATCTCACTCTTGCACAAATGTATGCTTGTTCTTTTCTCTTTGCTTCGGGAACGCACGTACTCTTAGATGGATCCGAAGTCCTCCGGCACCAACGAGTTCAAGAATGAGGTCTTCGACCATCTTTGGGGCAGCGGGGAGTTGGACCATTCACGAAGGAGCAACAACTGCGACCTACCAGGGACCAATCACGACGACGGAGACTAATGCAAATGGAGTGCCTATACGGAGGATCCACACAGTCGAGTCTCGGACCGTGGCACTTCCACCTCCATGGTTCTACCTCGACACTCTGCAGGCCACCGGACTTCTTCACGAGCACTTTGACCCAGTCGCACCAATCGAAGAAGATCCAGTGGAGGAGGAGGATCCCGAAGAGGATCCGGAGGAAGACCCCGACGAATTCGTAGAGATTGAGGAGGAGGAGGAGGAAGAGGAGCCCGAGTACCACCCACAAGATCCTGACGACGACGACATGATCCTCGATGATGGCGGCGAAGTTATCGATCCGGCAAGTGGTTCCTCGTCTGAAGGAAGCTTCTGCGGTCACTCCGAATGCAGGAGATACGGATAAGTTTGTCGTTGGTTTTTGGAGTTTACCCTGATGGTCCCTTGGCTTCTGGAGCCTTCTTTTGATCCTTATGCCCGATTTTCCCCAGTCCCAGTGTGATGGAAATCTTTTACTTACCTCTTCAGTTTTTGTAACAATGTGAGTTGGCCAGTTCGATAAGGCCTGTTGTGTAACCAAGAAACCTAAGACCCCAGGTGGGTCGGCTATCTATTGATATGATTGATGTTTATTCACATGTTCTGAGTGTTCATCATTGTTTCTTAACTACCGCTTACAAAAAAAAAAAAAAAAACAAGTACCCTTTTTCGGTAACCCTTCTAACAAAGGTTATATTTCCGAAGGCGACCAGCGTTTTAAATAAGTTTCTTTTCCGCAAATGAGTAATCATGTGATGCCAGGTTTTAGGGTGTCACACTCTCCCTCTGCTGAAGAGATCAAACAGGTTGTCTTTTCTCTTAACTCTGATGGAGCTCCTGGTCCTGATGGGGTCGGTGCTTACTTCTTTCAAACCTATTGAGATATTATTCATCATGATGTAGTGGAAGCTGTGCTTCAATTCTTCTCGGGTGGTTGGATTCTTCCTAATTACAATGCCAATGTTGTGGTTCTTATTCCTAAAGTTAATGGTGCTGACAGAACTGAGCAGTTTAGGCCCATTGCTTTGGCCAATTTCAAGTTCAAAATTATTACTAAGGCCTGGGCGGATAGACTTGCTAAAATTGCTTCTAGAATTGTGTCTCCTCAACAAAGGGGGTTTATTCAAGGTAGGAAAATTGGTGACTGCATTTGTTTGACCTATGAAGCTATTAATCTCCTCAGTAAAAGGTCTTTTGGTGGAAATATAACCTTGAAAATTGATATAAGGAAGGCCTTTGATACTCTTGATTGGAGGTTTTTGATAAATGTCTTGAAAAGGTTTGGTTTTAATGACAAGTTCTGCAATTGTATTAATGTCATCCTCCACTCAGCTAGATTGTCAATTTCCATCAATGGGAAAGCTTCTGGTTATTTCAGTTGTTTGAGAGGTGTTAGGCAAGGGGATCCTCTCTCCCCCTTGCTCTTCTGCCTTGCTAGAGAAGTTTTGAGTAGGGCCATTACAAAGTTAGTGAATGATGGCTCTTTAAAGTTAATGCTAGTCCCTATGCAGATGATGTGATGATTTTCTATAGAGGATCCAAAAATTGTTTGCTGGCTCTGCAATCCCTTTTCATCAAGTATGCTGCTAATTCAGGTCAAGTGATCAATGCCTCAAAATCTATGTTTTATGTTGGTTCAGTGGCTGCTAGCAGGAAATTACAGATTGCTGAGCTGCTTGGTTTCTCAATTGGTCAGCTGCCTTTCTTGTACTTAGGTGTTCCCATTTTTGTTGGTAAGCCAAGGAAAGAGTTCTTGTGGCCTATTGCTCGTAGAATCAGAAGTAAGCTGTTAGCCTGGAAAGCATCTCTGCCATCTATTGCAGGAAGAGGTCAACTTATTAAATCAGTGGTTCAGAGCATGATGGTTTATAGTTTTATGCTGTATGCTTGGCCCATAAGTCTTCTCAAAATGGTAGATGGTTGCATGAGTAATTTTGTTTGGTCAGATGATGTTTACTGCAGGAAAGTAGTGACTGTTTCTTGGCTGAAAGTTTGCACACCCTTTGGAGAAGGGGGTCTTGGCATTAGGTCACTTAGAGCCATTAACAATGCTGCTATCCTTAAGTTGTGTTGGGAATTGATAGCTTCAAATGATCACTGGGCTATTTTTCTCACGTCTAGAGTGTTAAGGAGCAATAAGCCAATCTCATATCATATTAGTTCTTCTATTTGGTCTGGTCTAAAAAGCAAGGTTGATGCTGTGCTTGACAATATAATCTGGCAGATTGGTAAAGGGGACATAATCAGTTTCTGGACTGATATGTGGCATGATGCAATCTTGACTGATATTTATCAAATTCCTGCCCAGTTTCACTCTAAGCTGAGGGCTAAAGTTCATGATTTCCTATCTGATGCTTGCTGGCTTTTTCCTGAAAGTCTAGCTTTGAAATTTCCTGCTATAATTCCTATTCTTCACAACACAATTATTCCTCTAACTGACTGTGATGATAAGTTAGTTTGGAAAGGCTCCAATTCAGGTGTGCTATCTTTCAGAGATGCTTATTTGCATTGCTGTCCTATTGGCCAACAGCGTCCCTGGTGCAAAGTCATTTGGAGAAAAGTGATTCCTCCCTCAAAGTCTCTTCTTTTTTGGAGAGCTATGCTTGATAGATTGCCTGCTGATTTCAGTTTATGGATTAGAGGTTGTGGTAATGTTTCTATGTGTAGTTTGTGTGAAGCTGATGTGGAATCAACTAGCCATATTTTCTGTCATTGTAGCTTTGTCAATAATATTTGGAGTTGGTTAAGTGTTGTTTTGAATATTTCGATTGATCATTCTTGTATTGGCAATGTGCTTGCCGCTGTTGATAGATTTAGCTCCTCTCAAGTGCAGGATGTTGTTGCAGTCAGTATAGTTAATGTGTTTTGCGTGGTTTGGCATTGTAGAAACAAGATCAGATTTGATAACAAGAAGACCCCTCTCAAATCAGCTATCAACCTCATCATTGCCAATGTCTCTTTAGATGGGAATTGTAGCTCTGGATACATGACAAATTCCATGCAGGAATTTGTAATATTAAAAGCTTTTTCTGTTGTTTACAAACCAAGTCCAGCCCCTATAATCAGAGAAGTTATCTGGCTCCCTCCTCCATGTTATTGGGTGAAATGTAATACAGATAGAGCTGCTAAGGGTGCTCTAGGTCTGGCCTCTTGTGATGGCATTTTCAGAGGTTTCAATGCAGCTTCTCTTGGTTGCTTTGCAGCGCCTTTGGGAATTTCTTATGCAATTCATGCAGAGCTTATTGGTTCCATGTTGGCTATTGAAATTGCTAGCAAGAAAGGATGGATGCAGCTTTCACTTGAGTGTGATTCCCAGCTAGTTGTTTTAGCCTTTGGTTCTTTATCTATTGTTCCTTAGCAATTAAGGAATAGGTGGATTAATTGTTTAGAGATTATTAAGAGGATGAATTTTAGAGTCTCTCATATTTTTAGGGAAGGCAACAGTTGTGCTGACAAGATTACCTCTGTTGGTTTCTCTGTTGATAGATTTCATTGGTGGGATACAATTCCTAGGATAATTAGTGAAGACTTTTTCAGAAATTGGACCGGTCTTCCAAATTATAGATTTAAATAATGCTCCTCAAGGGTTTTGGCCTAATGTCCCCCCTTGGTTTTTGTATTATTTTTTCTTTTTTTTAATAATAATATGTTAAGGGTACTCTTTTTCCTTATTGAGGTTTTTATCCCTAAGGAGGGTTTTGCATCATAAGGTTTTAATGAGGCCCTTACTTTGCTTAAAAAAAATATAATACGGGGCAGTTATGTCTTTTTATCTATTCTTTCTCATCTTTTTTAATTATACTCAACTTCTTTCTCTTCATTTTCTTTTATGTTTCTCTCATACCAAACAACCCTTAAAATCCACTCTTTTCTAACTATATTCTCTCTTCTCATCTTCTCTCTTGTCATTTTATCTCTTTTCATTCTCTCTTCACAACCAAACAAAGCACAAGAGTCCAACAGCTTTGTGTTGATTACTTTTTAAGCAATTTATTTAGTTTTTCCATTTTCCTTTTGTTAAAATACTACTCTACCTCATTTCGGAACTCACTATTTTTTTACAACCTTATTTTTCCTTACTCTAATTATTTCAAAATTCTAAAAACACTTAAACTCTATTATATTAAGTTTATTGGAAGTTTGATTATCCCATCGAAAAGAGATGGTTCTTTAACTTCCAAGTTCTTGAATTGTTTGATACTCATCCTTACATATGGATGAATGTTAAAAGTATTATTACTAAAGAACCTTTGCTAAAAAGCTTTTCATTAGTTTTTGCAACTTATCTTAACAAGTATGTAGTCCTAAAATCAAAGTGGCTTTAGGCCTTTAATATTAGAATCTTCATTATAGTAGCTTGCCGCTTGAGGATATCATTTTGTCAAATTCCTTGTCCATTGTTTATGCATGCATTGATGTTAATCTAGAAGTATACACCTGCTCGTCCAGAAGCATGTAACCGTTGTGTTTTACTTTTCTTGGGTACATGTCTGCTAGCGTTTACTTATCACAGGTTAATAGAGTATGGTTGACCATTGTAAGCCAGAGTCCATAACTGAATGTGCTGAGTCAGCACTGATTCAGTTATGGACAGCTTGGCAGTTAGCAGCAGTTAGCATAATGTATGTATGGCAGTTAGCACACTGCATAGGCTATAAATAGCCACAATTGTATTCCCTCCAATTCAAGAAATTGAATAACAGATTCAGTTCATAACTTCTATCTTCAATCTCTCTCTCTCTTTCTCTCTCTTTTTTCTTATTCTTTATGGTATCTAGAGCTTGAATCTGGGCCTCAACTCTCATGGCCGCATCACCATCCATTCCTGCTGCTAACAATCCCTTCAATGAACCAATTTCTTCTCCAGCAACATCATCCACAACAGGAGCGAATTTCAACCCCTCTCTTTCGGTGAAGCTTGATGACCAAAACTTCTTGCTCTGGAAGCAGCAAGTGGAAGCAGTGATCATTGCTCACAAGGTGCATCGATTCATCAACAATCCTACGATTCCTCCTCAATTCACTTCTGAGGCGAATCGCGAGCTTGGAATTGAGTCAGAAGCATATCAATTATGGATCGTCCAGTACCAAATGTTGTTCACCTGGCTCCTTGGATCACTCTCTCCGTCAATTCTTCCTCGATTCCTAGGGTGCAAGCAGTCATGGCAAGTATGGGACAAGATCCACAAGTTCTTCTACTCACATCTCAGGGAAAAGGTACGTCAATTCCGATCAGAATTGAAGAACACTAAGAAAGGTTCAAGATCAATTTCAGAGTATCTTCTCAGAATTCGAGCAATTATGGACTCTCTTCAAGCTATGGGAGATCCTATTTCTGAACAAGATCACATTGATGTAGTGTTAGATGGTCTCCCCGAAGAGTTTAACACCTTCGTGATGATGATATATGGACGCAGTGATTCGCCTTCAATCGATGACATTGAGGCTCTTCTTCTTATTCAGGATGCTCAATTCGACAAGTTCAGTCAAGAATTGAACACCTCTGCGTCAATTTCGGTCAATATCGTTCAAGCCCCAAATCTGTCGAACGGAAACCCTAATTCTGGTAATACACAGTCTAACTCGCAGCGCGATGGTTACCAAGGTTCCTATCATGGCAGAGGAGGCCGCAATCGTGGTCGCGGTAGTGGCCGGGGTCGTGGTCGAGCAGGATCGAGACCTACATGTCAGCTATGTCGCAAGTATGGTCACGAGTCCTTCAACTATTGGTACAGGTTCGATGAAACCTTCATGCCACCAAAAATGCCTCCTCCCAATCCTGATCCAACCAATCAGAACAGCTACACAGTGCAAGAAAATTATCCAACTAATCCAGCTCAAGGTCTCTTGCCTAGACCATCAGTTCCTCATAATGTGAACTACCAGCAACCACAGGCTTACATGGCCTCTCAAACACCTCAGTATGCACAAACTCCTTAGTTCAAAGCTCACAATGAACAACAGTTTGAGTCACAGACTTGGTAACCTGACTCTGGTACATCACATCATCTCACTGCTGATGCACAAAACCTGAATCAAAGCACACCTTTCAGGGGCAATGACCAGGTGCTCATGGGAAATGGGCAAGGTCTAAACATAAACTCCATAGGTTCCTCTAATCTTTATTCCCCTAAGAATCCTCACATTATCTTTTCACTTCACAATCTATTACTTGTGCCCACTATCACAAAGAATTTAGTCTCAGTTTCCAAATTTGCTCTTGATAATAATGTGTATTTTGAGTTTCACCCTTATTCATGTTGTGTAAAATCACAGGACTCTAATCAAGTCTTGCTTGAAGGCTCATTGGGGAGTGATGGCCTCTACTCCTTCAAGAATCTCAACATTCTTAAGGACATCTCATCCTCAAGATCAATGTCACCAAGTTCCACTTCAGAGTCTCTTAGTTGTTTTCCCACTGTAAATACAAATACTATGTCTGTTGTTTCTAATTCTCTTAATACTTGGCATTGTAGGCTAGGCCATGCCCATCATAATGCTGTAAAAACAGTCTTACAAAGTTGTAATCTTCCATTGTCTAATAAAAGTGATCTTGAATTCTGTAATGCTTGTTGCATGGGTAAAGCCCATAGACTTTATGCCCCTCCCTCTCTTACTATTCATGATACTTCCTTTGAGCTAATACACACTGATCTTTGGGGTCCTGCACCCTTTGTTTCTTCTGGAGGATATACCTATTATATTACCTTTGTTGATGCTAAAACCAGATTCACTTGGATATATTTTCTAAAACAAAAGTCAGATGCTATAACTTCCTTCAAACTCTTCTTTAATCTCATCCAAACTCAATTTTCTGCCAAAATTAAAGTTGTTCAATCTGACTGGGGTGGAGAATTTCGCCCCTTCACCAATTTTCTAAGAGAACTTGGTGTCACTCACAGGCTAACCTGCCCCCACACTTCTCATCAAAATGGGACAGTGGAGAGGAAGCATAGGCAAATTGTTGAAATGGGTTTAAGCCTCCTCTACCATGCCTCTATCCCTCTGACTTACTGGGATCACAGCTTCACTCAAGCTGTGTACCTCATAAATAGGTTACCAACTGTTGCACTAAAAGAATTTTCCTCTCCTTTCCATGCCTTACATGGTTCTCCTCCTGACTACACTGCCCTTAGAATCTTTGGATGTGCATGTTTCCCTTTTCTAAGACCATACAACAAACACAAAATCCAATTTAGGTCAACTGAGTGTATCTACCTTGGCCTCTCTCCTCAACATAAAGGTCACAAGTGCCTTGCTCCAAGTGGCAGAATTTATATTTCAAAGGATGTCCTCTTCAATGAAACCAGTTTTCCTTATCCAAGACTATTTCCATCGACCAATCCCTCTCCCCTTCCTGACATACCCTACTCTGGTTCTATTCCTATTCCCCAATATCCACTACTGTCCCCAACCCCTCTGAATCAATACCACTCTCCTTCTGAGTCCTATCCACATCAACTCTCCATCTCTGAGTCCTACCCACATCAACTCACCTACTCATAACACCTCTCCCTCAGCTTCCCAAAACTCAGTTTCTCAGTCACTCACCCCACCTATTCGTGACCCTCCGCTCAGTCCAGTCTCTCCCACATCTCCCATTCCAGGAAATGCTGCCTCTAACCCTCTGTCTTCAGTTTCAGCATCCCCCACCTCTGTGACTGAACCTGCAGCATCATCATCTTCTTCCACTACTTCTCTTCCCACTCCTCCTAGAAATTCTCATCCAATGCTAACCAGGTCCAAGACTGGTTGCCTACCTCCGAGTGTCTATCTGACTCATCTTGAACCATCTACTATCAAAGCTGCCCTTGCCAGTCCACACTGGCTTACAGCCATGAAGGATGAGCACATTGATCTCCTCAACAATAATACATAGACCTTGGTCACCTTTCCCCCCGATAGGAAAGCTATAGGATGCAAATAGGTTTTCAGAGTTAAAGAGAATCCTGATGGCAGCATTAACAAATACAAAGCCAGGCTAGTGGCCAAAGGCTTCCATCAGCAGCATGGATTTGATTTCCATGAAACTTTCTCACCAGTTGTAAAGCCAGTCACCATCAGAATTATGCTCACTTTGGCTCTCACACACAAATGGCAGATTCAGCAAATTGATGTGAATAATGCCTTCCTAAATGGGCACTTAAGTGAAGAAGTCTATATGCTGCAGCCACCGGGCTTTGAATCAGCAGATAGGTCACTGGTTTGCAAACTGAACAGGTCCCTATATGGCCTGAAACAGGCCCCACGGGCATGGTATGAAAGATTGGCGAAAGCCCTAGTTCAATATGGGTTCTCCACCAGCAAGTGTGATCCCTCCCTGTTTGTATACTCCTAGAACAGTGTGGCTGCATATGTCCTAGTTTATGTGGATGATATCATCCTAACTGGCTCCTCCACTACCTTTATCAATGAGTTGATCAAGAAACTGAATGTTCAGTTTGCCTTAAAAGAGCTTGGTCCTCTAGATTATTTTCTGGGTATTGAGGTTAAACACCTCCCCTCGGGTGGTCTTCTTTTAGCCCAGTCCAAATATGTCAAAGACCTACTAGCCAAGGCCAATATGCTGGAAGCAAAAGGCATTTCTTCACCAATGGTCAACAACTGCAAACTTTCAAAATTTGGGACTGATACACTCTCGGATCCACACCTATACAGGTCAGTAGTAGGGGCCTTGCAGTATGCCACTCTAACCAGGCCAGATATAGCCTTTAGTGTCAACAAAGTATGCCAATTCATGGCTAATCCTCTGGACTCCCACTGGCAGGCAGTCAAAAGAATACTGAGGTATCTCAAAGGCTCCATCAACTATGGTTTGCTATTAAGACCAGCTCCTGTAAATCACCCGTCCACCCTAAATGCATACTGTGATGCAGACTGGCCAAGTGACCCAGATGATAGAAGATCAACTTCTGGATCCTGCATCTTCTTTGGTCCCAACTTGGTATCATGGTGCTCCAAGAAGCAACCATTGGTTGCCCGTTCAAAGACGAAGCTGAATACAGGAGCATGGCCAACACTGTTGCAGAACTTACTTGGATTCAGTCCTTACTGACCGAGCTGGCCATTCCCTTTGCTGCTCCAAAAGTCTTTTGTGATAACCTAAGTGCAGTCTCTGTGGCACATAATCCAGTCCTCCACGCCCGGACCAAACACATTGAGCTAGACATACACTTTGTGAGAGAAAAAGTCCTTGCCAAAGCTCTATCTATTCATCATGTTCCAAGTATAGAGCAACTTGCAGATTCACTCACTAAGCCTCTTTCCTCCACTCAATTTGTATCCCTAAGGACCAAACTCAATGTGGTTGCTTCTCAACACCCACCTTGAGTTTGAAGGGGGGCTAATAGAGTATAGTTGACCATTGTAAGCCAGAGTCCATGACTGAATGTGCTGAGTCAGCACTGATTAAGTTATGGAGAACTTGGCAGTTAGCAGCAGTTAGCACAATGTATGTATGGCAGTTAGTACACTGCATAGGCTATAAATAGCCACAATTGTATTCCCTCCAATTCAAGAAATTGAATAACAGATTCAATTCAAAACTTATATCTTCAATCTCTCTCTCTTTCTCTCTTTCTTTTCTTATTCTTTACAGGTATACAACCTAAATTTTATTTTTCATGGCACTCACTCAAAAATTAAAAGTGAGTGGGTCTATACCCTTAAAAATTTAAACAAGTGTAAAAAAAAATTAAAAGCAGTGGATGTATTCCTGAAAAAGCATAAACGAGTGAGCATATATCTAAGGAAAGTATAAGAAAGGGGATTATATACTTCTTTATGAACGTTGATGCATGAATAGACAATGGATATACAATTAGAAAAAATAATATCCTCTAGCAGCTAGTGACTATAATGAAATCTTCGAATATACGAAGCAAAATTTTTTTATTCTAGGACTCCATTGCTTGTTTTGATAAACCGGAAAAAGTAATGAGAAGTTTTCTAGCAAATGTGCTTTAATAACAATATGATTAACATCCAACCATATATTTGTTTGTAACACCCTAATTTTTACATATATTTGTTTATATTTTTATCTGAGACCTAGAAAATGATTTTGAATAAAAAAAATCACATTTATACTCTACTTTATCATAGAAAGTTACGGTGAAATTTTAGGTTTTGAATTTAGGCGGAACCTTGTCTGCGTTTTTCACTTACAGTAAAATTTTACTGATCAGAAAACTTAATTTGGACTGGTGAACGAGACGGTTTTGGTTTATATTATTTTTCCAACAATAATGGTTATTTTGAAAATTTTCAAAATAAATAAGTTATTATACTTTATTCGGGTGCATCATCAACAAACGGGTAATCGACGGAGTCGAAAAGGGACGTACAAAGACAAAACCCAACATCGGATGATGGGACATCTTGCCACCTAGGGTGGTGAGTCACATGGGTGACTCACCTAACATTTATGAAGCATAATTATGACACCAAAATATCATGATATTTATTCTAGTGAAAAGACCAAAATGCCCTTGGTCTTTAAGTGAAATTTCAAGAGTATTCCTAAGTGAATTTTGACCAAAATACCCTCTAAAATTACTTAATTTCGTGCAGTCCCTCCACTAAACCAAATTCGTTTCATTTTGATTTCATTTCATTATCTTTCTCTCAAAAACCCTAATCGGGTAAATAACGGAACCAGATGACTCACCATAGCCATTAATGTGCATTTATGACAAGTAAATGTGAAAAGACTAAAATACACCTAAGCATAACCTAACCGACGTTTAGTTAAGTTTTAACCATGGATAAGGAACCAAGGTTAGTTCTTGTGGCCAAGAATCAGTCATACCCTTCCTAAAATGTGAGCCACATGTTTATTAATCATGGTCACTAATTAACCCTAGTTAAGTTACTAATTAACTATAGTTACGTTATTATAATATTTTCTAACTTAACCTTGTTCAATTTAACACAATCATGGTTATCTTTTAATATTAAACAACTCATTTTATCACTTAAACTCCCTCTTGGCCGCAGTTCCCTCCAACTCATAGATACCATTTCACTTCTTTGTTCATCATTTCTCACAAAACACAAAAAAACACAAGTTAGGGCTCAAGTTCATTCTTTGTAGGAACTTGCCAAGATCATCATATTTTCTTCATTTCTCTCACACACTTGAGGTAATATGATCATCCATGATCATCTCATTTCATCTTAAGATCTTGTTGTTCCTATTTCATGAGTTTTCCATTCTTAGATCTAGAAGTTCAAATATTTCCAAAAAATCATAGAAAAATGATTTTAATTTGAGATCAATTTCTATGATCTCCATATGACTTCTATTTTCATCATCCAAGAGCTTGAAAAATTTAGAGATCCCTAACTATTTCATTCTAACTTAGCCGAACCTATACCATAATGGGTTAGGATGATTTTCTTTAATCTTTAACTTGATTCTTGTTGGTTGTTCATGGCTAGGTTTTGTTGGTTCAAACCTTGAGGCTTTAGGTGAACAACATCCTTCTATTAGTTGAGTTTCAAGTGATCTACAAGAGGTATGTGGGAGATTACCACTATCCTACTTTAAAGTAGATATGTTGTTGGTTTAATTAGTGTATATATGGTCTTGTAATTTCTAAGTATGAAATTGGTATATTGAGTTGCATATGTGTGTGATCCTCTTGGAGGATTTGGGTGATGCTTGATTTTGATATATGTTGATATTGGTGTTAATGATTTCTATTTGGATACTTGATGGTTGTTTATTTGATTTAATGTGAAAAATTGCCTAACATGATCATCCTTTAGCCATTCGGCCTTGACTGGTTAAATGGGTTCCATATGGAGTTAAATTGTTCGAATAATTTTTATGAGGATTGAATGAATATATAAGAGTATAGAAATTGGTTTGGATTTATTGGGATGTGTATATTGAAAGATATAAATTTATGAGTCCTTAGGGACTAAAATGCAATTTTTGAGAATTTCAGTGGCTGCACTGAAATTCATATTCTTGTGTGTTAAGATTGTAGTCCTTGATGAGACAAAACCATAGAAATTGGTTTGGTGTTAATTGAATTAATACATAAAAAGTTATAAGTTTTTTTTGTAACAAGGACCTTTTTGCAATTATTGTAAAATATTTGGGGGCAGAAATGTAATTTCTGAAAAATTGAGGGTAACTGAAAAATATTTCAATAGAAGTTGGTTTGGTGTGATTTGAAGTTATAAATAAAAAGTTACAAGGTTTTAAGTGAATAAGGACCTTTTTATAATTAATGAAAGTTTAGGGACTAAACTGTAATTTCAAAAAATTTATGTAATGGACAATTATAAACTGTTTTTCATACCTATTAAACTGTTCTAAAACTGTAAAATGAGTTTTGGACTATTGGAGTGTAAAATCTTTGTAAAAGGATTTACTCGATTTACAAAATTAACGATGTTCAGTCAATTTCTTAGAAATTTTGTATAAATGGAGATTTAGATGTAAAATCAGTGTTTCAACATTTTCATATGAGTAATATAACCTAGGAGGGTGATACATTTGAGGTGAAGAGCCATGTTTTCAAAATATGACTTTTGGGCCTAAATTCAGTAAAAAACGGCAAAAACGTCGTTAAACGTTTTTAAGGATTTTCGAGCAAATGTTTTGAGAAATTGATACCTATGTATCTTTGATGGAAATTAATATTGAAAATTGATTTGATGTTATCTAAAGGTTTTTGTTTTAAGTCAAAAGGATTTTAGTCTTCAAAGACGAGCTTTTACAGTAAAATGCAAAAAAAAAAAAAAAAACCTAAGTCAAGAACGACTTAGTGAAAATACGAACGTAATAATTTATGATGTGGGGTAGAACACGACCTTATGTCATAAAGTATGGATAATTCAGTATCCATATTCCATAAAATTTAATGGACTCGGAATGATTTGTTTTCTTAGAAGCCAAAGAAAAAGGCTCGATTATAAAAGTATAGAGAAATAAATAATTGGACTTGTGTTCCAATCTCATAATGCGTTAGGACTTTTAAACAAAGTGTTTTAAGATATCTTTAAACAAAGATGAAAGGATACCTGAGAACTTCAACAGGATGTTAAGTACCATAATTCGGACTTAAACGTGAAAGAATTATGATGGAATCCAGATGTCATCTGATGGAAAGACAAGAAGAACGCATTTTTCCGGAAATTTTGCCTAAACACATAGTGAAGCTATGTTTTGTAAGGTAGTTGTGCCTAGGAGATTTAGGTAACACTTTAATGCGGGTGTGAATTCCGTAGGGCCGATCTGGTTGATGCTTGGGGATGTCGGGGTTATGAAATACTCACATAAGCCCAGTGGGTTGCTCCTCTGTGGCATGGTGATATGGCAATACACCGACATACTTGAATAGACGCTACATGTTTTCTGGTAGTGTAGGATGTTCCCGAAAAAGCCTATGACGTGCACGCCCTTTACTATTGAAGCATTCTTTATTACCCAAGGCTGGTACCTCCGGAATAATCTTCCGAACCACTCTCTCTGACTGTTCGTAAAACTATGGTATAGGATTTCAGAGTTCACTCCTCAAGTCTTAGATGTCTTCTATCTAGGAAAACATAGTGTTGTGGTCATGTTTTTGTGAAGCATTATTGTTTTGTTATGAGTGTAGATATGATTGATAATTGTTAATTGTACATACCTAGGAGTCGTACCACTGCATGTCTGCCTTATGTGTCAGATAAATGGAAATCTCGCCTCCTTATTTTTATATTGCCTATTTCGACTGGCTATGTGTCTTCTGTATTCTTTTGAGAAGATTGAGACATCAAGATATCGCTTGACCAACGCATCGTAGAGATTGAGGTTCGAGTGTGTGGACGTTATGTTGGAGTTTCTAGTGGACGTCTTCCAGACTATCGATAGTTCGTTGACCAAGTTTTTCTCTTGGAAGAGGAATGGCTTAGTTCGAGAGTTACTATTGTAGTAGCTCTAGTAGTGTCTTTTGTGACGACGTCGGTAGTGGACTCAAATAAAGTTTTCACTAGATCTCGTCAGTTGGGTTTGTCTTTCTCACGATGTATGAGAAATGATTGTTTTTTCTATTTTAGTTTGGCTAGCTGGGTATGTTTGGGAGTTAATGTAACTGTCTATGGAGCTGCGACTCCAACTGTCTTATATTTTAGGAGCTGCATCTCCACATCTTTATGTTGAGTCTGTACATTCTATGATTCTCGTTTATGAGTCGAGTTGGGTATTATGTAAATGATTTTCGAACTCATGACCCTAATTGTGATAATGGAATATTTGATTGTCCATTCATTTAAAACAAAGTAGTTATATTTACGACTTACGAAAAATAAAAAAATTACCCCATTCTTTTATAGCCAGTTTTAATTAACCTACTTTTCAACCTTAAAATATCACTTATAATGTAGCACCCGAGAATGGTGTTACAATGTTAAGAACAATCTCTTCTTGATAAGATAATCAAACTCTAATAAAGTTAATATTGAAAAGTTTGAGCGTTTAGACTTTTGAAATAATTAGATGAAGCAATAACAAAGATACAATAAATGTTGATGGCCAATGTAACACCCCGATTTTCGTATAAGGGATTATGTTATTATGGATGCCTAGTTGTTGTTGTTGTTATTATTATTATTATTATTATTATTATTATTAATGAAGTTAGCATTTCTATTTATATAATTGATAATGTAATTGTTATTAGTGTTGTTAGAAGAGTCCAAGACACACTCAAGAAGATGGTGGTCAATCACTTGTCTCATAAGCAACTTCATGAAGAAGATATCACTTTGAACCTCTTATGCATTGAGCCATTGACCACCTAGTTATGGATAGGACCTAGGACCTTTGTATATATTAGACTTCATGTAATAAATATAGGAACTAGGACCTTTGTATAGATTAGACTTCGTGTAATAGAAGTGCTTATTCATAAAAGCACTTACGACTAGTTTAGGAATTGGGCCTATTGGGTCATTAGCATCTAAGTAGGAAACATTAGGCCCAAATCAAAGCCCACACTTGGGTTTAGCTTGTAGGAGGCGCTGCCTTGCATTAGTAGGAGGATGAGCACCTTGCTCATCTATAAATAGGCTTCTTGTAATTCATTTTGTCAAGTTTGAATATATTTGAGCTTTCTCACACTTGAGATTGCTAGAGAGAGTTTAGAGTTCTCCTCTTCTTGGTTCATGAATTGAACCTTGATTCTTATCTTGAATATCATTATTCAAGTGGTGAATCTTCCCTTGGCTTATCAAATTGAATCTTCTTCTCCAAGAAGAATGCATTTGTCGCGCCTTCCCCTTCATCTTCTTCCTATTCCATTTTCTACTTTGTTGTTCTTTAATTCTTGCAATTTAAATTCTGCAATTCAATTCTTGTTCTTGTCATTTCAATTCATATATAATTGTGCTCTTTTACTCCTTTTTGTTTCTCTAGATTCTCACTTGAGAATCAAGCTTCATTCTATTGTTCTAGTTTGTGTTTGATCTTGAATTCTTAGCTCTTGAAATCAAAGAAAGATCCTCAAATGTTTAGTGATCAATCCTTGATCACATCAGTGTATGTATGTATATATTATTAAATATGATAATATGTATTTTAATATATGATTATTTCCATTAATATGAGATTGTGTCCCTTAATGTGTGATCTTATATAGATATACGATTTTGTATGTGATTTTATATGTTAATATATAATATGTGTTTTTATTAATAATAAGTGATTAAGATATTATGAGATATCGTGTGATTTAGTATTTAAATAGAGATAGTGTATCTCCTAGGTTTTAGTGCCTCAATTAATCAGAGTTGAGTCCTTATTAATATAGGATAATCGTCTTTTTATTATCTCTTAAGATCTTATCATAATCTCCTAAGGATCCTATCTAGGAAAAACTACCAAATTTGTCACTGAATTTCCATCAAACTTTTGACCATCTTAGAGTCCGATTTAGGATTCGATCTTTAGACATTAATTTGTAGACACTTCTCTGAGATTTCTAACGACACCAAGAATACCTCAATCGGAAACTTGTAGCTCAAGTTATAGTCAAAATACTGATATATATAGAGTTTGGGCTGGAATAGGAGCCCGTTATGCCCTAACTTGTATTTATACAATAAGACTCGACCTAAACTCTATTTCTCACATTGTTAACCTCAATAGCTTCCTCTCTTCATCTTTCTTAGTTTTCCTTTGAAACCCTTGAAGTTCTTGGAGTTTGTGAGTCCGTTTGGGAGAGAAGTTAACGTGGTTATCCCTCCTTAATCTCTTTTTCCTTTCTTTTGAATTGGGGATTAATTGGTTGTTCTCTTCCCTTCTTGTTTGACCAAGGCTTGAGGAACTCGTCGAGCCGCTCGAGGGAACGTGCCTAGTTTGCCAATATTATCTTTTTGGGAATCTTCATACCAAGTATGGTGAGAAGGAATAATATTGACATGTAGGCATTGGGGGTAGCGTAAGATGAAGGGTTAGTGTAACATCCAGTATTTTATGTATGGTTTACGTATGAGGTTTTGGGTTAGGACTTGGAATACATAGCTGAGATGTTGTTTGAGACTTGGAGACCTTCGCATGGCAAGTACGCGACTTTTTCGAGTGAGTTGGAACGTGGAGATCAATTAGGGTTTTCCCGGTGAGCGTATTTGAGATGTCTGAGTTTGAAATAAGAATTTTGTAGTTAGAGTTGAGATTAGGCGTTTGATGGTTTTAGGTTGTTTATTAGGTCCTAATGAGCCTATATCTCAAATTTTGAGCGTAATCGGAAGTCGAACGGACCCTGAACGCAAAGAGTTGACTTTTACCAGAAGTCAATACTGGAGCGTGGGTGTATCCACACTCAAGCACCCAAGTCAACCAGACAAGGGCCATGCTTTCACTTGCCACGTGTCATCAAGGCTTAAGTGGCAGCCTGTGAGTGGATGCATGGCACGGTGGCTTTCCACGCTCAAGCATGGCAATTACCACACTGAAGCGTGGAATTTCTCATGCTCGAGCGTGGCTGCGTGAATCAGCAAAATAAAAAGGGCTTAAGTGACATATGAAGTTGGCATAGGCAAACACAAGAAGGGGGAGGGGGGTTGAATTGTGTTTGTTAATTATTTTCAAAAAAAACCTTTTTGAACAACTTTTTCTTAAGCAGAAGATAAAGAGATTAAGCACACAAGAAATCCTTTTTAAAGGATTAACAAAACCAAAATCAAATCCCACAGTTAGTAAAAAAAATTGTAAGAGATAAGGGATAGAAAATTCACTTAGGTGATTTATCCTGGTTCACTCTTTTTCAACCAAGAGCTACGTCCAGTCCCTTCGACTTGAAGGATTTTCTCCACTATTCTCCAAATACGTTACAAGTATTCAACACCTCTTCAGGCTACAATTATTCTTTCTCTACCAAGCCTCTCAGGCTCTAACTCTAACAAAGAGATTTACAATTTGGATCTACTTAACTCACTAAGTGTGAGGATATGAAAGTTTAAGATCTGTTGAAAATTTTCACAATATTCAAACTAAGAGATTTCAGACTTTTGTCTTTTTAAAGAACAAAAAAGAGCTTGCTCTCGTAAATATTGTATAGGCAAGAGTTGTTAGCTAGAGAAAGTTCTTTGCTTTAGTACCTGAGGTCTTCTACTTATACAGTGACCTTCTTCTTCTCTTGAAATTCTTCAACGGTTACTTTGAATAATCCCGTTTAGAGATAGCATTAAATGCTTGATATCCGTTGAGACTGATAGCTTGATTTTGGTCATGTTGAAAAGTGTCCTTGGTTATCAGGCAATCAAAAAATGGAGGCTCAATGTTTTGAGCAGTTGTACCTTAAAGACTTTCTTTCGTCCTTTGTGTATAACACAGCTTTTGTTCAGCAATAAAGATGTCATCGTATAGATCATTTTGCAATTCCAATTGTACTATTTGCTTTTTGTATTTCCTTGATAGTGCTATGAACTTTATCATAAAGGAACAAGACATTAATCGGATAAAAACAAATGGAAAGAACAAATATTCATTTGAAATAAATTCATTATGAACCATATTGCATTAAATCACATTCAAGGTAGTAAACATATGGAACCGTCTACTTTGTTTTAAGAACACATCTATACAAGATTTTAATTTTGCTCATCCACTGAAGTGACAGAACGCTCATCCACTGAAGTGACAAAAGTGCTCGTCCACACAAGTTTTTGGACTTGCTAAGCCCTTAAGAGAAAATCAGTTCAGTGACATGGCACTCTGGACGTCTACTGAATTTTAGTTAGACATTATGAAGTATGCTTGAGTTTCAATGATAGCACACGTCTTCTGCCGTGGCAGAATGGACGCACTTATTTTCAAGTCTTTGGACTTGCTATACCTAACAAGTTATTTAGGTATTCATTTATAGCCTCGTCTACTAAGGAAAACCATTCTACTTATCATTTAAAATATAAACAGTTTAAATAACCTTTGGACGGGTAATTCTTTGCATGAGTCCAAGCATTGTATGCTTATATTATTTTGGATATTCCTGCAAAAACTGAACTCACTTGTTAGATCTCAACTAACACTTTGCCAAGCAAATTTAATCCCTTTGTTAACATCAAAACTTAGAGATTAAATAAACCATAACCACTTTGGTTCCAACAACATAAGTCACTCAAGCCAAAACTAAAATAATAGAAGACAAAAATGAAAACTGAGCACTGAGAGCAGAAAAGAGAGGATTTCTAGAGAGAGAGAGGAGAAAACAAGAGAGAGAAAGAACTTCTGGTGAGAGTTGTGCGAGTTTCGATCATCCAATCGCGAAATGGAGTACGTGGTTGTGATTGTAGCAAGGATATCTACTTCTCTTCTTCGTTTCTCCTAAAACAGAAGGTAAATCATCCTCTTTTATGTCGAAGCTCCGTTCGTTACGTTTCTCTATGTATCTTTCGTTTCGTTTATCGGAATTCAATTTCTTCTTCAAGTATGAACTCGTAGTAACATGTACTTTGCAATGTGATGCTTAGGTGATTTTTTGGAAGCTCCGAGGCCCGAGAATCGCGTAGGGTAGAATTTGTCTATACCACATTAGGGACTACTCAGTGGTACCGATAAAGATATAGAAATTGTGCGTTTATCGTCGTTATGCTATATATATATATATATATATATATATATATATATATATATATATATATATATATATATTATTACGGGATAATTGCCTGTTTGACTGGTTGATTTGAACTTGGTACTTGATGTATGATATCATGAGTGTTGTAATTATTTTTGAAAGTGTTTATACTTATTATTATTATTATTATTATTATTATTATTATTATTATTATTATTATTATTAGTATTATTATTATTATTATTATCATTATCATCATTATTATTATCATTATTATATTTTGGCATTTATTATTTGGAAATGATATTCCGACATGATGATATATGATGATGATTTTGGATAACATGATGATGATTGTGATGATATGATGAGTGTTATGATTGCGCTAAGAGGTTGAGTAAGTTACAAGTTATGTTGAGAAATGAGGATGTATTGGGGATTGCATATGATATGTGATAGCAGTGCCTAATCGAGATGATTATCGTGACATGAGGATGAGATTGATGAGATTAGATTATTTTGAGGTTATCTATGAGATTATGATGAGCGATTAGGGCACTAGGGGGTGACCTGAAACATGGTTTGTGATATGAGGGACCAGAAACATGGTCGAGTGGGGTTTATACCTCGGAGGGATAATTCTCGGGGATAGGCTAATGGCAGACCACCCAGAGATGATTTCATTTTAGTTGCAGCTATAGTTCATGCATTGCATGAGCACCCTGACCAGGGTTCAGAGGTGTGCACCGGATTGTGTAGCTATATTGGCATTGCTTTGCGTGGGCACCCTCCATCCGCGAACCAGGTTGTGCCCCGGTGACTCTGGGACGTGTCGATTATATTGATGTGGTATCTGGATATGGTCGATACCTGATGAGATTATTCATACAGCATTTGCATTGCATCATGATGAAGGGTAGAGGAAAGATCCTAGATGTGAATTGTGGATGATTGTGTTACATATATTTATACTTGGGAGACGGATGTTTAGTGTGCGTTTTTTAATTAAATGTAGCTAAAACTTTTCCACATTTGATGTTATATGGTTTCTTATCCATGTCTTCTCTATATTGCATTTTTTTTTATGTGATCGTGATGAGAAGATCCTACGGGGGAGCCAGCTATGGAGGAGCTTGATGGGACCTCATATGAGCCAGAGTTGGAGGACGAACAGTGGATCCTCATAGTTGAGTACATAGTCTATGGCCAGTGCGTCTTGTCTCTTTGGGATGTTGTTTTTATTTTCTGTTGATTATCAGTTTGTACATTTTGGGATCCGACTGATGGGATTCCCTCTACTGTACTATACTAGGTCTTGATGTGTATATGCTATGTATGTATGTATATATGTTGTGTATATTTAAGTTTTTAATTTTTTCCGCTGTTTTAATATACCGGCTTAATGATAATAACGAAATTATGTCTTAATATTTTGGGTTTTCTTTAATGGGACGTCGGGGCGTCTCATTTGGTGGTATCAGAGCAGTTCGGTTCTGAAACGGACTGTGATGACTGTGATTAGGGTAAACTAGCTATTTAGTTGAATCCATATGGGGTAACAATTATGCTTAGAAGTTGGGTAGTGAGTCCGACACGGCATCTCTATGGCATATATCATTTATATTCCAGTTTTATGTAGTATTATATGTCACCTTGATGTGGGCTAATGATTTCTTTTAACCGGATCATGGCTCGAGGCAGAGGACGAGGACGTGCAGACGTGGTGGTGGTAGAGCGATAGAGGGTGTAGAGGATGAGCCTCATCAGCCAGAGGTAGGGATTGGAGGTGGATGAGAGTCCCCCGAGACTCTTCGGACTATCAGCGAGTTAGCATCCGTTCTGTTGCAGCAGGCGCGGCAGGATGCTCAGAGGGTACAGAGAGAGGTAGAGTTACAGGAGCTGTAGGATAGGAGGAGAGCCGTTGAGGCTGGGATGAAGGATTGGCTACCTTTCTCAAAGGTAAGCCACAACAGTTCAGTGGAGAGTATGATCTAGAGCGAGTAGAGTGGTGGATTCAGGAGCTTGAGAAGATCTTTGATACCATGAGATGCAGAGATGACAGGAAGGTGACTTATGCCGCCTTCATGATGACCGGAGGGGCTGAGTCATGGTAAAGAGGAAAGAGGAGATTGCTAGAGGCTTAGGGCAGATTGATCAGTTGGGAGTTGTTTAGAGAGTGTTTCTTTGAGAAGTACTTCCTACGGTTAGTCAGACGTGAGAAGGAGAGAGAGTTCAAGAGTCTCCAGCAGGGAGACCGGTCTGTTGGTGATTATGCGACCAGATTTGAGGCCCTGATTTAGTTTTGAGTTCTACCAGAGGTTTTCAAATGAGGACTGGATGTGTCGGAGATTCGAGGAGGGTTTACGACATGAGTTGAGGAGGGCTATAGTGCCCTTGGATATCCTGATTTTCCTAGAGCTTGTAGAGAGGTGCAGTGCCATTGAAAGCATAGACCAGAGGCAGGCTGTAGAGCAGACACAACAGTGTAGTGGGGGTCCTACTAGAGCAGGTCAGCAGATGAGAGGTGATAGGGGCTCTCAGTGGAGGAGAGAACCCTATACTAGACCGAGACATAGCACTCAGACATCTGCACCACCAGCACCAGTTACCGGAGATGGCCAGCAGCAGAGGGCCCCAGTTTGTTTTGGATGCAGGGGACCGCACTATATTAGATACTGTCAGGAGAAACATGGTTGTTTTGTTTGTGGTAAACCAGGTCACCTGGCTCGTGACTGCAGACAGAGAGCTAGGCAGCAGCCGCTAGCTGCTAGACGAGGATTCGGAGCTAACAGAGGTGGAGATGGGAGAGGAGTTCCAGTAGCAGGACGACAGACGACCAGACCTCAGGCCACGGGGAGGGTGTTTACAGTGAGAGGATTTGATTCCTCTCAATCTACAAATCTTATTCAAGGTACGTGTTTAATATCTGGCAGACTCTCGTCTGTGTTGTTTGATTCAGGTGCTACACATTCTTTTGTGTCCCATGAGTGTGTCGATCATTTACATTTGCCCGTTTCTCAGCTACCATATACCTTGACAGTATCTACCCCTACTAGTGATCCTTTGATCACTATGTCTGTTTGCTTATAGTGTCCTATAGTTGTTGAAAATAGGACATTTTTGATAGATCTCGTCTATTTGCCTATACAGCAGATAGACGTTATCCTTGGCATGGATTGGCTTTCGGCTAATCATGTAGTGTTAGACTGTACCTGAAAGACCTTATCTTTTCTTGATCCTTCTAGCATAGTATCTGCCAATGAAGGAACAACTATGAGGAGTGACGAGTCTTAGCAGTATGTGATGTTTTTCTCTTTGGAAGCTAAGGAGACTCCGAGTATGGATCTTTTGCCTATCGTGAGAGAGTTTCCTGAGGTTTTCCCTCCTGATGTTCCAGGTTTGCCACCAGAGAGGGAGGTGGAGTTTGCAATAGATCTCATACCAGAGACCGGACCTATATCAGTAGCTCCTTATCGGATGTCACCAGTGGAGTTGGCAGTGTCGAAGAAACAGCTGGATGACATGATGAAGAAGGAATTCATCAGACCGAGTGTTTTTGCCTTGGGGAGCACCGATATTGTTTGTCAAGAAAAAGGATGAAAGTTCTAGGTTGTGCACGGATTATAGGCAGTTGAATAAAGTTATAATCAAGAACAAATATCCGTTACCTAGGATAGATGATCTGATGGATCAGTTGAAGGGAGCTTCGGTGTTTTCCAAGATAGATTTAAGATCAAGATACCATCATATTAGGGTGAAGAAGGAGGATATACCTAAGATCGCTTTCAGGACGAGGTATGGACACTACGAGTACCTAGTTGTGCCTTTTGGTGTAACTAATGCTCCAGTGGTGTTCATGGATTACATGAAAAGGATATTTAGAGCGTTCCTCAACATGTTTGTTGTGGTGTTTATTGATGATATTCTTATCTACTCCCGTAGCCAGGAAGAATACGAGGAACAACTGAGAGTGGTATTATAGGTGTTGAGAGATAGGTAGTTGTATGGTAAGCTGTCCAAGTGTGAATTTTGGTTAGAGGAAGTACAGTTTCTAGGGCATGTAATCAATAAGAAAAGGATAGTTGTTGATCCAGTTAAGGTAGAGATCATGATTAAATGGGAGAGGCCTAAGTCAGTGAGTGAGGTGAAGAGTTTCCTAGGATTGCCCGGGTATTACAGGAGGTTCATTGAGGGTTTCTCGAAGATTGCGTTGCCTATGACGCAGTTAACGAGAAAAGGAGCGGCGTTTGTTTGGACAGAGAAGTGTGAAGAGAGATTTTGGAAGCTAAAAGAGAAGTTGACCACATCTCCTGTGCCGACGTTACCAGATCCATTAGGACAGTTTGACTTGTACTGTGATGCATCATATCAAGGATTGGGTTATGTTTTGATGCAAGAGGGAAGATTTGTGGCTTATGCTTCCCGACAGTTGAGGGTTCATGAAAGAAATTACCCGACCCATGATCTGGAGTTGGCAGCCATAGTGTTCGCATTGAAGATATGGCGAGACTACCTCTATGGAGCTATGTTTAATGTGTTCAGTGTCCACAAGAGTTTAAAGTATTTGTTTCATCAGAAGGAGCTGAACATGAAGCAACGTAGATGGATGGAATTCATTAAGGACTATGAGTTTGATCTTCAATACCATCCAGGGAAGGCTAATGTTGTGGCGGATGCACTAAGTCCGAAATCCTTACACGTATCGACAATGATGGTGAAAGAGATGGAGTTGCTTGAACAGTTTGATCTTCCATACCATCCAGGGAAGGCTAATGTTGAACCTAGGCATGGATTTGATTGAGGATAGAATATGCTTAGGTATGATTACCATCAGTAGTGAGTTTTTGAGAGATCTTAAGGTTAAGCAGCGATAGGATGAATATTTGGTGGATATGAATCGAGGTATAGATGAGGGTAAGGTTTCAGATTTTAGGAGAGGATCGGATGGAGTGTTAAGGTTTAAGGATCGGATATGTGTGCCAGAGGACTTAGAGATTAGGAAGATGATCTTAGAGGAGGCATTTAAGAGTAAGTTGAGTTTTCACCCAGGAGCCACCAAGATGTATCAAGACTTGAAGAAGATGTTTTGGTGGCCAAAGATGAAGAAAGAAGTGGCGGAGTATGTTCTATCATGTTTGGTATGTCAGAAAGCTAAGATAGAGCACCAAAAGCCCACCGGGTAGTTGCAGTCCTTGGATATCCCAGAATGGAAGTGGGATAGCATAGCGATGTACTTTGTGGTGGGATTACCACGAACTCCGAAGAGGTTTGATGCGATTTGGGTTATCATTGATAGGTTGACGAAGTGTGCTCACTTCTTACCCATTGGTGAGAGTTGTAGTCTTGAGAAGTTGACCCAGATTTATATCAAGGAAGTTGTGAGGTTGCATGGTATGCCGTCGAGTATTGTCTTCGACCGAGATCCCAGATTTACATCTATTTTTTGGAGACGGTTACACAATGCTTTGAGAACAAAGTTGAGGATGAGTTCTGCTTATCGTCCTTAGACGGATGGACAGTCTGATAGAACAATTCAATCAGTGGAGGATCTTTCAAGAGCCTGTGTGTTGGAACATGTTGGCAGTTGGGATGAATTCCTACCTTTGATTGAGTTCATATATAATAACAGTTTCCATAGCAGTATCGGGATGACACTGTATGAGGCTCTATATGGAAGAAAGTGTAGGACTCCGTTGTGTTGGTATGAGACTGGCGAGAGCCAAGTGTTGGGTCTTGATGTAGTACAACAAACAATGGCGCAAGTCAGGAAAATCAAAGAGAAAATGAAGGAAGTGCACGATAGGCAGAGAAACTACAGTAACAAGAGGAGGAGACCCTTGGAGTTCCAGGAAGGTGATCACGTATTTTTAAGAGTCACTCCGAAGACTGTAATTGGCAGAGCTATAAAGTCTAGAAAGCTCACTCCCCGTTTCATTGGACCATCTCAGATTCTTCGATGAATTGGTCTAGTAGCCTGCCAGATGGCCTTACCGCCTTACCCTTCCAACCTTCAAGATGTCTTCCATGTTTCCCAATTGAGAAAATATTACCCAAATCCTTCTCATGTCATTGAGCCTGAGTCCATACAACTCCGAGAGAATCTGGATTATGAGGCTTTACCGATTAAGATTGCAGATAGAAGGATTAAAGAACTCCATGGTAAACAGATCCCTCTAGTCAAGGTCATATGGGATAGTGTTACTGGAGATGCTACTTGGGAGCGCGAGGCAGACATTCAACAACAGTACCCCCATCTGTTTTCAAGTATGTAAATTCTGGGGATGGAATTTATTTTAAGGGGGGTATAAATGTAACATCCAGTATTTTAGTATGGTTTACGTTTGAGGTTTAGGGTTAGGACTTGGGATACATAGATGAAACGTTGTTTGAGGCTTAGAGATCTTTGCATGGCAAGTATGCGGCTTTTTCGGGTGAGTTAGAACGTGGAGACCAATTAGGGTTTTCCCGGTGAGCGTGTTTGAGACGTCTGAGTGTGAAAGAAGAATTTTGGAGTTAGAGTTGATATTAGGCCTTTTGAGGGTTTTAGGTTGTTTATTAGGTCCTATGAGCCTATATCTCAAATTTGAGCCCAATCGGAAGTCGAACAGACCCTGAACGCAAAGAGTTGACTTTTGCCAGAAGTCAACGCTCGAGCGTGGGTGTATCCACACTCCAGCACCCAAGTCAACCAGACAAGGGCCATACTTTGACTTGCCACATCTCATCAGGGCTTACGTGGCAGCCTGTGAGTGGATGCATGGCGCGGTGGCTTTCCATGCTCAAGCGTGGCAATTCCCACGCTCAAGCGTTGAATTTCTCACGCTCGAGCGTGGCTGCGTGAATCAGCAAAATAAAAAGGGCTTAAGTGACATAAGTCACTTAAGCCAAAACTGAAAGAATAGAAGATAGAAACAAAAACGGAGCACTGAGAGCAGAAAAGAGAGGATTTCTAGGGAGAGAGGAGGAGAAAACAAGAGAGAGAAAGAACTTCTGGTGAGAGTTGTATGAGTTTCGATTGTCCAATCGCGAAACGGAGTACTTGGTTGTGATTGTAGTAAGGATATCTATCTTCTTCTCTTCTTCGTTTCTCCTAAAACCGATGGTAAATCATCCTCTTTTATGTCGAAGCTCAGTTCGTTACGTTTCTCTATGTATCTTACGTTTCGTTTATCGGAATTCAATTTCTTCTTCAAATATGAACTCGTAGTAACATGTGCTTCGCAATGTGATGCTTAAGTGATTTTTTGGAAGCTCCGAGGCCCAAGAATCGCATAGGGCAGAATTGAGAAAGTGGGAGGAAGTCTCGTTTTGTTTCATTTCGAGCACCGTACGACTCTTCAGGTGGGGGAAAGAAACTATTTAACGTCGGAAACGGCGCGGTTACATTTAGTTAGATAATGGCGTAGGGCGATCCAAACCCTACACGTAAGCGAGTAATGGATAATGTCTATACCACATTAGGGACTACTCAGTGGTACCGATGATGATATAGAAATTGTGCGTTTATCGTCGTTACGCTACATATATATATATATATATATATATATATATATATATATATATATATTATTTTTATTACGTGATAATTGTCTGTTTGACTGGTTGATTTGAACTTGGTACTTGATGTATGATATCATGAGTGTTGTAATTATTTTTTTAAGTGTTTATACTTATTATTATTATTATTATTATTATTATTATTATTATTATTATTATTATTATTATTATTATATTATTTTGGTATTTATTATTTGGAAACGATATTATGACATGATGATATATGAAGATGATTTTGGATAACATGATGATGATTGTGATGATGTGATGAGTGTTATGATTACGCTAAGAGGTTGAGTAAGTTATAAGTTATGTTGAGACATGAGGTTGTATTGGGGATTGCATATGATATGTGATAGCAGTGCCTAACCAAGATGATTATCGTGACATGAGGATGAGATTGATGAGATGAGATTATTTTGAGGTTATCTATGAGATTATGATGAGCGGTTAGGGCACTAGGGGGTGACCTGAAACATGGTCTGTGATATGAAGGACCTGAAACATGGTCGAGTGGACCTGAAACATGGTCGAGTGGGGTCTATGCCTCGGAGGGAGAATTCCCGGGGATAGGCTAACGGCGGACCACCCAGAGATGATTTCATTTTAGTCGCAGCTATAGTTCATGCGTTGCATGAGCACCCTGAAGAGGGTGTGCGCCGAAGACTCTGGGACGTGTCGATTATATTGATGTTATATTCGGATATGGCCGATACCCGATGAGATTATTCATAAAGCATTTGCATTGCATCATGATGAAGGGTAGAGGAAAGATCCTAGATGTGGATTGTGGATGATTGTGTTACATATATTTATACTTGGGAGACGGATGTTTAGTGTGCCGTTATTTAATTAAGTGTAGCTCAACCCTTTCCACGTTTGATGTTATATGGTTTCTTATCCCCGTCTTCTCTATATTGCATATGTTTTTTTTATGTGATCGTGATGAGAAGATCCTACGGGGGAGCTAGCTATGGAGGAGCTTGATGGGACCTCGTATGAGCCAGACGTTGGAGGACAAACAGTGGGTCCTCATAGTTGAGTATAGAGTCTATGACCAGTGCATCTTGTCTCTTTGGGATGTTGTTTTTATTTTATGTTGATTATCAGTTTGTACATTTTGGGATCCGACTGACGGGATTCCCTCTACTGTACTGTATCAGGTCTTGATGTGTATATGTTATGTATGTATGTATATATGTTGTGTATATTTTATGTTTTTAATTTTTTTCACTGTTTTAAAATATCAGCTTAACGATAATAACGAAATTAGGTCTTAATATTTTGGGTTTTCTTTAATGGGACATCGAGGCATCTCAGTTAGCACATGACCCTGTCCTATGTTGTTTGTCTCTTTGATGTTAATTGATATATTTATAATATGATTCTAATGTTAATGACATGCTTTAATTATTGTACTGTTTGATGTTAATTTTTGATTATGTATGATTGGATTCATTGATATGCCCAATTGAGTATGATGTTTTATGATACCATGAATGTTCATGATGATGATGATGCTATGATGATGATGATGATGATGTTATGATGATGATGAGACTGTTATGATAATGATGATGATATGGTTCTCTGAATGAGTGTTGATTGTTGTGGATGTTAATACTAACAATGACGTTAATAAGACTCTAACCAATTAATAGGGCTTATTAATGATGTTAAGACCATAGAAGAGATGTTAATAAAGATGAATGCATTTAAGGGATGTTTTCCCAGTTTGTTCATAAGACACGAATATAGTATGAGAGGCAAGGTTTTATATAATTCATGTTCATCTTGCTAACTTCTTCCATCCCATTATGTTGATATATATGTTTCTTACTCCCCGTATTTTGTTGTTTGTTAGCATGTATCTTTTGGATATGCAATGGACGGTGAGCAGCTTGCTGAGGAGTGCCTCTGAGGAGCCACTACTCGTAGTTTAGTTTATGTTCAGTTTTAGTTTGTTTATCCGAGTGGTTTTACTGGATTGGTTATACCAGCTCTATAATGTGACATCGGGGTTGGGTTCGTTATATGTTTCCTGTTATGTTTCTTTTAAACAATGTTTTAGTTTTTCTGCGTTAAAGTTATGTTACAATGTGGCAGCCTCTGTCCGGTTTTTATTATTATGATATAATATGCATGTGTTCTCTTTCTTTTATATCTTTTACGTTTTATGAATACATGCTGGGTGGAGGGTGTCACATCCAAATGAACTCACTACTAGAAAGTCATGAATTTTCCAGCCGATTTTTACACAAGAATTTCTTTTGAATTTTGCTGCAATGTTTCCAAAAATAAGATTTTTTTCCAATAGATTTAAATTCGTTGGAAATTTTGAAGGAAATTTTGACATGTCTTGCAAATTTTCCTACCGATTTAAAATTTTCCCAAGAAAATCCGCAGGAAATTTCCTGCGGATTTTAAAATTCGTAGGAAAAATTTCTGACGAAGTTATTACTTGGATACGAAGACCCGTAGAAATATTCGCAGGAAACCTGTTTCACGCGAATTTTGACCAAAATCCGTAGGTAATCAAAATATTTCTAGTTGTGGCTAGATAAGTGTTTTTAAAAAGAAAATTTAAAAAACTATAAAATTTGTTTTTAAAATATTCAATACAAATCTTTTGAACACTTAGTTTAATGAAAGAAACATCTACGCAGCAAGGGGATGGCATGATTTTGTTTTTTCATAAATAAAGTTAAAAGATAAATAGTGAAAATATGAATAATTCTTGTTGAAGGATTTTCGAGTACTTAATTCATAAAGTTGATAAACCTTTATTTTTTTCTCTTGTTTGATGAGAGATAGACATGTTTGATGTTCCAACCGGTAATAAAAATCTACAATCCAATGTTTTATAATTACACCATTATGTACTACATCTTTAGCCGGGAAAAATATAACATGTAAATGAGTATCAAATAAGGCATATTGCTATGCTACATGCCCATCATGGACATTGAGTTTTTGCTTATTGTTTGGGGCATTGGTGCCCATGGTTTTATTAAGAAAACCTGACAAGATGAAAGTCGGGAATCAAGTAATATTACTTAATTCATGACTAATATCATGTTTGATTTTCTTCATACAACCTTGGGCTTCAATGCCCCGAATAAGAAGCAAAAAATCAATGTAAAATGCCAAATTTGATACTCATTTACATATTATCTTTTCTCCCTTCTAAAGATAGAGTACCTAATAGTGTATTTATAAATTATTGGATTGTAAATTTCTACTACTAGTTTATACAATATAGTTGTCTATCAATCATGTATAAAAAAGAGAGAAAAAAACATAGCTTTATTAACATTATCAATAAAGTTAACCAAAACATTTCAACTAAATTCATGCATACTCTCACTCGTTATCTTAACTTTACTTATTAAAAAAAGGAGAACTAATCGATTCTCCTTCCTACAATGTCTATTTTACCTCAATTCTAAGAGTCCAACAACTTTGAGTTGATTACTTTTTAAGAAATTTATTAATTTTTCCATTTTCCTTTTCTTAAAATACTACTCTAACTCATTTTGGATCTCACTATTTTTTACAACCTTATTTTTCCTTACTCTAATCATTTCAAAATTCTAAAAACACTGAAACTCATGCTTCTCAAACTCAACACTTAAAACCATATCACATGGGCTATGTTGACCCATATATCACTTAAGAATCAGACTATCAGAATCAATGGGACATGGGTGTATGCCAATTGGAGTTTTCAAAATCAAAATCAGATATCTTCCCCAGAAAAATCATAATCCTGTAAATTAACAACTAAAAAATAAAATAAACAAACTGGGAATCCGTTGCTGTCAGAATCAAAACCGTTGATCTCCTTCCATGTCTTAAACGACCGTGCTCTGGTCCCACCACAACACACAGAGACACGAAACAAAATGACTCAACATTATATCATTCTTCTATCTACTACATAACAAAGCATCTTACATAATACCATAAAACACCACAAACAAATCTTAAAATGGTCATAATGTCCTTCACCTGTAAACATTAGAGAGAAAACCTCTGAGTTAGAGCTCCGTCGTCGCCGTCGGCAAACTCATCACTGTCATCGCAGTAAATATCTGAAACCCTCCGAAATGCCTGCACAAAACATCATCATCGTACCAAAACATATATACCATCAAAAACCGTAACAACAACAACAACACACACTCAATGTTGTTCCTGTTAACAAGCACGAAAACGATGAATGAGAGAACATAAAATTGCTTACATCCAAACGTTTAAGGTTTCATTGTGCCATGTGGAGACGCTCCATAGAGCTTCCTTCATTGACCATTCAGAACGGTAATGGTCCAAGATGAACTTGTTGTCTTGCAGGTACTCCGGCAACTCCTCAAACTTCACCAATTGCCATTTGGATTTCGATGAACCATTCTTCGCCTTCATCGTTATGACGTCGTTGTTGTTGTTGTTTCTGTTGCCGCCGCTCCTGTTTCCTCTCCGACGATAACTACTCATCTTTGTCGATGCACAAGCTCGTCGGAAAATATTCTCCGGTTATGTTTTATGGCGAGAAAGTTGCTGCCTCTTTTTCTCTCTTGTAGATCTCTTCTTGCACTTTTAGCTCTTACTCGGTCCTTCTATTTGTGAGTATAAATAGAAGGACCAAGTAAGAGCTAAAAGTGCAAGTAGAGATCTACAAGAGAGAAAAAGTGGCAGTGACTTTCTCGCCGGAAAACGTAACCAGAGAATATTTTCCGGCTAAGAGGAAACAGGATCGGTGGCAACAGAAAAAACAATAACAACAACAACGACGTCGGAACAATGAAGGCGAAGAACGGTTCATCGAAATCCAAATGGCGATTGGTGAAGTTTAAGGAGTTACCGGAGTACCTGCAAGACAACAAGTTCATCTTGGACCTTTACTGTTCTGAATGGTCAGTGAAGGAAGCTCTATGGAGCGTCTTCACATGGCACAATGAAACCTTAAACGTTTGGACGTAAGCAATTTTATGTTCCCTCATTCATCATTTTCGTGCTTGTGAACAGGAACAACGTTTTGTGTGTGTTGGTGTTGTTGTTATGATGTTTTATGTTATATATGTTTTGGTGCAATGAGATGTTTTGTGCATGCATTTGGGAGGGTTTCAGATATTTGCGGTGATGACAGTGATGAGTTTGCCGGCAGTGACGACGGAGCTCTGGCTCGGAGGTTTTCTCTCCAATGTTTACAGGTGAAGGACATTATGGCCATTTTAAGATTTTTTTTGTGGTGTTTTATGGTATTATGTAAGATTCTTTGTTATGTAGTAGATAGAAGAATGATCTAATGTTGAGTCATTTCATTTCGTGTCTCTGTCTGTGTTGTGGTGGCGCCAGAGCACGGTCGTTTAAGACATGGAAGGAGATCAACAATTTTGATTCTGACAGCAATAAATTCCCGGTTTGTTTATTTTATTTTTTTATTTGTTAATTTACAGGATTATGATAATGATTTTTCTGTGGAAGATATATGATTGCGATTTTGAAAACTGCAATTGGGGAACATCCATGTCCCATTGATTCTGATATTCCGATTCTTAAGTCACTACTAGAAATTCATGGATTATTTGTGGATTTTCCTGCGGATTTTTTCCAAAGGAATTTCCCTTGAATTTTACTGTAAGTTTTCCAGAAATATGGTTTTTTCCTATATAAATAATTTCGTAGGAAATTTTGACATTTCCTGCGAATTTTCCTTCAAATTTAAATTTTTCGCACAAAAATATGCAGGAAATTTCCTCCAGATTTTAAAATTAGCAGGAAAAAATTGCCCACGAAGGTATTACCTATATAGATAGAAACTCGTAGGAAAATCCGCATGAAACCTGTTTCCTGCGAATTTTTGGGGAAAATCCGTAGGAAAATCTGCAGGTAATAAGAAGATTTCTAGTAGTGAGCTTTTATTGATAAGTGGGCCAGATTTCTAGTGTTATATTAAGTTTATTGGAGGTTTGATTATCCCATCGAAAAGAGATGGATCTTTAACTTCCACGTTCTTGAATTGTTTGATACTCATCCTCACATATGGATGAATGTTAAAAGTATTATTACTAAAGAACCTTTGCTAGAAAGCTTTTCATTAGGTTTTACAACTTATCTGAACAAGCATGAAGTCCTAAAATAAAAGTGGTTTTATGCCTTTAATATTAGAATCTTCATTATAGTAGCTTGCTGCTTGAGGATATCATTTTGCAAATCCCTTGTCCATTGTTTATGCATGAATTGATGTTAATATAGAAGTATACACATCTCACCAAGAAGCATATACCCGCTCAGTTATCATATCTATACAACCTCAATTTTATTTTTCAGGGTGTACACTCACTCAAAAAGTAAAAGTGAGTGGGTCTATAATTTAAACAAGTGTAGAAAAAAAATGAAAAGCCAGTGGATGTATTCTTGAAAAAGCAAAAGCGAGTGGGCATATATCTAAGAAAAGTATAAGCAAGGGGGTAAATGTCTTTAGAGGCGTAGTTATATTCTTCTTTACGAACGTCAATGCATGAATAAACATTGGATATAAAATTTGGCAAAATAATATCCTCAAGCAGTAAGTGACTATGATGAAATCTTCGATTATACGAAACAAAAAATTTTGATTATAGGACTTCATCGCTTGTTTTGATAAATTGGAAAACTAATGAGAAGTAGCATATGTGATTTAACAACAATATGATTAACATCCACCCATATGTAAGCGTGATTATGAAACAACTCAAGAATATGAAGCCTCTTCTTGATAAGTTTATCAAACTATAATAAACTTAATATGAAAAAATTTGAGTGTTTAGCCATTTGAAATAATTAGATGTAGCAACAATGACGATGAAGCAAATTTTGAGGTCCAATTGAACTAGAGAAGTATTTTGAAAAAGAAAAAAAATTTATAGTTAGACAAGCTACTCATATGAAAAAATGTGTACCTTGTGCATAGCCAAATGTCACACCAAACTCCCAACCAACTTTTAGTCGCAATGTATACACATATCTCCAAAGGAGCCAAGATGTGCACATAGACACCTCTGCGACAACTACGAAAAGAAAGAAAACAAGTTCAACCCAAAAATTTAGTGCCATATCAAAGCTGTACAGAATAATTTTAAGTGGAGTCTAGTTAATACTTGTTATCCATTGGCCTAGAAAAATAAAATTAAAATGTTATGAGATGTGTGAAAGGAATCGGTTTGTCATAATACCTTTTTTTTGAGGGGATCAAAGTTTATGTCTCTTTACACCACAGTCCATGAAATTTGGAATTATAAGTATTGAAATACTCAAATGGGTTGTATTCTCTCAATAAAATATATTTTGAGAAGGTTCATGTCATAGTACAATTTCCATAACTAAGTTCGGCAGCTCATTCTTCCTAATAGATTTAAAAAACTAGCTTACAAAAAGGTAAAATTATGCAAATCTAATATTCCTACACAAGCATAGATGCTCAATGACCACCCTAATTATATAAAAAAAAACCTTGACTTCATACAACTTTGGCCACAATTTTCCCATCATTGCAAGCAAGACGTAAGTTACATAAAATTAATAGTACCGGAGATGGAAAAGAGAATCAAATCCAAGAAAATTAACTTTCATTTATTGATGCTTACTACAAACCTAAAGAAAAAAGAACCTAACATTTTACCTAATCCTAGATAGTATATTAAACTTCAAAAAATGGGTTAAATTTGTATTCTTATGCATACCAATTTAACATTTTCAAGTTAAACATATTGTAGTTGGATACTGTAGTCTGGTTGCTTTTATACTAAAAAAGAAATAAGTTTTTGAGGGATGGAATGGAAATAATATATTTGAATAAAACCTTTTTAAAGAACCACTTATTAAACAAAATATGGAACTTACTAAAAATCCGCTTATGCTCACCGTCTCATGCTATCACATTCAAAACATCAATACCCTAAAAGATGATTCACTATTTAAAGTAGCTTATTTTTATTTTCAACTATTGTAAAATTATATTATAGGTGCACTATTATAATATAACACATATAACCAAATAATAGGACGTAAATCTTATCTCTAGAGATCACAAGGTTCAAGTTCCTTACAAAGTAAAGAAAATCCAACAGCCAAACCATTCGAAAAGTTGAAGAGATCTTTGTTAAAAACAATCATTAAAAATTACACTTGCACAACAATTAGAACCATTCTGAATTTTATAAAGAAAATGTAAATTATAAATAAAAACTAAAAGAATTAAAATTACCTATATTGCATTCCCGGTGTCCTTCTGAGGTAGAAGCCTCGGTTTCTGAACTATTTTGAAATTTAGGTCTTTCAATTTTGCTTTAATTCATAATTCAAAGTAGAACACAATGAGACATGACCAAAACATAAAGTGATAGTTATCCAGCTATACAGAGTCAAGCATGAAGTATCACCACCATGCACACAATGGAGTCATAGCCAATGTTGTGAAAATAGAGATCCTAGCAAGGATCGGGAGGGGATGAAAGATCGTAACTCAGAGGATCGTTAGATCCTAGCTAAAGTAGAAAATTATACTTATACCTAAGCATGAAAAACAAGATAGATAAAGAAAAGAACCCTTTAAAAATTTATAGATAAGGGAAAAAAATAATATACATATACATATTCTGTTTATTATATTATTTTTTTATTATTTAGTTCATTTACTTTTTGAGGCCCAACAAAATAAAAAAGAAAGAAAGAAAACACATATAAAAACATTTGGGTCACGTGGTCCAATTTCATGAAACCCTAAGATCCTTTTAACCCGTAACCCCATTTCCCGGAGTTCCACAGTCGTCCACACCGCCTCTGTTATTCATCAAAAAAGAAAAGTCACACTCACACATGGCTCTGATAGGGAGACACTGAGGTAGTCAGGAAACACTGTAGAGAGAGAGAGAGAGAGGCGACACCTAGGAACCAATGCACATCCAGGTTCATACAAAGAGCCGCCACCGGCACAGTCGTGAGAGAGAGAGAGGGGGTGACCTTGTCTTTCTTTAATTGTGAGGCACGACAAAATCGTCGATCATTCTATTTTTCAGAGAAGATCGACGATTTCATAATGAACCCAGTGGGTGTCGATCTTCCATGCTAGTTAGCATGCTCAAGTTTCAAGAAATCATACAATCGCACTATCTTGCGATTTAGAATGTGAATCTTAACAATGGTCATAGTGGAACAACTAAGATCGAAACATTACCTGACACACTCAACATCTTGGTCTGATGACGAATTTGCAGTGCGGCCGTAAAGTTCGGTGCCATTGCCAATAACCAACAATGATTAAAAAGCAAAGACAAAAAATAATTGGAAAATAAAAACAGAGATAAAAAATTTGAACCCTAAAATATGTAGATGAGAGCAATAAGAACAATAGGCTGATAGTGTGAGATTGATAAGGTTATATATGAGCAAACAATTGGAAATGAAAAATGGATGCAGATGCGAGCAACAAAATAGAGATTCTGATCAAAATGGATTTTCTCCTTCCCTCCTGCCTTTGTAGCAAGATAAACAAGGAGGAGAGGAGAAAGAGAGAAAGGGGAGAATATGGGGAAATGATGAAGGGAGAGAGAAAACAAATAAGAAAGATATAGATGATGGAGAAAGATTTGTTGGAGAAAATACAAAATCAGATGCAAATGGGAGCAAAAAGAGGTGGCCGACAGTGTGAGAGTAACATGGTTTTTATACATGAGAAATAAAACCCTAATGGCTATTTTGTACGGATTTAAGGCCCAGTTGATCTGATCCAGCCCAATATAATTGAAAACAAATTTTGTGTTTGCCCACTCATCAAAAAAGTAATGTAATAAAGTTGGAAGTTAAAAGGAAAGATACAAAATTAGGAATAATTGATATAGTTTCCTTTACAGAAAAACAAATTCAGGAAAAAAATTAAAAAATAGCCATTGAAAATTAACAAGAAAATAAATAAATAAAATTAAATATTTTCCTTTTTCTGAAAACACGGTTTAGAATATTCTAAATACTAGTCATTGTAGAGGTAAATGTAATTTATGATATAATGAAAGCTTATTTTTCTGCAAAAACACTTTTCAAACACATTTTAAAAACTTGCCGTTGGAGAAAAAAAATGCACCAGATAAAGAAATAGAATATTTCTATTTTTCAGCACAACATAATCAATTGTTCAATATGTAATAATCAGTTATGACTTATATGCCATAAGCTGGGTTTTGAATAAAAATATCATAAACAATTATTTGCCTCAAAATTATTTTTATAAGATAAAACCTTTTTAACCAAGAAGGAAATCAACGATATTTCTAAAAACATTTTATGCATTTTACAAACAAGTTCCAGAAACGGTTTTTGAAAATTTAAACATTTTTTTTAAAGAAGTGAGCCATTATTATCATTGTTACAACTTACAAATATTCTATGACCTTATATAAATATTCTTCAAGTCCTTTTTCTTGGTCTTGAATTTGTTTTTTGTTCTTCTTGAGAGTCTTTCAGAAATGTCCTTCAGATATTAAATCTTCAAGTTATGCAAATATTGTTCCATTGTTCTTGATGATTATAGGATTGTCCTTTTACTCTTTGTTCTTCAAGCTCTTGGCACATCCTTTTTGTTCTTGATCATTTTCTTGATGAACGAAGGATTGTTCTTATGTTTTTTAATCACCAAGATATTGATATTGTAAATTTACTCGTAGTCCTTGCCGAGCTGCTCCATGTATCCTAATTGGAATGGGGATACCTTTATACTATGCAATTATTCCCTAACGGGAATGGGGGAATAGTATCATTTTCAGAATGAGCACCCTAACGAGAATGCGGGTGTGCACCTACCTTTACAGATGTGTCGCTTGGACAACTGACTAACATCCCTAATGGGAATGGGGGATGGTGACAGGATTTAGGTGGCCATGTCAGAATACAGGTTTAGGTGCATGAGAGAATGGGTAGAGGATAATCCAGTAACTTGAGGATTATTGCAACCTATATGTGCTCTATAATTGATGCATGTCTTTGTTTGTTATTGTATATATGTTATGTATTCCTTTTCAAAATATGATGATAGAATAGTTTCTTATCTCCTTATCCCTTTCTGTGTATCTATTGTTCTCGGTACGTGAACCAGAGCCAGTTTGAGACACCCCGATGTCCCATTAAAGAAAAACCTAATTAACTAAAACTTAATCGTGATATAACGTTAAGCCTCGTGTATACAAAAATAGCGAATATATAAAAACTTTAAAAATAAAGAACAGAGATATAAACATCCCACCACACACACACACACACACACACACACACACACACACACACACATATATATATATATATATACAAACACACTGTGCTGGTATACTATAGAGGGCACCCCATCAGTAGGGTCCCAATAGTACAAACCATGATATAAAGAAAATACAGAAAAGATCTAACAGAAAAATACTCAAACCTCACTACTGTTCCACATCCTCAGCCCCTCTCAAAAGTACAACAAAATTAGGCTAACACTCACAACCTATATACATCGTACGCACTAGCCTCTATGTACTAACCCTAGCGTGGACAACTAGAGCTACCCTGACTCTCCCCGCATGCATGTCTGTACATCTGCTGTCGTGGTCTAGATGGTCCCGATGCTGCTGCCTCACTATTACCAAATATACCAAAATGCTGGACGTGGAAGGGTTTTTCGTAGACAGAAAGTCCTGACGAACCCAAATTGAGGTCCATCTCTGAATCTCACATAAGCTGAAATATGACCCGTATATACAGCGAAACTGGTAGCTGGGTCCACTAGCCACCCTCTATTGTCATGGTACTTTAGCTCAAGAGTTCCCATCAATGGGAATACTACCGAACCCGTCATCCATGGATGGTCCAGGTGTGGCATCTTGATAAACTAGATATGTTTCACGAATCGAGAAGAAATATACATAGAAAGAGATAGGGATATAAGAAACTAGCTATCATCGTAAGCTGAAAATGATGCATAGTATATACACGATAATAGCACACAGACATGCATCACATAATAAACACATAGATGGCAACCATCCTCGAGACATATTATCATCCTCTATCCTTCGCGCTCATGCAACTGATCTGTATGCTGACGTGGCCATGCATACCTCCACTACTACAGAAAAGGGCTTTAATAGCGCTTTTTTTTTTGCCTTTAGTAGAGCTTACAAGTGCTATTTATTCACCTGCTACTGAAAGTCAAAAAAATAGGTAGCGCTTAAAAAAATGTTATTGAAAGTGGGAATAGGTAGTGCTTCCTTGAGAAAGTGCTGTTTAAAGTTACAAATAGACATATATTGCATATACTTTAGACATCGTTTCCTTGAGAAAGCACTATCTAAATTATGCAATAGATAGCATTTTCTTGAGGGAGCGTCGTCTATTTATAACTTTAGACAATGCTTTCTCAAGGAAGCACTACCTATTCCCTGTTTTTTATTATTATTCATTTTGTTTTTCTACATTTCCCACCTGCACTCAGCAATTCCTACTTTTTTTTGTTGATAAATCAAATTTGTATTGAAAGAGTACTAGAAGTACTCAAAAACAGCCACATATATATATTGTACAAACTTACATAAATATTGGTAAGTATATATAAACCAAACCAAATATCAAAATAATGCATATTATAACCAATTAACTAAAATACTTTACCATAATTCACAATAAGGCTTACACATAACCAATTCTAATATTTAAGTCCATAAACCAAAAGGTCCCTAACCTATACTAGACAATAACCATGCACTACTAACAATGTATACAAACTAATTAACACACTAGTAATTCTAAACAATTTGTGCATGCGGCTTCCATCTTCTGCTTGATCGTACAAAATCCTTATTGCTGGCCTTGTTGTGAATAAAGTTGCAAGAATCCACAAAAGCAAAATCTCAAAGGATCATCCAAAAATAAAAGGCCTTCGGGATTTTATTTTACACAATTGTATCAAAAGATGGAGGAACCCAATCCTTCCTTTTCAACAGTTATGGAGAATTAGAAAGAAAACCATGCAAGAAAAGTCATGTTTCTAAGATTGTAACCCCACGTCATCCAGGTTTCTAAGAAAAGTCAGGTTTCTAAGATAAGTCCACTACCAACATTATTGAGGAACAAATGTATTATGTAATATATATTATATGCTAGCTAATATATTTCTCTCTTACTAAGGATTTAACCTTGGACCTCCAACACCTTTCACACCTTATACCCTTAGCTCTACAACCACTTAATTATATTGAGCTATCCCACCCCCTAGAACACTCCCTTAATTAATTGTTTCTTCTTTTCAGTTTTCTTTTCCTATTATTGTACCGTATAATTGCACCATGTGCTTTCACAGTTGGAAGAATCTCGGATGTGATAATTCACACATCCCCACTAATTTAATTTTTCCCAGATACAGACATAAAAGTAATAGTAAAGATTAAAGAGCACAAAGCACTCATCAACCAAATATATAATTATAGTTACAAACTTGAATATCTGAGTCTTTCCTTAACCATCAAGTCATTTGGACCAAATCTTTTGGAAGCATATTCAACAAAGGTGATCTACTATCTAGCATTATCCCACAAAAGCCAAACAATGTGTTCAAACAATTCCCCATTTTAATTGATTGTTTTACAACTTGCAGCAACTGTATAAACCAACTAGAAACTGCTGAAATTATTTCAAAGAAAACTAAATCAATTCAAAAATTGTACAAACTACTTGAACTAAATCAAAAAACTCTGACAGTCACACTAGAAATCGCATAAACAATCTAACAAAACTGAACCAATCGAAATGGAAATCGAAATCGAAAACAGAGAGTTAGCACCTCTTGCAGGTTGAGGCACTGAAATGGAACTAAAACTACAAAGCAAGCAAACACAAGCACAAACCAATGCATGTATGATAAATAGGATGCAATCTTCAGGTATGTCATCATTGTTTTTCTTTCCATATTTTATTTAAAGCATAACTAAATGGATAAGAGGAGTAACAAACAGGATGATGAACTGATTCCCAGACAGACATCATGACAGAGATTATATCTGTTTTGATTGTAAAATGAGTGATCCCAAATAGTCCCTTCAGCTGTTGAAGACCAATTACTATAGTTGCTCCCACCAGGAATCCAACAATAGCAGCATGTGACAGAAAATCCACAAGGAACCCCAACCTATAATTATTTGGTAACGTTAACACTAAAGAACCTCAGAAATAAATAACAATCATTAAGCCTGAAAGATACCAGCAAAGAGAGTGGCAGTGAAAACAAGCTTTTTGTAACCAATAGGATCGGTAGCAGGGTCTGTTAATTTCTGAATCATAGATGACAAAAGAAGCGATACCACTACCACAGGTCCAATTACTATTTCTCTTGATGTTCCCATTAAAGCATAGATAAGAGGTGGCACCACACTTGTATCTAATAATTCTTTTTAGCATAAGATTGATTTCAACTCTATTTCAAAACATTACATGTAATAAAAAAATAGAAATTAAAGTGACTTGCAGAGGACATATTCATGATCAAGCTTTACTAAAGTCGCATACCCAATGCTCTACATTGAAACATAAATTGTGTGAGTTGAGTTACACAAAAAAAAGCACACACACACACGTGCGCACACCCACACACATATATGTTTTAATTATGCAGTTATAGACTTATACCTGAGGAATGCAGAGACTTGCAATAGTTAGGGCTACAAGTAAATCATTTCTGAATTTGGTTACTGTATAGTTTTGGCCCTAATCAAGAATAGGCAAAATGCCACGCAAGAAAGAAAGCACAACTTTGGGTCCGGGTTGGTCTTTAAGAGAAGAGCACCTTTGTTGATAGTGTGTGATGGTGTTCCTGGTAGATTGATTGTCGAGAAATCTAATTCACAGAAATCAAACATTTCTCGGCTACACGCACCTTGATTTCGAGTCTAAGAGGCTGAAAAAGCAAGTAACAAACAACAAAATAAGCGAATTAGATCCAATATGAGTAAACAAACAAAACAAAGCAAATTTAAGATCCTAGCATTTTCATTTGACAATTATAGAAACAAGTGGTTGGTGCAGTTGCACAAGGAGGTGTGACTGGAACAATGGAGAAATAAAGGTTAGGTCAAGTAATGGAGAAAGAAAGATGCGTACTGGAGAGAGCGAGAACCCTAGGCTTAGCCATTTGACGACCAAGCTTGGCAGATTTGCCCACAGATCGACAACACAATCCTTTGTTTAGTGCCCTCAATCACATCCTCGCAAGCTTGCTGGAGCTCTGAATCGTCAATGCTTGGTTTCGCCATTTTCTTCTTCTCTCTAATCTTAAACCAAATATTTGGGAGGAGAATAGCAGCGACAAACGAGGACGAACGGTATGGTGGTGAGGGCGAGGATGGCGGCGACGATATTGAAGACATACGACAGTCTCGAGGCAGATGCACAAACGAGGGAGACGACGAAAACGAGAAGGTTGTGGTGAGTGGTGACTGAGAGTAGGTCGAGCGAAAAGTCTATCGAGTGGAATTTTTGGGATCGAGGGAAAAGTGAGTGGGAGAGAACAATTTTAATTTTAGGGTAATAAATAAATAGAGTTTTCTTGGAAAAACACTATCTTAGATAATAAATAGACAACGCTTCTTTAAGGAAAAGCTATCTAAGGGTTCGAAATAGATAGCGTTTGCTTAAGGAAGCACTATCTATTCTAACCCATCAAATTTTAATAGCACTTCCTTGACGAAGTGCTATCTTATTCCTAACTTAAGATAGCGCTTGCTTGAGGAAGTGCTATTAAAAGTCTTTCGTCTCCTTTTCAATAGCGTTTACGTACTGAAATGCTATTAAATGTGTGCTACTAAAGGCATTTTCTGTAGTAGTGCTCGTAGAATTGGGACTATGAGTGAGTTGTCCTAGCTGTTCTTCCATAAACGCCAGTGTACACCCTCATTCCCGTTAGGGTGCTCATTCAAAGAGTGATACTATTCCCCGATTCATGTTAGCGAATAGCTGCACAATATAAAAGTATTCCCATTCTCGTTAGGATACGGGACAGCTCGGCAAGGACTACATGAGTATCACGATAGTTTCCCCCATTCCCATTAGGGAACTGACCCGTGACATCCGGCATCCATAATTGGTTGTTAAGTCTTTAGGACTAAGCTTAGAGTTGTTGAAGAAAGGCTAAGTTGGATTTTGAAGCTTATAATCCCTTTCTGGTACATGAGCACGGTCGTGCTCAAGTATCAACATGACCGTGCTTACGGCACGTGTCATGCGGCTGCCTACGGTCGTGCTCAAAAGAAACCGTGCCTTGTTGATGCTGATGTGAGCACGCTCGTGCTCAATAGGGAGTACGACCGTGCTTGGGGCTGAGGCTTTATATATTGCACAGTAACCGAGGGTTTCGTTTATAACCCTCATTTGCCACTTTTAGCAACCCTAATGCGATTGCAACCATGTTCCTCCATATTTCCTCTGAACCCATTGCATTCTTGGAGTTCTGGAGACATTGGGGAAGGCTTAGTACGTCTGTGCCAATCCTTAAAGGTAATAGTTATCCCTCTTGTAATCTCTTTTCTTTGTTTCATTGAATTGATGTTAATTGGTTAACCTTTTTGTTTGACCAAGGCTTGGGAAACTAATCGAGCCGCTCGAGGGAACGCGTTTGGTTTACCGCTTATCTTTCATTGGGAGAACCTTCATACCAGGTATGGGGAGAAGAATAGTATGAACATTAGGCAATGGGGTACCGTAAGATGAGGGGTTCCCATGACCCCATTGGTTGTTAAATGTTATTACTATCTTGTAAATGCCTATTTGCTATAACTGTTTTAATGTTCCTGATGATGTATGTCGATTCATGTATGCCTTAGTAATATGCTTTATGCCAAGATTAATTGGTTGAATTGGTATGTTGTTTATGCTAGGAATATTGTTGTTTTGATAATGATGTTATGCCATGGTCGACTGTATGTTGGTTTGATGATGAAGATACTGTATAAGACTCTAATTGGTCAAAATAGGGCTCTTTATTAACATGAGAATTAATGGCTTAATTCCCCAAAAGTATTCATAAAACATGGATTCAATAGTGAGAGGCGAGGTTTATACCAATGGTTTAGTCAAGGACCCTAAGATTGATATAAGAGTGTTTAGGGGGTTTTTGGCTAAAAGAACATAATGCATCTACCCAGACAGTACGGCCACGCTCTAGGAGCACACCCGTGCTCTATGATCAAATTCAAAATGGCCATACTGCTTAAGCATGGCCTGTCATAACAGGAAGCACGACCATGCTTCACTTAAGGGACATGTCCCCCAAACAGTGCAGACATGAATTAATGGAAAGAAAGGGGTGTTTCATCCCAATTGTCCCCAATGATGAAATAAGACACCAATCGAATGAATACAAGTTAGATAACCTAATTAAGATAAGTAAGAATAATATGTTGGTTAAGCGGGCACCCAATGGGTTACCGCACGTTGTTATGCTTTGGTGCTTTTTGGCCAAAGTGGCCTCGATGCTTTTTGGTTGACGTGTTATTGAAGTTGAACCTTGGTGCTAATTGGCCAAGGGGGCCTTGACTTATATGAGTCAAGGTGTTGATGATGATGAGACTTGGGGGTTTATTGTCCCAAGAGGAGGTGTTGGTTGCCCGCTTGTTTGATGTTGTGCTCATGCATTCACACACTGGAGTTGTTAGTGGGGGAGTTCAACATAGGGGAAGTCATCCTAAAGTACGGCGATCTGGCCGTCCGTGGTGATTCACCCTAGGTTTGATGAATCCGGCTCCTCATGGTGGCTCATTCTAGAGTATGGTGCATCGGCTATCCGAGGGGTTCACCCATGGTTTGGTAAACTGCTGGCGTTGATGCTTATTGATCATTGTGGATATATAACTCTGAAGTTACCTTCCTGAGAAATTTTGGTTCCACATGCATAATGGAGTAGTATTTTTGGATCCCTGTTTTCTTCTGTTGTTTTGTTGGCTTGTATCTTTTGATGGCGAGCAGCCAGTTGAGGAGTAACTCTAAGGAGTCGTGACCCTAGTTAGGATTTCTATTTGTTGTAGTTTGTTTCAGTTTCAGTTTGTTTTTCGTGATGTTCTTCTAGATCGGTTATACCAACTCTGTATGTGACATCGAGGTCGGGTTTCTTTAATGTTATGTTTTATTTTTTAAAGAACCTTGTTATATTTTCCACGTTGTTGAGACTAGTTCATGTGGTACCTTTTCTACCCCGTGGACCTTTATTTTCTGAAATAAATGAATATGCATGTTTTATTTCTTTTTCTTTATACTTAAATGTTTCATAAATACATGCGAGGTAGAGGGTGTCACATTTAGTGGTATCAGAGCAGGTCTGTCCTATCAGGCCGTGGTATGAGTCTGTTATGAGTCTATTGTGGGCTCTTGTTTGAATTGTCTACACTTGTTATAGGCAATGATGCTTAATGTTAAGGGCCTGTAGCTTTTCCTGCTTAAGTTATCTATGTTTAATGATTGTCTTGGACTTTATAGGAATACATGGTAGGAAGAGTCAAACGATCAAGCTATCCCTGACGTGTTGGCACTCATTGCCAATGCGATAGGGAAAGTTCAGAACAATAACAACGGAGGACTAGCTGAGTTTCAGGGTCTCGGCAAGTTCCAGCGGAATAATCCGCCATCTTTTAGAGGAGCTTATGACCCCGAGGGTGCCTTGTTGTGGTTGAGAGAGTTTGAGCAGATCTTCCGAGTTATGGCTTGCAATGATATGCAGAGAGTTATCTTCGGGATTTTATGCTCACTAAGGAGGCTGAGCACTGGTTGGAGAACTACCGTCAGAGGATGGAGGCTGAGGGTACGGCAGTCACTTGGAATTCTTTCAGATATAAGTTCTTGGAGAAATATTTTCCTACGGATATCCGTGACAAGAAAGATATGGAATTCTTGGCGTTGAAGTAGAGGAATATGTAGTGAGAGAGTATGCGGCGAAGTTCGGGGAGCTGGCTAGGTATTACACACCGTATCATGTTATGACCGATGATCGTTCTAAGTGTGTAAAGTTTGAGGATGGCCTTCCCCCAAAAATCAAGCAGGCAATCAGCTACCAGGAGATCCAAGTCTTCCCAACGTTGGTGAACAAGTGTAGGATCTTTGAGGATGCCTACAAGTGCATAGTGGCCAGTTTCAAGGGTTCAGATAACCAGTGCGGCAGGAAGACAGAGAAGAAGATAAGGGCAAGCAGCGTTTCACTCCAGTCGACCGAGATTTCAAGCAGAGTGGCAGGAAGCCACAATTTTCTTTAGACAGGTCTAGGGGTTGGATCTCTAATGGCCCTAGGCCCATGAGATGCGGCAAGTGCGACACACACGATCACTTCACCATCTAGTGTAAGGAAGCTGACGTCATCTGGTTCAAGTGTGACAAGTCTGGCCACATCCGTGACACCCTCTACCCTGCATGTATTTATAAAGTGATAACATAGAAGGAAATAATTCAATTTTTCAAAATAAGATAAACACATGCTTATTCTTTATATAAAAAGAAAACCAACAGGTAAGGATAGCACATTGTAACAAGGTCTCAACGCATAAAATAAAACATAACATAGGTTTTTAAAAGGAAACATAACATAAACAAAACCTCAACGAAACCCAACTCCGATATCACATTACAGAGCTGGTATAACCAATCTGATAAACAACTCGGATAAACAAACTGAACTAAACATAAACTAAACTACGAGTAGCGGCTCCTCGGAGTCACTCCTCAGCAAGCTGCTCACCATCCTCTGTATAACCAAACGATACATTCAAAACAAACAATAGAAGACAGGGAGTAAGAACCATATATATATAAACATAACGGCAACATGATAGTTGGCAAGATGAACATACAACACATAGCAATCATAACATAGTCATCATACCAACACAACAAGCGTCTCACAATATAACATCAATCATATAAAGCAATATGACTCACTACTTCGAATGCATGTGGATCCATCTACACCAGGCGTACGACTTCAGAGTTACATTTCCATATTGGCAAAAAAGCACCAATGCCGGGGCAATCCAACAAACCATGGGTGGGACCCCTAGGACAGCATACGCACCATACTCTCGGATGCGCCACCACGGGAGGCCGGATCACTTAGATCACCGCGGATGGCCAGATCACCTTACTCTCGGACGACCTCCCCTATGTAAATACCTCCCCCTATTAACTTCATGCATGATGCATGCACACAAACGAACAACCGTTTATCCACTACCTCCATCAACGCCATTTATTATGGATTAACGTCTTTGGTCAACAAGCACCAAAGATAACATCATCTTCAATCTTTTAACTTTAAGCGTTAAACAATACTCTGGCCAAAAAGTACCAAAGCCTCAACACTCTGGCCAAAAAGCAACAGAGCCTCAACACTCTGGCCAAAAAGCACCAGAGCCTCAACACTCTGGCCAAAAACACCAGAGCCTCAACACCTTGACAATTAAGTATCAAGGCACCCTTGGCCACTAGGCTACCAAGGTACAACATCAACAACATTATCTTCTCACTTTAGTTATTAACACTTTGGTTCTCGAGCACTAGAGCTCAACACCTTGACCATTAAGCATCAAGTCCCCCTTGGCCACTTGGCTACCAAGGTACATTATCATCTTTAAGTTGTCTAGCTTGTCTTCACTTTGTTTGGTGTCTTCTTTTATTATTATTAGGGACAACTGGGGCGAACCACCCCTGTCCAGCTTTCTGGGTTCTGGTCAGCACAGGGAAGAACGTGCGTGCTTCCCCCGACATGGGCGTGCTGACTGATAAGTCAAGCATTGTCGTGCTGACTGTTGAGCACGGGCGTGCTTAGGCAGCGTGTAACACCCCGATTTATTGATTAGGGTTTAAGGAAGATATTAAGTATGATTAAAGACTTAATCATGTTCCTTTGGTGTTAGTTAGCTTGTGTTTCAGGTTTGAGGAGAGTCGGAGTTGAAAGGGTCCGAAGCGCAAACAAATGCTAAACTGAGCGATTAATTAGTCAGTTAATTAATTAATTGAGAGTTAGAATATTAAAATTAGGTTGGGCTTGAGTACAATAAGTTTTTAGGAGTAGTCTAAAATAGTTAAGAAAAATATTTCAGCAGTAGGTTACGCAAGAAGATGCAGAAGAAAACACCCGGTTGTGCCGACGTAGCAACACGTGGTGACACGTGTTGCATACCATCGCGCCATCTCACATTCCACTAAAATGTTCCTAAAACCACCTGCACATGACACCTAATAATAACATGCAAACCTAACACCCTAGGCTTAAGACACCTAGCCCACTAACTATCCAAGTAAAGCATGCAATGACACTTGTCTTCCACTAAAACTAAGATAATAATTAAATAATCCTAAACTAAGTAATATAAAAGGAAATGAATGCACGATCATCATCTTCTTCTCTTCTTTTGGGCGCACAACTAGAGGAAAAATTGGGAAGAAACTCTCAAAGGAAGGCAGCCATTGTTGAGTTGCAAAGCTTAGATGGAGTGGTCACTGTGAAATCGTTACTACACGCTATTCCACCGTTGGATCATGGTTATATTTCATATGAACGTTATACACTAGAGGTTATTCAAATCCAACGGTAAGAATTTCGAACTAACCTTTAGAGTGTGAGATATTCAGCTCGTACAGTGGACGTAGAGGGCAAGAAACTCAACTCATCTAGCTTCTAACCTGTCAATGTAGAACGGCCATCCGAGGTTCGTTAACGGTTGGATCGGGCTGAAACTTTTGGACGAGGTTAAGGACAGGTAGATCTTTATTCTCACCATTCAAATTTATAAATAAATATCTGGAATGTGAGATAAGGTGTCCGAACAATAGCACTTTTGAGGTCTTTTCTTTTAGATCTTGAACTCACTTTCTAGTCCGAATTTCGTTTAATGCAGTGACTGTTTAGGATTTGTGAACATTGTTGGAAAACGTGTCAAGGTTCGTGTCGGTAACATGGATGCATTCAGAGTTTGTATGAGAAATTGTGCATGTCAACAAGGTGGGGAGAAAGTAACCGACATCATCGGGGAGGCAAGCGTAAAATAATAATTATATATGCATGTGTGTAGGGTACCCCAGACCCTATTAGGATGTCGAATAATCGACAAAAGATAAACCAAAATAAAATAATATTTTAATGTTGTCTCGGGTTTAGTAGTTGTAGGTTTATTAACAGTAAGTTTGATATCTTAAGTAAGCAAGTTTATATTGGTTGAGGTTGTCTAAATTGCATGATACTGTGCTATTTGAATTATACATGATGATATGTGATATTTGCTATACTTGATATGTTGGACGTGATTATGTGATTATTTTATATTGGTATATTAGAATTGATGATTGGTTAGTTGTTATGATGAATATATGTTGTATGGATGAGTTGAGAGTTAACACCGTGATAATGCCTTGAGACTGTGACTTTGAGACCGGTGATGTATGGCCATCCGCTGTGAGAGTGTGAATGTGTAAGAAGGTTCCAGTGTTAACCATGGTGATGTTTGTTGCATTGCATTTTGCCAAGGTGACGAGCCGTATGACTGGGTGTCATACGAGGTTAGTTGTACTCGAGTGCGAGTACGGATTATGGAGGGGCCAGTTGTACTCGGGGATGTAAAACTGGACTCGGGAGGCTCACAGTGACCATTAGGAAGAGCCTAGTTATCTCCACTTTACCCTGAGTATCCACATCTAAGGTTGACTATCCGGGGCGACCCAGATACCTCTGATGGAGCGGAGCTCACAGAGAGATGCACTCTTATAGGTCACGGCTAGCGGAAAAGTTTCCTAGACAAACTAACTGATATTCCCTAAGCAAAGAGGCTTGATAAGGGAATATCTCGTGGCTGAGACCCGGATGAGAGATATCGGGCGACATGCATAGGAGTGAAACTCCTTAGAGGATTGAACTGAGAGTGAGCTTCGAGGATGTGCTGTGTTGGTGTGATTCAGAAGATGGTTGCCTATTACTTGTTTCATGTGTATATGTATATGTAATTGGTTTTCGATGTGTCCCCATCCCCATTTTTTCATGACTATGTTAGAGTTGCTTGTCTCCCTTCTTTCTCTACCTTTCTATGTATGCTATCGGTATAGTAGATGAACAACAACGTCAAGATGGGAACGACAACTTGGAAGGACTACCGGCCACAACGCTATCTACAGAAGATCCCACCATAATTATATAGACGCTGTGACGACGAAGACGAGGGTAGTTCTAGATGCCCATATCACTGATGATGTGGATATGTTGGATGCGTCTGTTAGGTTGTGTGCCTCTGTGAGCTTATTTTGTATTTTGGATGTATTTTGAGAGGCGGGTTGGGTAGCTATAGGACTTTTCTCCTGTTTTATATGATCAGCTTATGTATTAGGTTCAATTTTAGTTTGACAGTGTTTGTATATTTTAGTAAGCCTAGGATCCAGCTGTTGGGATTTATTGTACTTGGGTGACAGACGTACTTATTACGTATATATAGCTAATGCGTGTTTTATTCCAATATGCATGTTTTAAACGATTTTTTAATTTTATCGATTCCGCAAAGTAATTTATTTTCGTATGTATAATCGCGCTAACGTTAATATAACGGATTAAGGCTTAGTTAATTAGGATTTCTATAGTGGGACATCGGGGTGTCTCACAGCGTGCCCTTTTCTGGGATTCAAACTGGAGCACGAGCGTGCTCCTTGTTAAGCATGGCCATGCTCAATGGAGTGTGGCCGTAATGATCTGGGCAGAAGGGTCACAGACCCTTTACCAAATCCTTGTGACACTTCATAGATTCAACCTATTGGCTTTTACTAATCCATTGAACATCATATTCACTATTCTTAACTATTTTTCATGTCTTATCATTATGGGGAATTAATCCTTTAATCACAGCTTCGTTATTAATGTCCCTAAACCCTAGAACACTCACTAATCAATCCTAGGGTTTTTAACTAAGCCCTATGATCATAACCTTGCCTCTTATACTATAATCATGTCTTATGAACAACTGGGACAACATCCCTTGAATCTCATTTATCTTTGGTTAACATATTTTAACGTCTTAACATCGTTAATAAGACCTATTAATTGGTTAGAATCTTATTAACGCCATTGTTGGCATTAACATCCTCAACAATCAACACTAATCCATTGCACAACATCATCATCGTTATCATGGTATCATTTTCATCAAAACAAAAACATCATCATCATATCATTTATCATCATGCATTAGTGCAGAAAAGGGTTTTAACGTCGGTTAAAATTGACCTCTAAAGTCGGTTTTAGAACCCATGTTGAAACGGACGATGTTGTATATTGGAACTTTAGACATCGGTTTTCATACCGATGTCTAAAGTGCACTTTAGACATCGGTTCCTAGATAAAACTGACATCTATAGTGCTCATTCAACAAAAAACTATAAGCGGAACAACACTTTAGACATCGATTAAAATATAGAACCAATGTCTAAAGTGCTCATTCAACAAACAACTTCATCACAACACCACTTTAGACATCGGTTAAAAGCTAGAACCGATGTTGAAAGTGTAGTTTAGACATCGGTTCTAGCTTTTAACCGATGTCTAAAGTGGTGTTCTGCTGAAGTTGTTTGTGGAATGAGAACTTTAGACATCGGTTAAAACTAGATCCGATGTCTAAACTACACTTTAGACATCGGTTCTATATTTTAACCGATGTCTTAAAAATAAATAGTACATGACTTTCAACATCGGTTTAGGTTATAGCTGATGTCTATAGTGCTTTTTTTTAATAACTAGTTTACATTAGTTACAATCATTTCCCCTGTTTCAGTATTACATCCAGATCATTCCCAGTAAGTTAACAGAATCTAAATATTCTCAACATTGAATCACTTATACAACCAAAACACACTAAATTAATATACTATATTGATTACGAACGATACAAACACTTCAATTAATTTCAGAGCTAAATACGTAATAATGTCGCAAGTAGTGTAAACTAAACAATATGACAACAAAGATACTTAGAATCCAAAAAACTAGCTAGTACATGATATGTTATAGATTTCAAGTCAAAATATATATTAGTAAAAAAAATAGCTAGTATATACATGATATGATTATAAACTAACTACAAAAACTATGATTGGTACACTTCAAAAAAGAAGGTTGCCCAACGCAACCTTATGTCAATAAGGTCCCCTGCAGAGAGTGGAGTCGGACTGTCGAACACCTGTATGTTCAATTGGACATAAGATTAATCTTATAAGTATTAAACTAAAATAAAACATAACTAATCTATAATTAATTGTTAGAACTAATTGTGTTATTAATTAGTTGCCTCTTGCCATCTTTCAGTAAAATCGGTTGAGACAATTTTGAGCATCCACTTCATCACGTAATATCCTCACTCCCATCCGCCACGTTGTCTACGAGACTAAAAATGAAACTAAATTTGAATATAAGGAATTAAACACAAAGTAATAACTATTGTAAACTGTACTTGAAGCATTTGTAGTAATAAACATCTTACGTTAGGAATAATCCACCTAATTGGCCTATGCCTTTCACCACCCAAAATATGGCTCGCATTCATAGAACTATCATAAGAAAATAAACATTAATTAAAGTATATGTTATATATTTCAGATAAATAAAACAACTTGATTACTGATTAATTAAATGCTTACGTTTCAATACACTACAAAAAAAACCTATTTAGCGACTGAAGATTTCGGTCGCTAAACATGATAATTCGGTTGCTATACTGTGTAGCGACCGAATTAGCGATCGAATTAAGGGGGTAGCAGAAACCCTGGTGGTTAAATGTTTAGTGACTGAATTTGTATTTCGGTCGTAAATTTGCGACCGATATTTCTGTCACAAAATTATATATTTTGGTCGCCGTAAAGTTGGTCGCATGCTCAGATAACCGAATTTGGTGACCGATATTCGGTCGCTATTTTGGTCGCAAATTTTGAATTTTTTTTATAAAATTTTCCTGTAACTTAATCTTATCGACCAAATTTTGTTTTTCAACTATTACCCCATTGATTTTTAATTTATGATATAAACAAAATACACCAATATTTTTTTTTTGAATAAATAGAAAACGTAAATATGATGTACTAACGATCCAAAACACCACAGTCAATATGATCAAGAAAACATATACATTAATTAATGCAAGTTTAATAATTGTTTATAATTTTTTTTTAATAATGTACTAATTAACGATCAAAACATAAAAACACATCACAGTCAATAAGTACTAATCAAAATATCAAAACTCATCAATCTTCCAAAGGAATGAACATGTAGAAGCGAGAACCTCCAAGGTACTTAAACTTTGCCAATGCACTAGTGGACAACAAATACAACTCCCTGATACCATTTGTGTCTGTTGCAAAATATGGGCGATCCTCATGGATTACTATATTCCCATTGAACAGATTTCCACTTTTGTCTTCAATAGTCACAACACGCGGTATTTCTTATCCCCAACGACGGTAGAATGATCGCGGGATTGAAATCAAATCCTGCATATACACAAGAACAATTTAGTAACAATTAGTTTATGCCTTAACCATCATTACGTGAATCCGATCATTATTCTTAAGTTGATGAGATACTGTACCTGGTCTATATGGATGGTTGTCTCAAAACATTTAGTCGGATCCATTTTCTGATAAAACGATAAGGAAAACAAGTCATATGTCTAAACTTCATCAAGTGATAATAAGAAAAGATGGAAAGATCCATGTAGCATACTAGCATGTTAAAATAGAACAAAGAAATGCAACTTCACATTGCAACTTCACAGATTAGCAAACATACTAGTTTTCAGGAAAGCGGATGCTTTTACGTCATTTTGAAGGATGGTCATAGAGAGGACTTTTCCTACTGGAAATGCCTAGATAACCTAGTAAGGATGGTCATCAACAACTATTTCTGGAAAGCTCCATTGCCTAGTGAAACAAATGAGGAGAAAACCAGAGTTGCTTTCATAATATTGTGTACAGAGCTGCTTTCTAATGTGAATAATGTTTGAATGATGACGGCACGTCATGTGCCTGGCAAATTGTGCCCCACCCTTCATTTTATCTAACCCTATACTTAATCCTTCATTATCTAAGACATTGGCCTTAAGGCAGAATTAAAGAAAAACCTCAAACTTCAAGAATCCTTCAAGCACATCCAAAATATTGAATGAGCATGCGTGCCCTGAGAAGGTATGCATGCTCATTAATATTGAATCTCAAATAGGAAACTAAGGCTTTCGTAGCTTAATAATTAACTCTAGCAGAAAATAAAACCATTGACTTATAAGGATTGCAGCATACTTCAACAAATATATATATTGAAGCATATTTCAATACAAACTTAGATAAAATATAGTAGCAAACATCCTATTGAGCTCCGCTCTCCACTAACAAGTAACACATAATTGTCAAACACATGCATAACTTCTAAATTAGCAACACACAACAAGCATCCCGCCTTTTTGACAGGATCACATCCTATTGAGCTCTGCTCTCCACTAACAAACAACACGTAATTGCAAATACATGCATAAATATTAAATTATCAGCACACAATCAGCATCTTGCCTTTCAGGTAGGATACCTTCCTATTGAGCTCAGCTCTCCACTAACAAACAACAAGATATATAGTGTGTATAGGCCATCATTCAATTCACGAGAAATAGAGCAATGACCTATAATGCATAAATAAAATTAATCCTGTCAAATACTAACATTTAAGAAACTAACATTTAAGAGTTTGTTGAAAGCCATTAGGCCTTTTACTTTTGTCCTCTCTTTCTGTGTTTTTTAAATCATTAGTGTGTATAGGCCATCATTACCCCTCTACATTTTATTCAGACATTATCACAGCTAACATTGGTAAGATTATCCTCAATATGATCCAGTGGGTGTCATTGCCATTTCACACTATATTTTACCAAGTCAGATCAGCACTACAAATGAAAGAAATACACGAATGCATCTGCCAAAAGAAAAGAAATACAAAAAAGATAGCTTTCCACCTGCTGCAGCGCACAACCCCTTTATTGTTGTTCAATTATAATGCACCCAATTTACCCAATCACCTCAAGCATTCCCTGGCAACACCCAAGCAATTCATGCAACATTTCCAAATACATAGTATTCAAAACCACCAAAGTCACTTTCATTCCAATCCTCATTCTTTGGACGTTTTTTAATTCATGGTGAACCATAGTTCAAAATAAGTCAAGTAGTTGGGAACATGCAGAAATTAGAGCAAAGGAAAATTAATTTTCTCAAGTATGCTTAGTAAAGATGTATTTGGATTCACTATCCAAATCATGTCACAGTTGAAACGACAATGTACTTGAGTAATCTAAATAAGAGAAACAAGGATGAGCAAGCCTTAAAAAAAATATTACAGGACATAGATGGACTCAAGTTGTATTGCAGGGTGTAACATAATCATTTTCAAGGGACCTTGACCTTGGAATTCAACGGTGCAAGAAGTTTGAAAACAAATGTTTCCTCCCACCATCCCTCACTTACCAATCTCCATCGGAAAAAAGAATCTCAAAGGACAGCCATTAATTAGCCATCAAATTTTTATCAAACCTCCATACATTCATATACCCAAAAAAATATATATATATATAAAGTGTTCAACTCAACAATGAAAATTTACAAGTTGGGGTTAGGACCCTTGCCTCCACATTGACATGGTCTTCAAACTCATATTAAAATAGTCTTCCTTATGTCTAATACAATGTGCCTGTAATTTACTAATTACATTCTTGGCTTCATATTTGCTTATTTTATGCAGGGATGGCCATGAAACTTATAGTAGTCCTACTTCAAAGCATTACAGTCGAAGATATAGTGAATCAAGAGGAAGCTAACTTATATTATCTATCCAATAAGTTATTTAAATCAATATACCCCTACTGTCAAAATTTCTCTACTCTGGATTTCACTAGAACAACATCAATGATTAATTTGACAGCATAAATACCTATACTGATAGAACTTCCCTAAACCCTAACCTGAGATAGAACTGATCAGAGGAGACTGTGGGGGTGGTGGTTGTGCAAAACAGAACCCCTTGAGATGGTGGTGGTGGCCGGAGGAGGAAGTAACAACACTTGAGAGAGACATTGAGAGAAATTGAGACAAAGAGAACCGAGCAAGAGAGAGAGAGAGAGAGCGAGATACAGAGAGAGAGAGAAGAGGAGACCTTACCAAAGAAGCAGGTCACGGTGCTAAAGTGGTGGTTGTGGTGGCGGTGGTGGCGGTGGTGGCACGATGCTACTGGGAGGAGGAAGAGAGAGTGAGAGACAGAGAAGGAGAAACACAAAATGAAAAGGATAAGGGGAGAACCTTACCAAGTGGTGGTCGGAGGAGGACGAGACGCTGAGGGGCGGAGCTGCGCGGTCGGAACAGGGAAGGGGCGGAGCTGCATCGCTGCGTGTGAGAGAGAAGAGAAGAAAAGAGAGAATGGGGGAAGAGAGGAAGGAAATTGCGATTTAGGGATTTTAGTTTTAGAGACCGAACTATTCGGTCGCTAAATGAGTTAATTTGGAATTTGAATTCATAAATTTAGCGACAGATTTTTAAATCGGTCGCTAACACGCGCTGTTTTAATTTTTTTACGCGTCGTTTAGCGACTGAATTAATATTGGTCGCAAATATAAATAAAATTTAACCGTTGCATTTAATTTGGTCGTCAATTCGGTCGCTAAAAGTCATAAATTTATGACTTTTACTCTCCTTTAGTTAGCGACCGAAATAGCGATCGGTAACTCTGCTACGCTCTATTTCGGTCGCTATTTCGGTCGCAGTATCAACTCTAATCAGTGTTTCATGTAGATCCTACAATCGGTCGCCATTTCGGTCGCAAAAAGTAACCAAAAAATTCGGTCACTATTTTCGGTCGCTAAATAACCTTTTTTTTGTAGTGATAGCGGTCTTGAGATTCTTCGTCGGCTTCCTTCCCACCGAGCAGAAGAAGACCACGGCCTTCACACAAGGACATAAGATCAATAATTGCCAATGTTTACTGCATTTGCAAAACAGTTAGTGACAAGTCATATATAGTTATAATTAAATAATAACTTGTAACTTGTACTTACTCCTTGAGGTAAGGCGCAAGGTAGCAATGATGATTGTCTCGAGCAAGTATAGGTTGTATGTTCGCGACCATGTCTTCTAATAGAAGGAGAACATCACCCTGAATGAACATAGGGTCGATGAACCCATAAACGGCGAGGATGCCCTTATCAAGACACAAGCGATGCAAATACCTAAGATATTGATAAAACATGTTAATTATAATAATATTTAAAATTTAATTAGTTAAATTACAAATAAAATGTACTTACGTGCACCATAACGAGATGTTCGCGGTGCTAACCATTTCACCCTCAAGAGCCATCTCTATAATTTCCCTCCCTTGGATATACAAATGGTCATCACACCTGCCATCATGTTCCAACTTTACAAAAGCTGCACCCAACCCTAAAGTCACAACCTCTACAGCCAGACGTTTAAAAACATCTTGAGGATCCCCTTTGTCGATCCCCTAAACAACAACCACAAAACATTAGTAATCACAGTTAAGTTATTTAATTTGTAATTAATTGAATGATTAAATGAATACCTTGGCAGGAGCAAACTTCTCGGGTCTTCCTGGATCTGACCTTTTAGGTGGAACATCTTTTCCAACATCCTAAATAAAAAAACATAAAGCATTAATAGTAAACACAAATAAATTATTTCAATTGTAAATATAGAAAAACACAAGTAATTGAATACCTCAGATACAACAAAAAACCTGACCAATCTTCTTGGCTAGGGGATGAAGTTACCGGGGGCCTCGCCCGCTGTTTGAACTTCCTCGGTGGGCACAGGGAATCGAGCATCAGCATCTCGAATATCTTCAACCTGCACCATCACCTGATCATTTGCTAATGTACGGTGGTGTATGGTATTCCCCAAGTTGTGTGCCCTTCCCAATGCCACTAAGCGGCGATCATGATGATCATCAACATACAACTCATACCTATCAGGATCCTCATCATCATCATCAGGCTGATGATGAGGATCGCATGAGCCCTTAGTGCTCATATGGCCAGAGGGTTGGACACCTGTGTTTTGCATGGACATACCAGCCAAAGCTGCTAGTTGATGGGAAAACTGCTGGGTCATCTCCTGTCTAAGCTCATCTGCAATCTCCTATTTTAACCGTTCTCTATATGCATCATCAATCATGTGGCGTCGGTGTGAAGATGAACCATGGTATTGGCGAATGCCATTTCCCCATCCAACACCAATCACACGGCCCGACTGGTCTTGTTTACCGATGGCAACAGCTAAGATATCCTGGCGGCCTTTAGGAACAAAGGTTCGATCCTTGAGTGGCCTGTTCGTCCAAGGCATCCTATAACATATAGAATATTATGTCATATTACAATTAGGTAACATTGTTAAAATCACAATTAGAATTTAAACTATACTTATAATCTTCTCAGCTACATGGCGTTGTTGTTTTGGCTTCAACGACTCTAGAGGGGGGGGGGGGGGTGAATTGAGTTTTCAAAAAATATTTCCCTCTTAAAAACTTTTTCACAAAACTTTTCAAATCAGAGTTGCGGATTTGTGGCCTCAGTATCTTTTACAAAATCAATGAAGGGCTTATATAAAATCTTGAATTGGAAGATGATGAAGATAAAAAAGATTAATTCAGAATAGGTTTGAGTTCAAAAATCAGTAATAACAAAATACAGAAACTGATTAAGCCCTTAAAGATTAAGAACAAATTGTGCAAGTTTTAGATATAAGCATTAACAATCAAGAACAAACTTGCAGGTTTAAGTTTCAGCAATCAAGAATGGTTTTGATCAACTCAATTTTGAACACAGATAACACAGTCTTGATTACAATCGAACTCATATTTCACTATAGTTTATACAGATCAAGAACATAAATTATATTGAACTTTAAACATCAAAATCACAGGTTCTTGATCATATACAGAAAGTAAAGGAGTTTGAGTTTAGAGATACCACACAACCAGATTTATCCTGGTTCAATCACCTCCACTGTGACCTACATCCAGTCCCCACTCCACCTGTGGGATTTCACACACTAACACACAAGCTTTACCAGGTAGCTTGAAAAACCTTTACACCACAGAGCACTCCTTCAACTCGAGATACCACACTCTTGTGAAGAGACTCAATGTTCTTCCTTAGGGATACCTCACCCTAATCACTCAGAGAGACTCCCTTTCTCTTTACAAAAAAAAAGGAAAAATAGATTCCTAACTCTCAATAGTCAGATAAAAAATTTGAAGCACTTATGATTATTGAAACACTCTTTTTCACAATGAAGCTCAAACAAGAAGATTAATGATTTTCACAATTGATTTCGTGTAATTCTAATATGTTCAATGTGTTAATTGTGAAAGTGTTTCTTTGATCCCTCTTTATATAGAAAACAAGTTATAGTCGTTGGGATCAATTAAAACAAATTAGGATCTGATTAACAAAATATGTTTTCTTGATTCTGGTTCTTGAAATAAGATTCTGATAGTTCTTATAGAATTTGGGTCCATCTTGAAAATAACTGCGTCCATCTAGCCATTAAGATTTTACATTCGGATGGGCTAGTAGACGAGCTCCATATGCCACGTCATTGGATGGATCTTCTCATTAATATCTTAGCAAGTCCAAAGACATGTGTGGACGAGCGCTTGTATCACTTTAGTGGACGAGCACTTCTGTCACTTTAGTGGACGAACGCTTCTGTCACTTTAGTGGACGAGCGCTTGTATCACTTTAGTGGACGAGCACTTATTTTACTTTAGTGGACGAGTGGTTGTATCACTTTAGTGGACGAGCGCTTCTGTCACTTTAGTGGTAGAACGCTTGTATCACTTTACTAGACGAGCTCTTCTGTCACTTTAGTGGACTAGCGCTTCTATCACTTATGTTGGATGAGCGCTTCTGTCACTTCAGTGGACGAGTTCTTCTGTCACTAGTTGGACGAGCGCTTCGATCACTTGTGTTTGGACGAGTGCTTGTATTACTTCAGTGTTGGACGAGCGCTTTGTATTACTTTAGTGTTGGACGAGCACTTCTTATTTCTAAAAATCATTTTCATTAACGAAAACTTATTCCTTTTAATGCAAGTTATGAAAAAAGATTTTCTTCATGCATCTTTTTAGATGAGCTTTTTGTGACTAAGAGATTTCTTTCTCTTACAAATCATCTAAGACTTAAATCTAATTTCTCCTTTAAGCTCTTGTCTTGATGATTCCTTGATCTCTGTCTTTGCTCTTTGATTCATGCAGCTCCTTGATTCCTTCAAGTTCTTCCTTGAATATTCTCCTTTAATTGCTCACTGAACTTGTTGATTATTGCTTGATACCTGTCTTTATAATTTGACACTAAAAACACTTGCATACACATTAAATTGTATTTGTCATATATCAAAATCTCTAAGTCATTGAGTCTAACAATCTCCCCCTTTTTGATTATGACAAACCTTTTAACAAATTATAAGATTTTAGTACAAGTGCAGCAGACGCTAAGTGTTTTTGACAGATTTATATCATGCAGTCAGAGCAGAAGTATATCAGAGCAAAAAATAAATAAATAGCAGAGCATAATTTGGTTTACTCTCCAATTTGATTTACTCCCCAATAATCATGTAAGCTTATTAGCTCCCCCTCAACATATGCATGTATAATTTGTTATTATCCCCTTTCTCTATATCATACTTTTTCCTCCCCCTTTTGGTATCATCAAAAAGGTAAAGAAAAGAAACATTCAAAGTAATAGAGAAGGTAAACATTTTAAACATTCAAACATAGCATATAAAATTGTTCATGATAGAGGGATAGGTGCAGGGACAAATCAAAGAATAAGTGCGTCTATCTAATCTTCCTCCCCTTTTTGTTTTTCTTCTGTTTCTTTAGAGATTAGATATAGGATTGATCAACTATGCCCAATTTTCTTCTAATGAAAAAGAAGCTTTCCTTGTTCAAGGGCTTGATAAAAATATCTGCAAGTTGTTTAGTTGTATCAACATATTCAATCTCAATTTCTCTACTTTGTATATGATCTCTAATGAAGTGATGTCTGATTTCTATGTGTTTAGTTCTAGAGTGCATTATGGGATTCTTAGTTAGGTTAATTGCACTTGTATTGTCACATCTAATAGGAACTTGGTTTAGTTGCACACCATAATCAACTAATTGTTGTTTCATCCATAAAACCTGTGTACAACAGCTACCGGCTACTACATATTCAGCCTCTGCAGTGGATAAAGCCACACTAGATTGTTTCTTACTGAACCATGATACTAATGAGTTTCCTAGTAAATGGCAAGTTCCACTGGTACACTTTCTATCCAGTTTACAACCAGAAAAATCAGAGTCTAAATAGATAATTAAAGTACATGTAGCTCCCTTGGGATACCATAATCCCATGTCTTTTGTTCCTAACAGATACTTAATTATCCTTTTACCTGCTGTTAAGTGTGATTCTTTTGGATTTACTTGATACCTAGCACACATGCATACAATAAACATGATATCGGGCCTACTAGCAGTAAGAAAAAGTAGCGAGCCTATCATACCTCTGAATTTAGAAACATCAACAGGTTTACCTGGCTCATCCTTGTCCAGATAACAGGAGGTACTCATTGGAGTAGCCATCAAACTTCTTGATTAACTCATTGCAGTACTTGGTTTGGCTAACAAAGATTCCATTTTCAGTTTGCTTTATTTGTAGTCCAAGGAAAAAGTTCAGCTCACCCATCATTGACATTTCAAACTCACTCTGCATAAGACTTGCAAATTCTTTGGACAAATGCTCATTAGTGGCACCAAAAATTACGTCATCCACATATATTTGTACAAGTAAAATGTTGTCTGCCTTTTTCTTAGTGAACAAAGTTGTGTCAACTTTACCTCTTTCAAATCCTTTTTCAATGAGAAAATTACTTAACCTTTCATATCAAGCTCTAGGAGCTAGCTTTAAGCCATATAGTGCTGTAGACAATTTATAAACATGGTTAGGCAATTCATTATTCTCAAAACCAGGTGGTTGACCAACACACACTTCCTCTTGTATAAATCCATTTAAGAGAGCACTTTTAACATCCATTTGATACAATTTAAATCCCATTATGCAAGCATAAGCAAGTAGCATTCTTATAGCTTCTAATCTTGCTACTGGTGCATATGTTTCATCATAATCTATGCCTTCTTCCTGGTTATACCCTTTGGCTACCAATCTAGCCTTGTTTCTTACAACTATACCATTTTCATCTAGTTTATTCCTAAAAACCCATTTTGTACCTATTATTCTTGACAGTTCTTGGGTTTAGGCACTAGTTTCCAAACTTGGTTTCTTTCAAACTGGTTTAACTCATCTTGCATAGCCATCATCCAATGTTCATCAATTATAGCATCATCTATGTTCTTAGGTTCTACTTCAGACACAAATGCCATATGATTACAAAAATTTCTAAGAGATTGTCTAGTAGTTACCCCATTTGTAATTTCACCAATGATGTTATCAATTGGATGATTTCTGACAGTCCTCCATTCCTTTGGTAGGTCAGGCTGTTGTTATGTTTGCTCCTGCTGCAGCGATTCATTCTTTAAGCTTTCATCTTCTTCATTGTCCTATTTCTCATCTAGGAGATTTTTCTCAGTTGAATCTGCAAGATCATCAATAACAGAATCCTTTCCCAACCTTTTGGGGTTAGACTCATCAAATGTCACATGCACAGATTCCTCAATAGTTTGTGTTGTCTTATTATATACTCTAAATGCTTTACTAGATAGAGAGTAACCTAGGAAAATTCCTTCATCATCTTTTGCATAAAAAAAAGACTCTATTTAGCACATAGCAGGCTGTATTGACAGCATCTGCCCAAAAAAGTTTTGGCAAGCTAGAGTCGTTCAGCATAGTTCTTGCTATCTCCTCTAATGATATAATCTTCCTTTCCACTACTCCATTTTGTTGTGGAGTTCTAGGAGCAGAAAAATTATGTTGAATGCCATGCTCATCACAAAAGTTTTCAAACACTTCATTTTGAAATTCTCCCCCATGATCACTTCTTATAGAAACAATTTTCATGTCCTTTTCATTTTGCACAATTTTACCATTTTCTTAAATGCAGCAAATGAATCACTCTTATGAGATAGAAAATATGTCCATGTATATCTAGAGTAATCATATACTATTACCAATGCATACAAGTTACCACCAAAGCTTTTGGTTCTAGATGGACCAAATAAATCCATGTGTAAAAGTTGCAAGGGTCTAGTTGTTGAAACAATGTTCTTTGGTTTAAAAGAGACCTTAACTTACTTTCCTTTTTGACATGCATCACATAGTCCATATTTCACAAATTTTAGTTTAGACAAACCAACTACAAGATCTTTACAAATCAGTTTATTCAAGTGGTTCATGTGAATGTGTGCAATTCTTCTATGCCAAAGCCAATTCTCTTCTTCTTTTAAATAAGACAGCATGCAGTATTTGAAGATATATTATCTAAAACCAGCATATCGATGTTATATGTCCTATGTCCAATTAATTTCAAATTTTCATCATGCCAATTTTCTATTAAGCAACTATTGGAATTGAATTTTACCTTGAAGCCTTTGTCATATAGTTGACTAATACTTAATAGGTTGTGTTTCAGTCCCTCAACATATAGTACATCCTCAATGATTGTTGTTGAGTCACTTCCAATGTTGCCAATGCCAAGAATTCTCCCTTTATTGTTGTCTCCATAGGTAACACTACCACTTGACTTAGGGGTAAATGAAAAGAACTTGGTTTTGTCTCCAGTCACGTGCTTGGAACAGCCACTGTCAAGATACCATTTCACATTCTTGGCTTTCCAACACACCTACAAAACAGAATCATGTTTTTGCTTTAGGTACCCAAATCTGTTTGGGTCCTTTTGAGTTAGTTGCAGCAATAGTTCTTTTAGAACCCATATATACTTACATTCATTATAAGCAGATTTTCTGTAATGACATGTAGAAGCTGTGTGACCTTTTCTAGCACAAAAATTGCATTTAACAAATGGTGTGTTTGATGTCTTAGGTGCAGCAAAAAATTTCTTGAAAGATTTTCATGTATCTTAGGTTCATAGCCTATTCCAGCCTTATCATAAACACATTTTTGTTGTCCTAATAAAGCATTCAAGTTATCTCTACCATTTGTGAACTTGGCTAAGTCATTTTTCAGTTTTTCAACTTCTTTAGTCAATGTACAACACTTAGAACAATTAGAGTTAGTTGCAATCAAGATTTCTTTATCACTAGTAATTCTAGATATATCACCATTCAAATGATTTATATGTTTCTCCAACTTAGGACATTTATCACATATAGATGCATCTAAAATAGTAGCTAGTTTTTCTTTTAAATCACAATTTTATGTTTTTAATTCATCTAGCTCTTTGTTTAAAACAAAATTTTTCTCTTCTAGGCATGTGATGGTTTTCTTAGACTTATTTAGCAATCTAGCAAGTCTAATGGATTCTTTATGAAGTTCTTCAAAAGCATTTTGCAATTCATAATAAGAAGGTTGATAATTAGAACTTCACTTTCTGAATCACTATGATTGCTGGCCAACAAACACAAGTTTGCCTCCTCAGATTCAGTTTCGTCAGTGGAATCTACATCATTATCATCCCAAGCAATGTAGGCAATTCTTGGCTTTCTCCACTTCTTGTCCTTTGAGTCAAACTTTTCAGATTTGTCCTTCTTTAGCAGTTTTGGACAGTCAAGCTTCATGTGGCCAATCTTTCCACATTCATAGCATGTGATGTTGTTGGAAGAGTTGTGACCTTTGCTGAAATTTCTACTTTGAAAGGTGGATGGCTTTCTTTTGAAGTTTCCTTTCTTATTTAGGAAGTTCTTGAATTTTCTAAGTAGCATTCCCATCTCTTCTTCAGATTCAGCCTCTTGTTCTGAATCATCATCTTCACCGTCTTCTACTTCTCTGACTTGTGATTTCAGAGCCAATCCCTTCTTTCTTCTATCAGTTTCTTCACTCTCATTCAGTCTGTTCAACTCCAATTCATGTTCTTGAAATTTTCCAAACAATGTGGCAATGGTCATTGATGAGAGATCTCTGGATTCTGAGATTGCAGTGACTTTAGGTTGTCATTCTCTGCTCAAGCATCTCATTTCTTTGTTAATTTGATCCTCATTGGAGATTGCTTTTCCAAGACCAGCCAATTGATTTACAATGTGTGTGAATCGCTTTTGCATTTCAATCATAGGTTCTCGTCGATTCATTATGAACAGCTCATACTCATGTGTGAGACTGTTCATTCTTGCTCTTTTGACATCTGAGGTTCCTTCATGTGTTACTTGCAATGTATCCCACATCTCCTTTACTTATTTGTAATTTGAAACCCTGAAAAACTCATCACGGCTTAAAGCAGATGTTATAATATTCTTAGCACGTGCATTATATTGAACTCTTTTCTTATCATCCTCATTCCATTCAGTTTTAGGCTTATTTCTTGGAGCACCATTAGCATCTATAGTAGAAGGGACAAATGGTCCATTTTCTACTACATCCCAAATGTCTACGCCTGCTGCCTCAAGAAAGATTACCATTCTTTCCTTCCAATAGATATACTCAGATCCATTGAAGGCAGGAGGGCGTGCAAGGGAAGCCCCTTCATTCGAACAGTCATTAGAAGCCATACTCTTATAGCTGTTAAGCCAAACTTAAGATTTTAGCTCTGATGCCAATTGTTGTTTTGACTTCAACGACTCAAGAGGGGGGGGGGGGGGTGAATTGAGTTTTCAAAAAATATTTCCCTCTTAAAAACTTTTTCACAAAACTTTTCAAATTAGAGTTGCGGATTTATGGCCTCAGGATCTTTTACAAAATCAATGAAGGGCTTATATAAAATCTTGAATTGGAAGATGATGAAGATAAGAAAGATAAATTCAGAATAGGTTCGGGTTCAAAACTCAGTAATAACAAAATGCAGAAACTGATTAAGTCCTTAAAGATTAAGAACAAGTTATGCAAGTTTCAGATATAAGCATTAACAATCAAGATCAAACTTGTAGGTTTCAGTTTTAGTATTAGTTCAGTTTCAACAATAAAGAATGGTTTTGATCAACTCAGTTTTGAACGCTGATAACACAGTCTTGATTACAATCGAACTTAGATTTCAATACAGTTTATACAGACCAAGAACATAAATTATATTGAACTTTAAACATCAAAATCACAGGTTCTTGATCATAAACAGAAAGTAAAGGAGTTTGAGTTTAGAGATACCACATAACCAGATATATCTTGGTTCAGTCACCTCCACTGTGACCTACATCCAGTCCCCACTCCACCTGTGGGATTTCACATACTAACACACAAGTTTTACTAGGTAGCTTGAAAAACCTTTACACCACAGAACACTCCTTCACCTCGAGATACCACACTCTTGTGAAGAGCCTCAATGTTCTTCCTTATGGATACCTCACCCTAATCACTCAAAGAGACTTCCTCTCTTTTTACAATCAAATAAAACAAAAATTAGATTCCTAACTCTCAATAGTCATATTAACAAATTGAAGCACTTATGAGTATTGAAACACTTTTTTTACAATGAAGCTCAAGCAAGAAGATGAATGTTTTTCACTATTGATTTCGTATTAGTCTGATATTTTCAATGTGTTAATTATGAAAGAGTTTCTTTGATTCCTATTTATATAGAAAACAAGTTATAGTCATTGGGATCAATTAAAACAGATTTGGATCTGATTAACAGAATCTGTTTTCTTGATTTTGGTTCTTGAAATAAGATTCTGATAGTTCTTATAGAATTCGCGTCCGTCTTGAAAATAATCGCGTCCATCTAGCCATTAAGATTTTACATTTGGATGGGCTAGTAGACGAGCTCCATATGCCATGTCATTGGACGAATCTTCTCATTAAGATCTTAGCAAGTCCAAAGACATGTGTGGACGAACGCTTCTGTCACTTTAGTGGACGAGCGCTTGTATCACTTTAGTGGACGAGCATTTCTGTCACATTAGTGGATGAGCATTTCTGTCACATTAGTGGACGAGCGCTTGTATCACTCTAGTGGACGAGCGCTTCTGTCACTTTAGTGGATGAGCAATTCTGTCACTTCAGTGGACTAGCGCTTCTGTCACTTATGTTGGTCGAGCGCTTCTGTCACTTGTTGGATGAGCGCTTCGATCACTTGTGTTTGGACGAGCACTTGTATTACTTCAGTGCTGGATGAGCGCTTTGTATTACTTGTGTTGGACGAGCGCTTGGACGAGCACTTTTTATTTCAAAAAATCATTTTCATTAACGAAAACTTATTCCTTTTAATGCAGGTTATGAAAAAATATTTTTCTTGATGCATCTTTTTAGATGAGATTTTTGTGACTAAGAGATTTCTTTATCTTACAAATCATCTAGGACTTAAATCTAATTTCTCCTTTAAGCTCTTGTCTTGATGATTCCTTGATCTCTGTCTTTGCTCTTTGATTCATGCAGCTCCTTGATTCGTTCAAGTTCTTCCTTGAATATTCTCCTTTAATTGCTCACTGAACTTGTTGATTATTGCTTGATACCTGCCTTTATAATTTGACACTAAAAACACTTGCATACACATTAAATTGTACTTGTCATATATCAAAATCTCTAAGTCAATGAGTCTAACAGGCGTGCCTCTTCAGATCTATATTGTCCCGTACTTCTTTGTCGGGCTCCCTTCCATGCAGGATGGCGCGGTGGTGGAGGTGGATCAACAACTTCTGGATGATTTTCAGCGGTAGGATCAACCTGAGATGCTTCTTCCTGACGTCTTTTCTTTGCCTCTTCCACCATTTTCCTGTTAAGCCTTTTATATCCCCCACGAGACAATATATGGGGTGGAGATTCTTACTTTGGATTTCCTGCCCCTTTTTCCTCTTCAATTGTTATAAATAAAAGACATTTAAATTACATAAGTAAATTAATAAGATTAATTAAATTAATTAAATTTAGAGACAACTCAATTAAGTTAACCTGAAAGCTAGGATCATGTTGGCTCTGAACAAAGCGATCCCACGTCTCCTGGTCAAGAAACGGGTACACCTCAAGTGGGTTCTTCTGACTCAGATTGAATATGTAGTTTCTGTGTAGGTCTGTCTTAAATGCCCTCTACCGCCACCACATCCTTGTTTAACACTTTATGTCTTCCCTTATCTCTCTGTTCTGCATTGGTAAAGTCACATTTTGTTTTTTGTCTAATCCTTGTTTTGTTTATTTTATTTACTTATCTTTTAATTTGTCACATTTTAGCTTGTTTGGGTTGATGTTATTATTTTATTGTTGGGCCAAGCTGTTAGACTAATTTCCAAAAATAAAATAAAAAAAATATATCTCTTCAAAAATATTATTCCTTTTTGTTTAAATAAGAGAAAATCCTTTTTGAAAAATCAAAAGAATTGAAGGAAAATAAAATATTTTTAAGCAAAAATATTTTGTGTTCACACAACAATCTATGACGTTGATGTATGAAATTTTCATCCTCAAGTGTCATATGAATTGTAAGGGTTTATCGTATAACACTGTTTTCTTGAACCCTGTCTAAGAGTGAATTCCATTTTCTAAAAATAATAAAATATTTTCATTTTTTCTCTTTTAATGAGTTTTATTAAAAAATAAAAATATTAATTCGAGAAGCAATCTACGATGTTGATGTATGAATTTTCATCCTCAAGTGTCGTAAGGATTGTAAGGGTTTATCGTATAGCTTTGCTATCTTGGATCCTGTGCAAGAATGAATTTACCTTGAAATACAATTCATTTTCAAAATCATTTGCAAAAATAAAAATCCCACTACTACAGAAAAGGGTTTTAGTAGCGCACCTTTAATAACGTTTCTAACCGAAACGCTATTAAAAGAGAGGCGGAAGACATTTAGTAGCGCTTCCTTGAAGAAACGCTATTTTAGATATAACCTAAGACAGCGCTTCTACAAGGAAGCGCTACTAAAAGTTGTTTGGTAGGAATATATAGCACTTGTTTGAGGAAGCGCTATCTATTTGTGATGAATAGATAGCGCTTGTTTGAGAAAGCGCTATCTATTCATAACCTAAAGTAGCGTTTGTTTAAGGGAGCGCTGTCTATTCCTTACCCTAAAAAATAAATGTTTCCCTCCCACGCACACTGTCCCTCCACCGTTCAATTCAACCTTCCCCTCTCCGATTCTCTCACTTTTTCCTCAGAAATGAATTCCCTCTCTTTCTAGGGTTTCCCTCCTCTCAAATCTCCCACCCCCAAACCACCCTGTACCTCCTCCTCCTCCTTAACCTAATCAACTTATTAGCTATGGCTATCCGCGTCACCTTTTCCTTCTCCGGCTACGTTGCCCACAACCTCGTCTCCTCCGCCACCACTCGCGTCGCCAATTTCCGCTGCCTCCAAGAATGCTGGATCCGCTCTCGAATCATCGGAACCAACCAGAAACCCGACCTCGATCTTTCAACCGGAGTCCGTAATTTGCACTCCGATTTCAGAAGGCCCGAGTTGAATCACTGGGTCAAAAACTCTGCCTCTGCTTACACCAACCTCGCCGCGGAGATTCTCGGTGATGACTGTGGGAACCCCATCATGTTGGGTTTGATCTCGATGATGAAGTCAACGGTCTGTGCTTCTGGGTCGTCAACGGCGGCTATGGGCATTTTGGGTATTTCGTCGTTTAAGACATCTTCGATCATACCCTTCTTGCAGGGTTCGAAGTGGCTTCCTTGCAACGAGTCGTTTCCTGACGCCACAACCTGGGAGGTGGATAAAGGAGGAACGTCGTGTTTGGATGGTGCTGCTAATGCGGATCCGAAGGGTTTTGAGAGAAGCAGTTGGCTTTCGCGGTTGTTGAATGTTTGTTCTGAGGATGCTAAGGCTGCTTTCACTGCTATGACTGTTAGTTTTCTATTCAAATCGTACTTGGCTGAACCAAGGTCCATTCCTTCTTCTTCTATGCTCCCAACACTGGAAGTTGGTGATCGTATTTTAGCTGAGAAGGTTTGTTCTCAATCAAAAAACAGTTTCGTTGGTTCCTTTTTTTTGGTTAGTTTGTTAGAGGATTTAAAATTGCTATTTATATTTAGTTGATTTAGTTTCAAACATTGTCAATTGCACCGAACAATTTGCTGTCTCATTAATGCTTGATATTGGTGCATTTTACTTTGTACTTACTTTGTACTTGCTGTCTCATCTACGGCTTCGGAGGTGGTGCTGCAATCTACTTCTTTGGTCATGCATGGTTCTCATTTTCCCTACTTACTGTGTCTTGATGTAGCTTGGTCTGTTTTAGTGAGTTCATCCTTATGCACTATTGTCTATTGGTTGTTTCTTCTTTTAGCTGCAGTGAATACCTTACTTTGTAAAGGGATATTTTGATGATTCTTTTTGCTTGAGGGAGAGCTTATTTTCAATATGCATGATGGTAAAGGCCATGAAACATAGAAACCATGGCTTAGACAACACCATGCAGAATATATAGAAACCAAAGTCAGAATATGGTATGACAGGTTTAGACTGAAAGAGGTGGTGCATCAATGCTGTTATGTTGAGTTTGATTGGTATCAACTATAGCCTAAGCCAATGAATAGAGGATGCTGATGATGACTACTATGCAATGCAAAAGAAGTCCTAATAGGTGGCTACAATAGAAGATCATGCAACAGGAAAAAGTTTTTGATGTTTAAAAGAGCTGAATGTTGTGCTTTTTACTGTTTAATAGATAGAGTATTGATACTTGAATGGGTCTGAGTATAATGATTGTGAGAAAAAAAACTTAAAATTAAATTGACAAGCTTTTTCTATGTTCTGGCAGGCGAAGATTTTATCTTTATTGCCAATGATTGGCACACTGCTCTTCTTCCATGCTACTTGAAATCTATGTACCAGTCCAGGGGGATTTACAAGAATGCAAAGGTGATAATTTATTTACTTTTTAAGTGTATGAAATCAATTTTGCATTTCATGATCATTCTCAAGAATCTGATGTTCCTTTGGTCAATCATGGCAGGTTGCATTTTGTATTCATAACATAGCCTACCAGGGGAGGCATTCATTCTCAGACTTCCCTCTTCTCAATTTACCTATTGAATTCAGGAGCACTTTTGACTTCATTGACGGGTATGATACCCTTATCTTTCTTTTTAAAACACACATTACAACATGGCTTTTGTGTTTATATACTTAACTGTTCTACATCCAACCGTGTTCATGTCTCTTTTGTTTCTTTTTCAGGCATCATAAGCATGTGAAGGGAAGGAAAATTAATTGGATGAAGGCTGCAATATTAGAATCGGACAGGGTGTTAACTGTAAGTCCATATTATGCCCAGGAACTTGTTTCTGGAGAGGAAAGAGGTGTTGAATTGGACAATATAATTCGTTCAGCTGGCATCACCGGTATCGTGAATGGCATGGATAATCGAGAGTGGAGTCCATTAACTGACAAATACATAGATGTACACTATGATGCAACAACTGTAAGTAGCAGCTTCTTTTAAATTTGTTTCCTCATTGACATGAGCCACTGAAATCCATGCTCAATAAAACTGTCATTCTTAGGTCATCAAGCAAAACTTGTCTTTGAAAGAAGCCCTTCAGGCAGAAGTTGGCTTGCCTGTTGACAGGAATATCCCTGTGATAGGGTTCATTGGCAGGCTAGAAGAGCAGAAAGGTTCAGATATTCTTGTAGCAGCTATTTCAAAGTTCATTGACCAGAATGTTCAGATAATAATTCTTGTAAGTGTCTTCATTTGATTGTTGTTCTCTTTTTTTAACTGAGTCCATATTACTGATGATACTGATACCTAAACAAAGTTAAGCTTATGATTCATATTCTTGTTTCTTCAGGGAACTGGCAAGAAGAACATGGAGAAACAAATTGAGCAACTAGAGGAATTGTATCCTGACAAGGCTAGAGGGGTAGCAAAATTCAATGGTCCCTTGGCTCACAAGATTATTGCTGGAGCTGACTTTATAGTAATCCCAAGTAGATTTGAGCCATGTGGTCTAGTTCGGTTGCATGCTATGCCATATGGAACGGTAAAGTTTATATGCCTTTTTTTCTTTCCCTCTATTTCTTTCTCATCTATCTACACCTTGGTGTTCCATGACAACTTTTTTTGACTGTTTAAACATTAAATGGTGGTGTGACCTTGCAACAGGTGCCCATAGTTTCCTCAACCGGTGGACTTGTTGACACTGTACAAGAAGGTTTTACTGGATTCCACGCGGGAGCATTCAACATAGAAGTAAGTAGAGAAATAGTCTTGTTTAACTTTGATAGAGGGGTGAAACTTATAAGATTATAACTGGGTTTGTTCTTTAGTGTGAGGTTGTTGATCCAACTGATGTGGATAAGTTAGCTACAACTATCAAGAGAGCCCTTCAAATGTATGGCACCCCTACTTTGAAAAAGATGATCCAGAATTGTATGGCCCAAGACTTTTCATGGAAGGTAAGCATGCATCATGCTGTTGTGTGAAACGTCTGTTTTGCTTATGTCATGGCACACTACAAAGTGCAAAACATGTTTATACCTTTAGAGGTATAAACCATAAGAGGGAAATACAATTCATCTAATTATTGAGCAATTATGATACAGGGACCTGCCAAACAATGGGAAAAGGTGCTGTTGAGCCTAGGCGTCGCTGGCAGCGAACCTGGAATCGATGGGGATGAGATTGCTCCTCTTGCAAAGGAAAACATTGCCACTCCTTGAGCATCACCGTTGATATCCCGATTTCTAATACAGTCACGGTCAAGAACTTTATCAAACACTTGCATGCAGTCTGCTTGTAGATGGAGCCACCAGCTCATTGTTTGATCAAGGAGTTTAAGTTTTAAGGAAGGCACCTAGTAGTTTTATAATGGAACTTGAGTGTAAAGGTCTTTTTCAAGCAATGTATAAAACTTAAACTAACATAAGGTTTTTATTTTTTATTTAAAGCAAGGTCTATAAGCAATCAATGAAATTTGAAGTACCTAAGTTGCCTAAGTTCAATGTAAGTGAATAAAGGCCGAGCTGATGTTGCCAAAACTGTTCTTTATTTGGCATTGAAACTATGATATGAATCATATGATATGTTATCGGCATTATTCTTGGACTTATGCACCATTTCTACCCATTTCTAGGTACAATCAAGACTAATGCAAATTTAAGTTGTGTGCTAGCATCAAGGTTAACATGTTTTTATCACGGTGGGAAATGTATAAAAACAGTGAATAATGAAAAAAAAAAGGGGGGATAGGTAGCACTTTCTTGAAAAAACGCTGTCTAAAGTGACAAATAGACAGCGCTTCCATGAGAAAGCGCTGTCTAAAGTATGTAATAGATTGTCTTTAGACAGCGCTTTCTCAAGGAAACGCTACCTATTCCTACTTTCAGTAGCGCTTTCTTAAAAAAACGCTGCCTAAAGTGACAAATAGATAGGGCTTCCTTGAGAAAGCGCTGTCTAAAGTATGTAATAGATTGTCTTATTACCAACTTTAGACAGCACTACCTATTCCTACTTTCAGTAGCGCTTTCTTGAAAAAATGCTGCTTAAAGTGACAAATAGATAGCGCTTCCTTGAGAAAACGCTATCTAAAGTATGTAATATATTGTCTTATTACCAACTTTAGACAGCGCTTTCTCAAGGAAGCGCTACCTATTCCTACTTTCTGTAGCGCTTAAAAAAGCGCTACTGAATCTCTCCCACCTTCAGTAGCGGGTGAATAGATAGCGCTTTGAAGCGCTACTAAAGGCAAAAAAAAAGCGTTACTGAAGCCCTTTTTTATAGTAGTGTCCTTTTCTCGTGGAGATGCGGTGGTGACAATAGTGGTCTGGACAGCTTCGTGGTGGACCTGCTACACCCTCCAACGCTCACGTGCATACTTTATCAAATGCCTCCTCATATTCTTGGTATCCGGCACGTCAAAGGTGAGCTACATTAACACCAACAAATCAAGGAATTAGTGTACGATATTAATAAGATTAAAATAAAATAGATACAAACAAAGAGTGTAAAAGTATAGATAGAAGAATACTATCCCATATCTGTTCCTTCACTCCATCCGGTCCATTTTTCCAATTCTCAATAAGTATACTAGGCTTGTTTCGAGCAAGGGTCCCCACAAAACTGTTAAACTGATCGGCCATTGGCCCTATAGGATTGAGGTCATGATCAAAATCGATTCTTATCCTTTGATTTGCACCACGGTTGACGTTCAAATTCTTCATACGTGTGGCACGTCTACCATTTCTGCCCGTTGACGGGGCATTCGACCCGCTGCATGAAGGAAGGATATCCTCGGGATTAGCCATGTATGCCTGTGTAGACAAAAAAAAAAACATAATGTCAGTAATGTCTGGATAAATATCAAACATAACTTAATTTATAAATATCAATGTAAACATAACTTATAATATGACTTTAAACATTTATAACTTAAATTATACTTACACTGTGGTCCAGTAGTAAGGTTCTTCCATAACCCTTCCTGATGATCATCACGAGTGGCATATACATCATCCACTTCATTTTCCTCATTGAAAGTAGGCACCCGTGTTGAGAAAGAAGGAGTATCAGAAATATCAAGAGTTGAATCTTTATTTTCCTCACTACCATTAGACATGTTTTTACCCTGGAGAACCACTGACCACCTTTTGTTAGAAGGATCACGGATATAAAACACTTGTTTTACTTGGGATGCCATGATGGAAGGCTCTTCTTTATAACCCACCTTATCAAGGTCCACCAATTTGAATCCTAACTCATCAGTTTGTACACCGTTGTTACCGTCGACCCACTTACATTTAAAAACAGGCACTCTAAATTTAGTGTAATCGACCTCCCAGATCTCTTCGATGATTCCAAAGTACGATACGGATGCCATAACAGGGTTTGTATCTTTTGAACTAGAGAAATGCATGGACTCAGTCACGACCATAACCCCACTGTTTTGCATGGTACTTTTGTCATCCTGGGACTTTGTATAGAAGGAAAACTTATTGATATCGTACCCACTCCAGCATATGGCATCAAAGTTAGGCCCCTTTGCTAGCCATTTAAATGTATTAGAAGCAGTACCATCCTTTCCAATTTTTTCTTTAAACCAGTTCAAGAAAGTCTTATTATGCTTGTTCAAACACCATTTTTCATTCATGCGAGGGTAAGTTTCATTGATGATGCTTTTGTGCTCACATAAGTATGGTTCAACCTCATCAGTGTTATTCAATATATACAAATGTTCTTGAAGCACTTCCTCTCGATCCTTGCTTTTAACAGTAATACTTCGTGTACCCTTACCATCATATCTTCCTTCATGACAAGACTTCAGAATCTCTACAGGTTCCGCTTCTGACATGTATTATGTACAAAACTCAATAGCTTCTTCTGCAACGTACCTTTCAATAATAGATGCTTTAGGACGGTGTGTATTCTTCATATACCCTTTCAATATTTTCATGTATTGCTCAACTGGGTACATTCACCTTAAATAAACGGGACCACACAATCTAATCTCCCTCACTAGATGAGCAATCAAATGAACCATGATGTCAAAAAATGAAGGGGGAAAATAAATCTCCAATTGACACAAGATAATGGCTAACTCATTTTCCAAGTCATCGAACTTTTTAGTGTCAATGACCTTGCTACATATAGCATTGAAAAATAAGCACAACCTAGTAATGGCATGTTTGACTTTTTAGGCAAGATGTCACAAATGGCCACCGGTAGTAGTTGTTGCATCAAGACATGGCAATCATGAGACTTTAAGCCAACTAATTTGAGATCTTTCATTGAGTCAAGTCTCTTGACATTTGAAGAGTAACCCTGTGGCACTTTGATGCCCCGTAGACACTCACAAAAACTTCTTCTCTCTTTTTTCTATAAAGTATGACACTCACACACTTTATGTGGAGCTAACTGCTCTCATATACCCATCACAACTAGATCCAGACGAGTATTAACACCATCCTTTGTCTTGCCCTGAATGTTGAGAAGCGTTCCGATTAAACTGTCACACATATTTTTCTCCACATGCTTCACATCAATACAATGTCTTATCAACCTCTTCTTCCATATGTTCTTCTAAATAGCCTTTTTTTGGGTCTTCCCATAGATAACATTAATGTCCTTCACAAGTTCATAAACTTGCTCTCCAGTCAAGGCCACCGGAGCAATTTCATTCTCCGGAAGTCCATTGAAAGCTTTTCTCAATCTACGATAAGGGTGATTACATCGAAGAAATATATAATGCCCAAGGTAAACTGTCTTCCTTCCATGTTGCAGTTTATGGTATCATGTGCCTTCTTCACATATTGGACATGCTTTATTCCCCTTAACACTATTCCCGCACAGGTTCCTGTATGCTGGAAAGTCATTGATGGTGCAAAATAACATGGCACGTATTTTGAAAGTCTCACGACAATACCCGTTGATCACATCAACGCCTTCATCCCACAACATTCTTAAGTCTTCAATCGAGGGACTCAGATAAACATCAATATCATTTCCTGGCTGTTTTGGACCCGAAATCATCATACTTAACATAATGTATTTGTGCTTCATGCACAACCAAGGAGAGAGGTTGTAAATTACCAGGAGAACAGGCCATAAACTATGAATACTACTTAAGTTTCCATATGGATTCATTCCATCGGTAGCAAGTCCAAGCCTGAGGTTTCTGGGCTCATTGCCGAAATCCGGAAACAAACTATCAATTCTGTTCCATTGCAAAGAATCAGTCAGATGACGAAGTTGTCCATCACATTTCCTCTCATATACATACCATCTAATGTTATTTGCGTCATTTACATTAGCAAAAAATCGCTTGAACCGTGGAATTACTGGAAGATACCATAACACCTTCGCAGGCGGACCCTTGGTGACCACATCACAACTAGAATCACCATCCTTCACTTTGTAGCATGATACCCGACACCTGGGGCACTCGTGCATCTCTTCAAACTCTTTTCTGTACAATATGCAATCATTGGGGCATGCATGCATTTTCTTATACTCTATACCCATCGGACACAATATCTTCTTCGCCTCATAGTTTTGGGACGGCAATGTGTTACCTTCTGGAAGCATGTCTTTCAACAACTCAAGCAATTCAGTAAAGCTTTTATCACTCCACCCGTTTCTTGCCTTCACATTGAACAATCATAACACCACTGACAACCGTGTTGAATTAGTGCACCCCGGATACAAAGCCATTTCCGCATCACTGCACAAAGTATCATGCACATGTGCTCGCCGAAAAGACTCATGTCCAATATCGCGGATCATGTCCTCTAGTCCATCGTCCATATCTACGTCATCAGCGTCCTCTCTATGCGACACCCTTGGATTGTCTAACGATTGACCATGACATATCCATATTGTATAACTCTTACAAATCCCTTCACCAATAAGATGCTCCCGTATCTCCTCAGCTTCTTGTCGTCTCTCATTCAAACAGTTAACACAAGGACAATAAAACCTTCCATCATTACTATCAGGAGCATTTGTTTTTCCAAATTTTAGAAAATCTTCCACTCCATTCTCATGCTCATCATTAGTCCGTCTAGCATTCATCCAATCGTGATCCATGGCTACAACAATAACTTCGTACTTAGGCCAAGATCTTCATCAACTATTTCTTATGACAGGGTATGGCCCTATCCCATTCGAGAAGAAAATTTTTCATTATTCGTTTAACAGTTAGTCCTTAACTCTCATGCTCATACTTGACGAAATTTCGGCAGCATTTCCCATCAGTCTCTGGCGTACACGACTTGAACTCCATGAAAAACACCACAATAAAATATGCACTCGGAGAACGAAAGGAAATGCAACAGACCGAACTTTCATAAAGTATATAACATATGATAATCAATGAATAACTATTTTAACCGAATGAAGAAAAATTTTCCCCCCAAACCATCCAACATGGACAATTCAAGATTCAATACAATGAGTGGTACCTTAAACAAGTACACATGTTCATTAACATTGAATCTCAAATGAGAAACTAAGGCTTTACTAATTAATTAACACTAAAAAAAAATACAACACTCTAATCCCTAACTTAAAGCAAACAAAAATAAAAATAGAATAATAGGGAGGAGAAAGCTTACCGAGTGTGGGAAGAACACACAAATGGGGAAACGAAATCCTAAGACTAGAGAGGGAGGAAACATTATTTCCATGATTCAAAGACATGGATAAAATTCTGTTCTACCTGTTAAAAGCACAATGGCGTCTTTAGCACGGCCTTCAACAACAATTACACCGCCAGAATGACGACTCCTCCTAGTTGAATGATTGGGAACAATCCAACCTAAATCACCAGTATTCAGCCAGCCATCCCCATCTAAGATTTGATTTGTAGCTGAAGGATTCTGAAGCAAGAATGTAAATGTCACAACTTGATCTAGCATATGTCAATTAGATCACATGACATGCATGTGATGTGAACTCATAACTCATAAGCGAGCAACACTTTATGATTGCTATGACCATCATGTAGGTTGTTGGTACATCATTTTCATGACAAAATAGAATTCTTCATCTGAAGATTACTTACATAGCACCTGTTAGTGACCCCTTTATAAGCCCTTGCCTCAATTTTCAAGTTTGGCAGACAATCAAATATTTATATCAAAAAGAAAAGATCAAAGGCCTAATAAAGGAGATCAGCCTGTTTAGGATTAGAAGAAGGTATGGTCTCCCTTTGTTATACATCTGCTATCACTGACCACTTCTAGTAGAGAGGAAAATTCAGCACAATCTTCTTCACTCTCAAATATGAGGACAATAAATATATGTAGCTTAAATTTTACATAGAATGAAAATGTCTTTTTCATATAAAATAAAAGAAAAAACATATATTTGTACGAACAATTGCTCGTTCAAGTGATTACTCAAGGATTTGTACACCTGAGACATGTTAAAGCAAAAGAACAGAAGAAGAGAAGGTGAGAAATATACGTACCAGCGGTAGTGAGAAATTAGCAGCAAAATTGAGCAAAAGGGAAAACCCTAATCACCAATCCTTCATTTCCCAGCTCAAACCCAAATCACCAATCCTTCATTTCCCAGTTCAAACCCAAATCTCCTCTTTGTACCTCCAACTGCCTCACGCCGTTGTGTAGTTAGGTGGGAGATGAGAGGGTGCGCGATGGCTGGAGTAGCTGTGGTCGCACAGCAAGGGTTTAGTGGCGGAGAGCGGCGGCGTTTGAAGCTGGACGAACGACAAATGGTGGACGAAAGTATAGAGAGTGGAAGAGGACAGAGGGTAGGGTTCGAAATCTTTGAGTAGTGTGCAATTAGAGAAGGAGAGAGCTGGTTATATTATGCCAGAAATTTAAACATCGGTTAATCAAAAAACCGATGTCCAAAGTTATTACTGGTTTATTATGTTTTTTTCAATTTTCCACATTGGTTTTTAAAACAAACCGATGTTAAATAGTTACGACATCGGTTAATTAATGAACCGATGTTAAAAGTTTTCCATTTAATTTCAAAATTCATTTTTCCTTTTATTTTTAGACATCGGTTTAAAAAAATAACCGATGTCAAAATGTTTTAAAATCGGTTATTTAAGAAACTAATGTTAAAAGTTTTCAGATGAATTTCAAAAATGTCACCGCCTCGTTTTAGACATCGGTTATAAAGAAACCGATGTTAAATCTCCGACGTTAAATCCCTTTTCTGCACTAGTGTTGAACATTCACTCATGGCATTCATCAAACATATCAACATCATCATCATAGTAACAGGTCTAAACATGCCAAACAAAAACAAATCAGCATACAGATATCAAATAGGCAATTATAAACATGTTATCAAGCAAACAGTCATATAGGCATTTAATCAAACACCAGGTTCATGGGTTAACCCTTCATCTTACGCTACCCCATAGCCTACATGTTTATACTAGCCCTTCTCCCCATACCTGGTATGAAGATTCCGATTGAAAAGAGAGAAAGAAGATCCACTAGGGTCCCGCCTCACTAGCGCTTGTCTACAACCTCAAGAACGACAAAGAGACACTTTGGTTCAACTCTAAGATCAAGAAATCAAAAGGAAAATAGTAGAACTTTAGAGAAAGAACACAAGGGACAAGGTGCACGAATTTTACCTTTTCTAAAGTCCCAAACAGCAAGCACAAGAAACCCCTATTCGTAGCGATATTATCCTATCAAGAAGCGGTGAAGAACAGTGCAAGAACGGGTTCCCTAGAGAGAGTTTTAGGGAGAAAAACCATAAGGATTCAAAGAGGAAGGAGGGAGGCAGTTTTCTGAGTGTTGAGGTCGTGTAAACTTGGTTTAGGTCGAGTCTAATGGTATATATATGAGTTTGGGTCATCAGGGGCTGTTTAGAAGCACAAAAACACGTTTTTGATGTGCGTCGATTCGCAGGGCGAACCACTTTTCGCAGGGTGAACCCGAGTGTTCCAAAAACTATCTGTTAGGTTCGTGGGTGAACAAATGCTCACGGGGAGAGGCTGACAAAGTAGAATTGGGAAAAAAACACAAGAAATAAGACTTGTAGATAATTCTCTTAGCTTTCCAACGCATCAAAGATCACCCCAATCAGACATCTAGAACTCAAGATATGAGCAAAATGGTGAAACAGGTTATTGGGACTCTAAAACGAATGAACCTTTCTAAGGCTAAACCTCCCCAAACACGAACTTAGACATCAAGAAAAAGTATAAAAAGCATATATAAACATATATAAGCTAATTTTAACACATATTAACATTTATTAACGTAGGGTGAAATTCAGGGTGTTACAACATCAGTCAGGAGTGCGGAGGAGCGAAGTCAGAAACAAATATAGGACTTGATACAGAAGCAGTTTATTAGTCCTAGCGTATCCCCAGGGGGAGCTCCAATGTTGTTGGTGAAGAAGAAGCATGCCAGCATGAGGTTGTGTGTCGACTATCGATAGCTCAACAAAACGATCGTTAAGAATCGGTATCCCTTCACTAGGATTGATGACCTTACAGACCAGTTGATAGGAGCTTGTGTCTTCTCTAAGATAGATTTGAGGTCGGGGTACCATCAGATTCGGGTTAAGTCAAAGGACATCCCAAAGGCAGCGTTTAGGATGCGTTATGGTCACTATAAGTACTTGGTTATGCCCTTTGGTGTGGCCAATGCTCCTGCTGTGTTCATGGACTACATGAACAAGACCTATCACCCATACTTGGATAAGTTTGTTGTGGTTTTCATAGATTACATCTTAGTGTACTCCAAAACCAAGGAGGAACATGAGGAACACTTGAGGGTTGTCTTGTAGACCCTTAAGGAGAAGCAGTTATATGCTAAGTTGTCTAAGTGCGAGTTCTAGTTAGAGGAGGTGAGTTTCTTAGGACATATCATCTCTAAAGGTGGAATAGCCGTGGACCTGGCAAAGGTAGAGATGGTGCTCCTGTGACACCCTCTACCCCACATACATATAAAGCATTAAAAGATAGGGTCAATTAAAATAAAACATCATTTATTGAAATTAAACAACGGGTAGAGAACAGCACATAGTATCAAGTCTCGAAAAAATACAGAAAAAGAAAACATAACATGAATATAAGATAAACAAATCCCAATCCCGATGTCACACACGGAGCCGGTATAACCAATCCGGAAAAAAACCTCGGATACAAATTGAACAAACTAACTAACAACTGAAAACTGTAAATCCTAACTAAAGATTACCACCTTGATCAACAAGTATCAAGGCCCCCTTGGACACTAGGCTACCAAGGTACCATATCGTCATTAACACTCTAGCCATTATGCACTAGAGATTACCAACTTGACCATCATGCATCAAGGCCCCCTTGGCCACTAGGCTACCAAGATACAATAATCTTATCACTTGTCTTTGGTCTTCATGTGCCGTTGGTATTTTATTAAGTCTTTTAGAGAATTTGGGGTGAAACCCCTTCTTCTGTACCATTCTGGTTTTTGTTCTGCACAGGTGAGCACGGGCGTACTTACCCTTCAGCACGGTCGTGCTGAGTCTCAGTCAAGCACGATCGTACTGACTTTTGAGCATGGGCGTGCTTAGGTAGCACGCCCAATTCTGGGTTTGAATGGGAGCACGGGTGTGCTTCCTGTTGAGCACGGGCGTGTTCACGTACGTGCCTTGCTGTTCTGGGAAGAAGGGTCATAGACCCTATTGCCACTTGTTTCGGGACATTCTCTGATCCAATCCTAAGGCTTTTCTAATCCATAACTCATCAGTTTCGTTAATATTGAATTAGTATTCACGTCTTACAAATTAAAGGGGAATTAATCCTTTAGTCTCAATTATTTAATTGTCCTTAATCGCTCAAAGATTAATCCCTGGGGTCTAGCCAAGAACCATCAACAATAACCTCACCTCTCATTACTACGGTTCAGTCTTATGAATAAGGGGAACAACCTCCCTTAACATTGTTTGATAGATTTAACGCATTAATCTCATAAGGTTCACAACATCCATCAATTAGCCAATAACATCATGATATCATCATTATAATAATATACTCGTACATCATCAATTCACATGTTATGGCAAACAACATTATCATCAATAACAATCATGCCGACCTTATCATAAACAGTTGACATTAAATAGCAAAGGCATATAGGCATACAACATGTTATCAAACATAAAGGGTTATGGGAACCCTTCATCTTACGCTACCCCCAATCCTACATACTCATACTATTCCTTCTCCCCATACCTGGTATGAAGAACTCTCGTTAAACTGAAGACGCTCCTAAACCGGTTCCCTCGAACGGCTCGACGAACGATCCCAAGCCTTGGTCATCACAAATAGGGATAACCCATTAGTTCCCAATTCAAAAAGAGAAAAGGAAATAGAAGGGGAATAACCGGCTTACCTTACAAGACACTAACACGCATGTTCCTCTTCCAAATGCAGCAAGGATTCCAAGAACTAGGGTTGGTTCAAAGGAGGGAAAGAGGAAGAGAGGTTTCTGCTGTTTTGGGTGGCAGAGAAACCAAAATAAGGGTTGTACATAAAACCCTTGCGTACTGTTCCTATTTATAAACTCTGAGACTTGAGAACGGTCGTGCTCCACTTAGCGTCAGAGAGACGCGGCTGACTGCTGAGTGAAATAACCAAAGTTAACACAAGAACCGGGGGGGGGGGCTGATAGTGTGATTTTACATCATGTTTCCTGTATACTTTTGCATGCATTTTTCATATAGATTAGGCATTCTTTATTTGATTTTTGTTAGAATTTCCCTTGGAACGGGTGAAGCGGTTTCTTGGTGTTGTTTTGTAGGAATCAATGAAAAATCTGGTTAACTTAGAGTCAAGGGAATGAAGAAACAGTGGAGAATGCAATTCTGGGAATGCTCGCCCCGCGAGACTGAAGACAACCAGAAATAGCAGAATGTTATCCTTCCTGTCTCATCGCGCGAATCACACCTCGCCACGCGAACCTGAAGGCTGACTGTGCCAGAGAATGCAACCATCTCTGTGTCGCCTCGCGAACCGTGTCTCGCCTCACGAGCCTGAGGACCAGAAGCCATCACGCACAGGCCCTGATACTCATCACGGGCGTATTTGAGAAGGACCTTTCGGTTTCGCCTCGCGATCCACTCTCGCCTCGCGAGAGATCAATTCTCTGAAGACCAGATTTTTAATATTCGCCTCGCGAGTTACGTCTCGCCCCGCGAGCGCGGGAAACCCAGAACCCCTATTATAAGCTGTTTTAGAGCAGAATTGAAGGGGGATTGGATAGGGATATAAGGAGGCGGCCAAGAAACCCTAGAAAACGCCATTTCTGTTGCTGTGGTGGCTGGGTGCATCCTTCCATGGAGTGCTTCCCTTCCTTCATCTTAGTATCTTTTCTTTTCCCTTTTACTTTGATGATGTGTAGCTAAACTCCCATTGTTGGGGTTAGGGTAACTATTTCTGAATTCTCATGTATATGACTTGAATCTTGTAATATGGTTTTTACTTCTTTGTTGAGTGATTGATTTTGTGCTTAATGCTTGTTGTGGCTAGCACCCCCATGACTTGATTAGTGTTTTGATATGCAATTGGAAAATTTGTATTAGAACCGGAACTGAAATTAATCACCTAGTAAACCTTTTATCTAGGAATGGAACTAGGTTTATTAGCAATCGTGTAATCCCTAATCATAATGCAAATTCATTAATCTAGGCCACCTAAGGAATTAGGGTCTATTAGTGGTTTAGGCTCTTGTCATCCGAGGAATCGGGGCTTGAGTAATTTAGTGGATTGATTATCATAATTGAAGTAGAAACTGTTTATTAGTCATTTCATTGCATGGGGATGAAGTTTAGTGAACCTAATCCCAACATCTTTTATCATATTTGAAACCCATCTTTCATTGCCATCCAAGTGTTTGAGAAAATTACAAAAAGAGTTTGTTTTTCTTATTCTGTTTATTTTTACTTTTGTGGGCTTGATAATTAGTATAGAACTCTCTTCAATCCAAGAATCGCTTAGATAGTAGTTGAATTGGTACGTGCTAGTACTTGTCGCAGTCCTCGTGGGAACGATAAAATGGTCTCACCACCGTATTACTTGCACGACTGGGTATACTTGCCCAGATTTGTCAACAAGTTTTTGGCGCCGTTGCCGGGGGTTGTGTTTCAATATTAGCATATCTATTTCGGATACTAATTTAAGCAAAAATAAAAATAAAAATAAAAATAAAAATAAAAATAAAATTAAAATTTCTGTTATAAACTGTTTGCTGTCACTGTTTCTGTTTTGTTTTTGCTGTCATTTTTCTAGTGTGTTTGCTGTTGTTTGCTAACCTTTGCTAACACTCTTGTTTGCTAGACTGTTTGTGTATGCGAGGTACTATTCCAGCTGACCATCTCCTATACGATCCAAAAATTGAAAGAACAACTAGGAAGAATAGGAGGCAAGTAAGACAGCAGAATTTGTTAAGACAACAAGGAGAAGAACAAGAGACTTCCACCTCTCAAGTTTGTCAAGAAGAAATCAGGATGGCAGGCAATGGTGAAGATGCTCCACCCTGGAGGACACTTGGGGACTATGCCAATACAAATGTCAACCGGCATGTCACTAGCATAGTGAGGCCTCCAGTGAACTGCAACAATTTTGAAATCAAGCCAAATCTCATCAATATGGTTTCACAAAATCAGTTTACTGGGTTGGAGAAGGAAGATCCTAACAGTCATGTTTCCAATTTCCTCGAGTTGTGCGATACAGTGAAGATAAATGGTGCCTCCGATGATGCAATTCGCTTGAGGTTGTTTCCTTTATCTATAAGAGATAGAGCCAAGTCTTGGCTCCAATCACAACCAAGGGGGAGCTTTACTACATGGGATAACTTAGAGGCAAAATTTATGGCAAGGTTCTTCCCCACCTCAAGATTTGTGAAGACAAGGGGTGACATCATAAGCTTTGCTCAACAAGAAGGTGAGACTCTGCATGATGCCTGGGACAGGTTCAAAGGCTTACTCCAAAGATGTCCAAATCATGGGTTTGATGATCTTACTCAGATGCAAACATTCTGCAATGGACTGAGGCCGTCAACCAGGTATATGTTGGATGCCTCAGCTGGAGGTTCCATGAACACAAAGACAGCAGAGGAAGCATTGGTTTTGATAGAAGCTATGGCGTCAAATGACTATTTGATGCATCATGATCGGGGTCCCACATCAAGAAGGGGAGTGTTGGAGTTAGATTCACAAACTGCACTGTTGGCTCAGAACAAGCTCATGACACAACAACTGGAGTCTCTTACCAAGCAACTAGCTCAACTCCCACAACAACTCCAAACTATTCAAGGGACAACCATGCCACCCCAACAGGTAATGCGATGTGATTTTTGTGGAGGTGATCATGATAATGGAAGATGTGAGGCACCTCCTAGTTCCCATGAGGAAGCTAATTATATGGGGAACTATGGGCGGCCATGCAACAACCAATTCCCTAACAGTTACAACCAAGGGTGGAGGAATCAACCAAATTTTGGTTGGAAGCAAGATGCCGGACAAACAAGCAAGCCTCTTCCTACACAACTGCCTCAAGACCGGATTTCTAACTTGGAGAACACTCTCAATCAGTTCATGCAATTGTCCATGTCAAACCAGAAAAACATTGATGCTTCTATAAAGAACTTGGAGGTTCAAGTTGGACAGATTGCAAAGTAACTAGCTGAGCAATCTAGCAGCAGTTTTTCAGGTAATACTCAGACTAATCCTAAAGAGCATTGCAAGGCTATTGTGTTAAGGAGTGGTAAAAGCCTTGAGGAAGAGAGTGGTGAGCCCTTGGTGGAAAATCAGAGAGTTGATGAAGAAACAGAGGTGAATGCTGAAAAAATTGATTTGCATATGGAAAAAGGCAAAGGGGTTGTAGTAGAGGAGGAAGAAAAAGACAATGAAAAAGACAAGAGGGAAAAATTAGTAGATGAAAATTCGATTTTGAGGAGAACTAAAAGTCAGATTTTGAAAGACGGAGACAAGCCTCAAGTGATCCCCTCTTATGTGAAGCTGCCCTATCCTCATTTGAGCAAGAAAAAAGAGAAGGAAGAACATTTTGCCAAGTTCCTTGATATCTTCAAGCGGTTACAGATCAACATACCCTTTGCTGAAGCATTAGAGCAGATGCCAACCTATGCAAAGTTCATGAAGGAGTTTCTCACAAAGAAAAGAAAATTCAAAGATGGTGAGACTGTTGCCTTGACAGAGGAGTGCAGTGCAATACTTCAGAGGAAGCTACCTCCTAAGCTTAAAGATCCTGGTAGTTTTACAATCCCTTGCACTATTGGGAGTGTTGCTATTGGGAAGGCCTTATGTGACTTGGGAGCGAGTATCAATTTGATGTCGCTTTCAATTTTGAACAAGCTTGGAGGTGGAGAGGTGAAGCCAACAAGGATGGCATTACAACTAGCAGACAGATCCATCAAGCGTCCTTATGGCATTCTGGAAGACATCTTGGTTAAAGTGGACAAGTTTATCTTCCCAGCAGATTTTGTGATATTAGACATGGAGGAGGATGCTGAAGTTCCACTTATATTGAGGAGACCCTTTCTTGCAACCGGTCGTGCGTTGATAGACGTACAAAAGGGCAAGCTTCGACTCAGAGTGCAAGATGAAGAGGTTACTTTCAATGTGTTTGAAGCCATGCATCGCTCGAGTGATGAAGAGAATTGCTTCCACATGGATATTGTGGATGTAGTGGCCAATGAGGTCCTTGCACAACAACACCATTCCTCTACTCTTGAGAAGGTGAATATGAACTCTATTGAAAATCTTGATGAAGAAGAGGAGAAGGAATTAGAAGACTATTTGTGTGATTTGGAAGCCCAACCCAAGCAACTTACTGTGAACACTGAGAAAGAAGAACTCAAGAAGGATGAAGTCCAAGAGAAGCTCGAGTTGGAGCTTAAACCTTTACCTCCCCACTTGAAGTATGTCTTTCTTGGTGCAAATGATGAAGACCCTGTCATAGTGAGCAATTTACTTTCCAAATTAGAAGAGGAGAAACTTGTAAGGGTGCTTCGAGAGCATAAGACAGCCATTGGATGGTCCATCTCATATTTGATAGGTATTAGCCCCACGTTTTGTATGCACAAGATCATGATGGAGGCTGAATTTAAACCGGTGGTCCAACCGCAGAGGAGGCTCAATCCTACTATGAAAGAAGTGGTGAAGAAGGAGGTGCTGAAACTCCTTGAAGGCTGGAATGATATATCCGATTTCTGATAGTGCTTGGGTGAGTCCGGTGCAAATGGTTCCAAAGAAGGGTGGCATGACCGTTGTGCACAATGAGAAGAATGAGTTGATTCCAACTAGAACGGTCACCGGTTGGTGGATGTGTATAGATTACCGGAAGCTTAATCAAGCTACTAGGAATGATCACTTCCCACTTCCATTCATGGACCAGATGTTGGAGAGGTTGGCCGGGCAAGCTTACTACTGTTTCTTGGATGGTTATTCGGGTTATAACCAAATTGCGGTTAACTCGGAAGACCAAGAAAAAACTGCTTTCACATGCCCGTTTGGAGTTTTTGCCTATCGGAAGATGCCTTTCGGTCTTTGCAATGCGCCTGCGACATTTCAAAGGTGCATGCTTTCCATTTTTTCCGATATGGTAGAAAAATATATTGAGGTTTTCATGGATGATTTTTCTGTTTTTGGTTCTTCTTATGATAACCGTTTGTCTAACCTTGCTGCTGTGTTAAAGAGGGTGCATGGACACCAATTTAGTCTTAAATTGGGAGAAGTGTCATTTTATGGTGCAGGAAGGCATTGTGCTTGGGCACAAAATTTCAGCAAGGGGGATCGAAGTAGATAAATCCAAGATTGAAGTGATTGAGAAACTACCTCCACTAGTGAATGTCAAGGGTGTGAGGAGTTTCCTTGGGCATGCAGGCTTTTACCGGCGGTTCATCAAGGACTTTTCAAAGATAGCCAAGCCTTTGTGTAGCCTTTTGAACAAGGACACTACATTTGTGTTTGATGCTGCTTGTCTTACCTCTTTTCAGATTTTGAAAGACAAGTTGATTACTGCTCCCATTCTTGTTGCACCCAACTGGCAGTCACCATTTGAATTAATGTGTGATGCCGGTGACTACGCAGTTGGGGCAGTTTTGGGACAGCGGAGGAACAAATTTTTCCATGCCATTCACTATGCTAGCAAGGTTCTCAATGAAAACCAAGTGACTTATGCAACAACTGAAAATGAGTTGCTAGCTATAGTGTTTGCATTGGAAAAATTTCGTTCCTACTTAATTGGGTCACAAGTCACTGTTTTTACTGATCATGCTGCAATTAAATATTTGTTGACTAAGTTAGATTCTAAACCAAGACTCATAAGATGGATTCTGTTGTTGCAGGAATTTGACTTAGTCATCAAGGATAAAAAGGGCAACGAGAATGTGGTGGCTGACAACTTGTCCCGGTTGGTGAATGAAGAGGTGGCTGCCAAAGAAAAAGACATTCGGGATGAGTTCCCGGATGAGGCCTTATTTATGGTGCATGAAAGACCATGGTTTTCCGACATGGCAAACTTCAAGGCAGCCAACATTGTCCCGAGGCACCTCACTTGGCAACAAAGAAAAAAGTTCTTCCGGGATGCCAACTATTTCATATGGGATGACCCATTTCTATTCAAGGTTGGACCGGATGGCTTATGGAGGAGGTGCATTAGTCAAGAGGAAGCAAGATAAGTTTTGTGGCATTGTCATAACTCTCCATATGGTGGACATTACAATGGGGATCGGACAGCTGCAAAGGTCCTCCAATCTGGGTTCTTTTGGCCCTCAATATTCAAGGACTCTTTCAATCATTTGAAGAGTTATGACAAATGCCAGAGGACCGGGAATATTTCAAGGAGGGATGAGATGCCACTGCAGAATATATTGGAAGTTGAGGTATTTGACTGTTGGGGCATTGATTTTATGGGTCCACTTCCACCTTCATTCTCCAATGAATATATCTTAGTGGTGGTGGACTATGTCTATAAATGAGTGGAGGCCATTGCAACTCCAAAGAATGATGCCCAAACAGTGATCAAGTTCATCAAGAAGAATATCTTTGCCCGATTCGGTGTCCCAAGGGTTCTTATAAGTGATGGAGGATCTCACTTCTGCAACTCACAACTGGGAAATGTGCTGGCCAAGTATGATGTGAGGCACAAGGTGGCATCCCCCTATCATTCTCAAACAAATGGGCAAGCGGAGGTCTCTAATCGAGAGATTAAGAGAATTCTAGAAAAGACTGTGGACGCTTCAAGAAGAGATTGGGCAAAGAAGTTGGACGATGCCTTGTGGGCCTACCGGACTGCACTGAAAACTTCTGTGGGGTTATCCCCGTTTCAGATGGTCTATGGAAGGGCATGTCACTTGCCCGTAGAGTTGCAGCATCGAGCCTTTTGGGCGTTGAAGTTCTTGAATTTTGATGCCACTCTGGCGGGTGAGAAAAGAGATAATGCAGCCATTTACAAGCAGCGAGTTAAGACCTACCACGACAAGAAGATCGTGATGAAAACATTTCGGCTGGGACAACAAGTTTAACTGTTCAATTCCCGGCTGAGATTGTTTCCGGGTAAGTTGAAGTCTAAATGGTCGGGACCGTTCATTGTCAAGGAAGTCACACCTCATGGAGATGTGGAAGTGGAGGATCCCACTTCAAAAAGGACCTTCAAAGTCAATGGCCAAAGACTTAAGGCCTACTTGGGTGGTGACTTCGAGAGATTGATCTTAGCTGTGCACCTTCATGATCCTTGAGGTCATCTACCCGTCAAGCAAGTGACGTTAAAGAAGCGCTTATTGGGAGGCAACCCAAGTTTTCTTTTCATTTTCCTTTTGTTTTTGATTTTTAACTCTCGAATAATTTGAGAAGATCAAGAGTTTTCTTTTACTAATAAATTTGGCAAGTGTTTTCAGGGTAAAAAGGAAGGAGGGAAGATCAAGAAGACAAGAAAAAGCAAAGCCAACACCCGCCGCCGCCTTGGTAAGTCGTTCCAATTTTTATTTCCTTTCTCCAACTTGATTGTTTACATTGGGGACAATGTAAATTCTTAAGCTTGGGGTAGGGGTATTTTGCATTTGCATCTTTCATGTTGCATTCATATAGTTTTGCATGATAGGTTTGCATGATCACACAATTAGATTGCCCTTGTTTAGATTTTGTATCCAATTGTGAGAACTAAGTGCCAAATAACTTGAGATAGTGAATGCTTGAACCCATTTTTTTTCATTCTTGTGATAAGGCTGCAAATGAAAATGCTTGAGATGAACTGTGATAGTTGATAATTAGCATATGGTTTCATAGATTTGTGTTGCTCACTGATTTTTGAACTACTAAAATGTGAGATTTTGAGCCAAAGGGGTACTCACCAAATATACCCCATTCCTTGTGTTAGAGTGTTATTCCTCTTGGACTGTATTTCTCTAGAACTTGACTTGAAACCATTTTGAAGCTTAAAAATTTTTGAAAACATTTTTGAAAATGATTGAGGCACTAGGTATTTTTCTGGCCTTCTGAGCTTTGAATGATAAAATGCTACCCCTTAGTTACCCAATTTTGAACATGAAAGAATAAAATACTTTTCTTGGTACCTTGAAATTTATTGATAAATAATGTTTGATAGGACCTTCTAAAGTATTGCACAAAAGGGTAAAAAGGTAGTTGAAAAAAGTTTGGGATGAAAGAATCAGAAAAATGTTCTCTTGAGCTGAAAAATCTCCCCTTCTCCAAATAAAAGAAAAACAAAGAAAAAGAAAAATATATAGAGAAGGGGATGACAAAAAGAAATGAGAAATAAAATGAAAAGAAAGAAAGGTGGCGAAAGTGAATTGAAACCCAAAAGGATAGTTTAGAAGGTGTCATGATTTGCAATGATTGATAGTTTGTATAGCATTTTGAAATGTTCTTTTCTTGATTTCCCCACATAACGATTAATCCCTTGGCCACGTTACAACCAAAGCAAAAGACCTCTTGATTCTTATTTGTTTTCATTAATAAAGTAGAGATTGGTTGATAGTCAAGCCTATGGTAGAATTCATTCCTTGAGGAAATTGAGCGAATTGTCTTATGTCCCTAACACTTGAGTGAGGTGAGAAAGAGAGCCAAGCAAATGAACAAGCTTGGGGTGAGCCTCGGGTGAGAAAGAGTGCCCAAATCAGTGAGGATATGAGTCTAAGGAACCTAAGCGTCTAATTGGACTTGAACTGATTGTCTCTTGCTGAATTGTTTGAATTACTTGGATTAGTTTTTACTCGGGTTCTTGATTCACTATCCATGCTTTGATTTTATTTCTCTTCTGGCCTTAGGGATTGCTTGAGGACAAGCAATTGAATAAGCTTGGGGTGATTTGATAGTGTGATTTTACATCATGTTTCCTGTATACTTTTGCATGCATTTTTCATATAGATTAGGCATTCTTTATTTGATTTTTGTTAGATTTTCCCTTGGAACGGGTGAAGCAGTTTCTTGGTGTTGTTTTGCAGGAATCAATGAAAAATCTGGTTAACTTAGAGTCAAGGGAATGAAGAAACAGTGGGGAATGCAATTATGGGAATGCTCGCCCCGCGAGAGGTTACTCGCCTCGTGAGACTGAAGACAACCATAAACAGCAGAATGTCATCCTTCCAGTCTCGCCGCGTGAATCACACCTCGCCACGCGAAACTGAAGGCTGACTGTGCCAGAGAATGCAACCATTTCTGTGTCGCCTCGCGAACCGTGTCTCGCCTCGCGATCCTGAGGACCAGAAGCCATCATGCCCAGGCCCTGATACTAATCACGGGTGTATTTGAGAAGGACCGTTCGGTTTCGCCTCGCAATCCACTCTCGCCTCGCGAGAGATCAATTCTCTGAAGACCAGATTTTTAATATTCGCCTCGCGAGCTATGTCTCTCCCCGCGAGCGTGCGAAACCCAGAACCCCTGTTATAAGCTGTTTTAGAGCAGAATTGAAGAGGGATTGGATTGGGAGATAAGGAGGCGGCCAAGAAACCCTAGAAAACGCCATTTCTGCTGCTGTGGTGGCTGGGTGCATCCTTCCATGGAGTGCTTCCCTTCCATCATCTTAGTATATTTTACTTTCCCTTTTACTTTGATGATGTGTAGCTAAACTCCCATTGTCGGGGTTAGGGTAACTATTCTGAATTCTCATGTATATGACTTGAATCTTGTAATATGGTTTTTACTTCTTTATTGAGTGATTGATTTTCTATGCTTAATGCTTGTTGTGGCTAGCACCCCCATGACTTGATTAATGTTTTGATATGCAATTGGAAAATTCGTATTAGAACCGGAACTGAAATTAATCACCTAGTAAACCTTGTATCTAGGAATGGAACTAGGTTTATTAGCAATCGTGTAATCCCTAATCATAATGCAAATTCATTAATCTAGGCCACCTAAGGAATTAGGGTCTATTAGTGGATTTAGGCTCTTGTCATCCAAGGAATCGGGGCTTGAGTAATTTAGTGGATTGATTGTCATAATTGAAGTAGAAACTGTTTATTAGTCATTTCATTGCATGGGGATGAAGTTTAGTGAATCTAATCCCAACATCTTTTATCATATTTGAAACCCATCTTTCATTGCCTTCCAAGTGTTTGAGAAAATTACAAAAAGAGTTTGTTTTTCTTATTCTGTTTATTTTTACTTTTGTGGGCTTGATAATTAGTATATAACTCTCTTCAATCCAAGAATCGCTTAGATAGTAGTTGAATTGGTACGTGCTAGTACTTGTCGCGCAGTCCTCGTGGGAACGATAAAACGGTCTCACCACCATATTACTTGCACGACTGGGTATACTTGCCCAGATTCGTCAACAGGGGGTTGAATTGTGTTTACAAACTTTTTAGGAAACTTTGAAAATAGTTGTTGCAGGCACAACAAGCAGAACTTTAGATAACATAAATTTAGACGACCGATATGTAACGCCCCAATTTTTCTGCTTGTTTGTAATCTGTGATTATGTGAATAATTAAGTTTTTTATTATTATAAATTATAAAGAATTATTTTAATAGACAGAATTTCATTATTATAATTTATTTTATATTAGTAATGTGCAGTTGAATTTTCGGTAGTAAATTTCAGACGTTTACGGTCTAGGTTTTCGCTGTCAGTTAGACTCTACTAACCCCCCAAAAAAAAAATTGATACACAAAAAATCAAAATTTTAATTTTCTAACCCAGTTGTGATTATTTTTATGATTTTAGAAATTATTTATTTTAATATGAATTTTCTAGTGGAAAATTTACAAAGAAAAATACGATTAGTTTTTACCGTTGAAAAACAATTGAAACTGGAACGAACCAAATTTATTAAATCCATATTTTTTCCAGATTTTGAATAGATATGATTGAGGTAAATAGTGACCCTTGTCACTATTTAGCACTATTCCTTACACCATGTAATTATTATTTTCCATATTACAAGAAAAACCCCTTTTTTATAATTTCTAAATTTGGTTTAAAATTGTTAAAAAATTGAAAAATCCCATCCTCCCTTGGCTGAAGCAGCAGCGCCCCCCCCCCCCCCCGTTTTCTATAAATACCCTCATTTCACACTTTGCTTCATTTGCTCATTTCTTCTCCCTAACCAACACTTCTCTTACTAAAGTTACTATTCAGCATCTTCAACCTCCAGCCTTTTGAGTTTCGAAGCAAAGAACCATCCTCATCTTCATCTCTTTCTCATCACCATCATCATTTAGAGGGTATAAATTCTCAACTCTTGCTCTTTTCTTACATGTTTCTAATATCAACTTGCATGTTAATAATTTTTGTTGTAAGTTGATTTTCCTTTAGTGCATGTTCATGAAACCAAATTATTTCAAGTCCTACTCATCCTCACAACCATCTTCAACCCTTGCATCACTAGTGGAAAATATACATTAGACGGTAAAGGTTTACGTCAGTTAACCAAAAGCTAGACGTTAAAAAGGAGGCGGTGGCAGTTTTGTAAATAGCAGAGTTCATTAATTCAATTTTAACGTCAGTTGTTTTAATGACTGACGTTAAAAGTGAAGTGACTCACTTTTAACGTCAGTTCAATAAAAACATGACGTTAACATCGAAGATTTTAACGTCAGTTCTATAAAGAAATGACGTTAAAAGTAAGTCACTTCACTTTTAACGTCAGTCCTTACATCAACAGACGTTAAAGGTTATTTTAATAATTTTTTTTATCTAGTATACGATCCCTTCCGCATTGCCTTCCTCAAAGTTTCAGTTTCACATGAATTGCTTTGATGTTTTGTGTTTCTGTTTTGAAAACTATAAGTTGAATCAATAACCCAAACCGGATCTCATTCATGAAGTGTAATACAGAAGAATGAGAGGGTTTAAAATCCTATAAAAAGTTACATTGAAAGGGTTTAAAATCCTATAAAAAGTTACATTGAAAGGGTTTAAAATCCTAAACATTAAAGCTACATCCCATCAGAGAGTTTTATGAAATATGCCAAAGGGAAAACTATACTCCGAAGACCTCAGAAAACTGGGGGGCATGAGAGAGCTCAAGAGAGAGGCAAAAACAGGTGCACTAGATCTGTTTCAAGCAAAGGCAGTGGTTCCAGAGACTTCCAAGACGGGCACTTGCTGCCAAAGCTGAGGTTTTGGAACTGTGACCCCCGAGCACCTGATTAGCCCTCCAGCAGCTGATTCTCCGGAAGGTGATAAGGTGAGCAACTCACATAATGTAATTTAGTCAAACTTATCATCCATGTAATATAATTTACTCAAACTCAGAAGTTGTTTGACCATTAAGACAAAGACCTTTGAGTCTAGGAATAGGAAGAAAGAGTGATGAAGTTAATCTCCACGGTAGAGCCATATTGTGAAGCAGAAAATTAAAAGGATGGAAGGAAGCTATTTATAGGAGCAGGGGATGAAGTTACTAAGCTATTCTGATTTTCTTGAAAACTTACCTATAAACTTAATGCTCATTAAGAGGATTGAGTTACAAGGTGCATGGGTAAGTAGCACAGTACAGTCAAAGGAATGAATGTTTTTGCAGATATCTATACACTTTTAACGTCAGTTTTTTAAAAACGGCGTTAAAAGTGTTTTTCAAATAAAAATATTTATTGTTAACGTCGTTTTTATACAACTGACGTTAAAAGTTTGATTTTTACTTCAGTTAAATAAATAGCTGACGTAAATAATCCTATATATTATAAACGTGCAGAATGAATATTGGAAATAATGTAATTAATATACGGGAACTTGACAGTCATAAATTAAGTTGATGTTAAAAATGAGGTGGTGTGTAAACTATTTGCGTCAGTTCTATAAATAACTGATGTAAATAATTATGAAACTCATTTCATTGGTTGTCATGTCCCTGTTGTCCCTCTTAACGCAGATCACTCCATATAGTACTGCGGTTTATTTCTAAACCTTTTTTTTATACAAGTTTATTTTTAATTTTTATTAATTAGCTTGAATTAGTAAACAAATTATTGTGCAAATTAAAATAAATAAACACTTAACATAAAACAAGTTATATGTATAATCAAATCGTATGACATTGAAGCGATTCATAAGTTAAAATTACATGATTAAAAGATAAAAAATTTCTGCAACATAGCCCTAAAATATAAAAAAGTTTCTGCATCAACATCATTTTCTTCTCAGTCGTGTCATCAGAAACTCCAATGGATGCATCACCTCCCTCACTTGAATTCCATGATGCAAAGTAAATCCTCAGTCACTAGCAGCGAAAGCAAAGTGAAATGGATCTTTGCATCTTTCTTCTTCAGTGGAGTTCCTTGATGCATCATCTTGAATCCATAATCACTTGCTTCCAAAGCAAAGTGAAAGGGATGACGGGGATGAAATAAAGTGAGAGAATCACATTATGTGATTCACCCAACCTTAATATCCATGTAATGTGATTTACTCAAACTCAGAAGTTGTTTGACCATTAAGACAAAGACCTTTGAGTCTAGGAATATGAAGAAAGAGTGATGAAGTTAATCTCCACGGCAGAGCCATATTGTGAAGCAGAAAATTAATTAAAAGGATGGAAGGAAGCTATTTATAGGAGCAGTGGATGAAGTTACTAAGTTATTCTGATTTTCTTGAAAACTTATCTATAAACTTAATGCTCATTAAGAGGATTCGGTACAAAGGTGAATGGGTAAGTAGCACAGTAGTCAAGGGAATGAATGTTTTTGCAGAAACTAATAAACCTTTAACGTCCGTTGTGTAATACAACTGACGTAAGAAGTTGTGAGTGTTTTTAACGTCAGTTTCATAATACAACTTACGTTAAATATATGACCTTTACCGTCAGTTTTTACTAAAAACTGACGTAATAAGTGTGAGAGTTTTTAACGTTCGTTTATTAAGACAACTGACGTTAAATATATGATCTTCAACGTCAGGTTTTACCAAAAACTGACGTAAAATGTTGTTTTATTTTAATTATAACGTTTACCCCCGCGCGCCTTCTCCACTTCTCTGTACGTCTTTTCTCTTTTCATCACGCTCAACCCTCACTCTCGCTCTCACTATGCCCTAATCGCGAGCTCATCTCCACCACAACCACTGCGAGGGCTTCTTCGCCACCACCGTGAGGTACACTCTTAACCCCTAACTCTGTCTTTCCCGCTCATTCTTTGCAATAACTTGACATCTCTCTTTCCCCTTCCCGCACACTAACTCTCCTTGTCCCTCTGCTCTCAGTAACCACATCGAACGTTGGCCACCACTCGAGCTTCCCCCCCACCACCACGCGAGCGCCTATTTCTGGTGAGTCTTTAATTAGGGCACATTTTTTTATTTTTGGTTTTGAGTGCATGCATGTTGCTCTGTTGGTTTGAAACTGTAGTCTCAGTAGTTGAAACTTGAAACTGTGAGTTTGAGTTGTTTGGAATGTCTCTATTTTTGGTTTTGAGTGTATGTTGAAACTGTAGTCTCAGTAGTTGTAACTTTAAACCGTGAGTTTGAGTTGTTTGGAATGTCTCTATTTTTGGTTTTGAGTGCATGTTGCTCTTCTGGTTGATCTGTCACGGCCGTGATGCTCATCACGGCTAGGCCGTGATCAGTTTTGCCTATGAGGGTTTGGTTCAGTTGGCACGTTACGGCCGTGATGGACATCACGGCCAGGCCGTGACCAGTGCTTGGCAATCTTCAAAAACTATAGTTTTCAATCTCCCGTATTGTCCTTATATTGGATATATAGATGTTTTGTATATCTACAGGACCTATCTAGTTATTTTTATTTATACTTCTGTATTTATTTTAAGTTATAATCTATGTTAATACATATATATTGTTTCTGAACAGGCATACATATGGATCAGTCGGATAGCCCACATGCACGAGAGGACACTGTGGGGGTTTCGCAGGACCCGATCACACCTACGCCTGATTCTAGTGTAAGTTTACATGTTATATACTATCTTTAGTCCTTCTTGTTAATGTAAGTTTATAATGTTACAACCCTCTATTTTATCATTTTTTTTGTCCATACAGACATCACAGGCTTATAGGAAACGGGGTAGAGGAGCCACCTCGTTGAAGAAACTAGAGAAGGATAAGCAGAGCGGACAGAAGCTTGAGGTGTCCTTCGATGCTAATCTAAATGCCCAGGGACCCCGTGCTAAAGAATTTAATAAGTGGGTGTTTCTACAAGCGAAGCAGCACGTAAGCATCAACTACAACCATTGGAATGACGTTCCACATAACGTTAAGGATCAGATTTGGGAGGCTATCACGGTATTTTACCTTTACATTCGTTTGATTTACATTATTAGATAATTATCCGAGTCATAATCCATCCAGTTGTTATATATGTATCTAATGTGTAGGTAGCTTGGACTGTGCCAAATGACGAGGATCATCGTCATAAATGTATGAAAATGGCATCAAAGCGTTGGAATGGGTTCAAGCATGATCTTACCAGGTACTATGTATCTGGGAAGAAGCGGCTTGATAAAATGTTCTCGGATTATCCCTAGATTGATCAGGATACTTGGGATATGTTTGCCAGGAGTCGACAGGATGGAGAATTTCAGGTTGGTTGATTAAGTTAATTTTGTATGCTTATTATAGATCATTTAACTGTATTTAATTATGTGTTTTTGTTTGAATAGGCTAAGGCAAATAAGGTTCGACAGAATCAGGCGAAGAACGTCCACCGCCACACCATGTCTCAGGGTGGGTACCATACTCGGATCCAAAGATGATGGCGGATAGGCTGAGGGCGAAGCGGGAAGAGCACTCTGCTAGGATTGAAAGAGGAGAGGTGCCCGAGGGCACACCATCAAGTCCTCCATCGGACATCGACCGCGAGGATGTCCGGTTAGCCTACCGCATGACAAAGGCGAGATCTTTTAAAGTTGATGCCACTCATGAAGTGGCGGATAAGATTGTAAGTAAATAATTAACTTGATTTCAATTGATATTTGTATAGATATTTGCAACACTTTTCACTTGCACGTTTTTTCATTTTTTTCATTGTAGATGGATCTTAAAGCAAAATCCTCCCGGGCGCATTCGTCCCCTTCGGGCCGGCAGGGCGTCTTGATGACTCGCTCTAGGCAAGAAAGACCATCCTGGTCGGGTTCTCGGTGTTCCCGGGAACGTGACCATCAAACAATATTATGGCAAGTCTGCTTCATGAAAGTGGGTGGTCAATGAAGCATCAATTTTGGCTGACATTACTCAGCACCTCATGTCCAACCCAGATATTACAACACATCTGATGCAAGGCTTAATAGCCAACCCAGAATTCAAGCAGGTGCTTGCCAGAGAGCTTTCCTCCGCTCGGTACATCCCAGGACACCGTAGGGCTTGCCAACGCTTCACATGTGAGCACAAAAGAGAGTTTTAGTATGGCACATGTGGAGGACGATGAGTTGGCAGCTAGGGAGCGGGAGTTGGAAGTCCAGCGCCATGAGCATGAGTTGGAAATGAAAAGGCGTTAGCTTGAGTTGGACTCCAAACGACGTGAGCTTGAAATGTTAGCAAAGGTATTTATTCATTATTAATGTCCAAATTAGTCAAATAATTACTTGTTTTTTTTTAATTATCAAAAACTTATATATTTTATTTTTTCTAAACTGAAGGCCAAGTCGACGTCGGTGTCGCTGTCACCTATCACTCGTTTGTTCTCACTTAGTGAGGATTATGCGTTTGAGATTTTTGAATGTCCATTGGATAACGATGGATGGGTGGCACGCCCGGATCAACAGAGGATATTTTCCTTCGTTGGTGACGATCTCGAACGCGCTGCGGAAATAACGTCTGGATGAACAGCAATGTCATCAGTCTCTGGTGCACGTAAGTTAATTTTAATTTTATAACTTATTTATTTTTGATATTTTTCCATTTAATAATTTATTTTAATTTCAATATATATATTTTTAATTAACATCCACACCTTTTCATATCTTAGGTATTTCCATCGTCTTCAGCTTGATAAAGGCGTTGCATCAGTTTACGGTTTCTTAGATCCGTCAATCCTTCTGCCCGAGTTCTTTGTTGGCGATGCATTGAGTAAATACTTAGGGAACTTGTTGGGAGACAATCCGAAAGAATTATATCTGGCTCCCTACTGTATGGTGGTCGCGCTGTCGCGCACGCGCCAAAAAGGTCGAGCGGGTTTAAAAGTATAGTATAGTGCGACAACTCGGATGTCGTCTCTAAGGACTCTGAGAATATTACTTTTCACAAAAATAAGTTTTGGGGGGGTTTGGATTGGAATGCAATTAAGAACAAACAAAACAGAGCAATCAAAAACAAAGCAGTTGAAAAGGGTTTATCAGTTATCAAACAACGATTAATCTCTTCAAAGAATTCTCAACTATCCTTGGTTAATGTAAACCCAAGCCCTAAGCGATTCTAATCCCTTTCGATTCACGGTAACAACTAACAACGTAATTGCTACTATGGATGCAAGTTCCTATTCCCGAAATAACAAACGGGGTTAAGCGCTCATGAACGAACGAACATGAATGAACACACGCGAAATAACAAACGCGATTATGTATAGGAAAATAACATCACTGAAACAAATCAATACAATACTACACACTCCTGAAATAACAAACAGAAATGTGTAATATGGTATTGAAAAGGGAAAAGCAATTACAATAGGGTTTTACAAAACCTCAAGTATAGAGAATTCCCAAACAGTAGACTAATCCTAGAACTTAGTTCTCCATAACAAACGAAATTACACAGAAAAAAACGTAAAACTAAACAATGGAGAAGCAAGAGTCCCTACAAAATATTCAGAACAGCCTTTTATACAATTTCAGAATTCAGAAGGCTCGCGAGGCGAACAACCATTCGCGAGGCGAATTTCATGAACTGTCAGCAACCCTTGGCATTCTCGCGAGGCGAATTTCTGCTCGCGAGGCGAGGATATGAAGAGTTTTCTTCTTACGCCCGTTATGGCCATCAGGCTCCAACCGTGATGCTCTCTGACTTCCAGACTCGCGAGGCGAATTGATGCTCGCGAGGCGAGACTCTTCAACTTCAAAACTGCCACGGCCATGACCTTCTTCACGGGCAAGCCGTGATCGTCTCTGACTTTTTCAGGTTTGGAAGACTCGCGGGGCGAGACCTTCTTCGCGAGGCGACCCAGAGACTTAGCAATTTCTTGGAACAGTCAGGCTTCGGGGTCGCGAGGCGAGCATGGCTTTCGCGGGGCGAATCCCCTGTTCTTTATTTTCTCAACTTCTACTTAACCTGAAAACAAGGAAATAAGCATAAGTGTATTATTTTGACTTAAAACTTGCTAAATTAACTTAAAACTACTCTAGAGACTCAATACCTTGCTTGAGGACAATCTAATCTAATTTGGGTGAAAATACGATATAATTTGCACAAAACCCTGGTCATACTAGCTATAAAACTAGATGAGCCAGAGGCTTATCAAAATACCCCAAACTTAAACTTTGCTTGTCCCCAAGCAAACTAAGACTCAAAAATCAAAAAGACTCGGGACCTGGCAAGCTTAAAAGATTCAACCAACATTGCACAAATTCAAGCAACTTCAAAGACAATTTTTCTTCATTGTTTCCCCCTTTTCAAACAGAGCAATCCCCACATTCATTTATTCCAAACAATTGAGAGTTTCATCATGAAAACAATCAGAAATCTAAGCAGGGAATCTAAGTCACACACAAGAGGGGATCACCAAATCCAAACAACTGCCTTCCTCACAAGGGCATTATTTGTTCACTCGATCCCACTCGGTTTATGTCGGGCTAACAACTTGCACTCGGTTTCACTTTTCAAGTACACTTCCCACAAATTTGCTTTTCATCTCAAAATGGTTCCCACAGAGAACATGCAAGCAACATCGAAGGTCTTTATTGGGTTGTAATGGGGCCTGGCTAAGGGTAGGATATACAAAAGGAACTAAGTCAAAGACCCTAGGAACTAAGAGAGCATGAACTATATTTACACATAGAAATTCACTTAAGCTCCTTTCTTTATTTTTTTCTTTACACTTCTGGGTGGCTACAGCTCTTTTTATTTCTTTTTGGCATTTTTGTCTTTTTATTTTTCTTTTTTTTTTTTTTTTTTAATTTGTACATTTTTTTTTTTTTTTTTTTTTTTCAATCCCAACAACATTTTACACCACGCAGCCACCCCAAACTTTAGTTTCTTGCACCCATTCTAAGATTACATGCTCTCCTAATCCTAAGATCGGGTTAACATGGTTTTCCAGATTTTAGGGCTTATAACATTAGGTTATCAAGAATTAACAGGCTAATAGGCTCAAAAGGGCTAACTAGGGAACATGCATTAGGAATTGGTTTATTCAGGCCAAGTAGCTATTTACAAAGAAACTGCCTAAATCATTTGCTACACACATATAATCATGCAACCCAAAAAGAGATTCAATCAAATCCAGGGAAGTGCAACTTGAAAGTGATTTTCACACATTTTAAAACATGTTGGAGGCTCAAAACCTCACCTGGACATTATTTGCAAATTATTTGAACAGAGATACTATCCCTAGTGTGTGTTCCCTATCACCCCAAACTTATCATTCATCATGCTATCATAACAGAATCCCAAGGTTCAGTTTTCAATTTCACATGGGAATCACAAAAAATTTTCAAATTTTTCAGCCTAGGGGGAATCATCACATGTCAATCATGCAAGCAATCTGTGCAACATCAATCAAAATCTAACAAACTTGCCAATCAAAAGACTCAACACACAAATGCTCCTGAGCTTCTCAAATTATTCAGGAGCTTTTATTCAAAGGAAAGAAAACTTTATTCTAATTCCCTCCCCCACACTTAAAACATGCATTGTCCCCAATGAACAATGAATTATAAGATCATAGTGAGGGAAAGGAAAAGAGTACTCCCGATCAAGTGCGGTGTAAGCGGGAGCTGTCACACGGATCCCATTCCTTGCAGTCTAAGTCCAAAGAGGTAGAGAGGCCTCCGGTGCTCCTTCATCTTCTTCATGTTTCTCATCCACCGCACCGACAATCTTATCACCCGCTAAACATGCAGCAATCTCAGCACAAACCACAAAATGGTTAGCGTTAGTACAATCAAGAAAAGAAAGAATATCATCACAAAGGGAATTAAGTGGAGAATTAGAAAACAAGTTCTCATGGTTATCCTCAATAGTCTCAGATACCAGCTCAATGTGGAATACAGAGTGCTCTTCCGCTGGATGTTTCATAGCATCAAATATGTTGAACTTTGCAACTATATCCCCAAACTTCATAGACATGGTTCCATCACCCACATCAATGTTAGTCTTGGCTGTCTTCATGAATGGCCGGCCCAGGATGATTGGTGATTTACTGGAATGTGTCTCGCCTTGCCATGTCCAAGATGTAGAAATCAGTTTGGGAAGATCGGATCATCAACTTGCACTAGTACATCTTCCACCATTCCCATGGGGGCGGCACACAGTCCTGTTGGCCAAATCGAATGGTGATACTGTGTACTTCAAAGGACCAAGATCCAGTTTGTTAAAGATGGAGGTAGGCATGACATTGATAGATGCTCCCAAGTCCAACATGCAGTTTTCAAACTTCTTGTCTCCAATAGTGCATGGGATAGTGAAGGTGCACGGATCCTTGCACTTCGGTGGCGATGTGCCTGAGTGAAAGCAACAACTTCTTCTGGCTTAGACTGGATAAGCGCTGAGACATTTCTTCCCAAGTCAACCCTCTCATTAGACTTCATCTTCCTCTTGTTGGTGCATAGGTCCTTGAGAAATTTTGCATATCTGGGCACTTGCTTGATCATATCCAACAGAGGGATATTAACACCAACCTTTCTTAACACATCAAGAATTGCCTTCTCTTTATCTTCACCACCACTCTTCAAATTTTTCTGGATTCTGTGTGGGAATGGAATGGGTGGTTTATACACTCTCTCAGTTTCAACTTCAACCACCGGCTCAGGAGTAACTTCAACAGTAGGCTCAGGAGTAGCCTTCATAGTTTCTTCATTCTTTCCAGAAGTGGCCTCAACAACCTTTCCAGACCTCAGAGATATAGAACTCACATTGGGATTGGAGGCATTAGGATTGATCACTGGCTTGTCTTTGGCAGTGGGTTGTTCCTTGACCTTGCTTTATATTATTTATGTCTGTAGCCATCTGTCCAATCTGTGTATGCAATGCCTGAATACTCGCTTAGTTCTCTGCTGAAATTGTGCTGTGAGGGCCTGGAATCGTGCTGGAACTGTAGATTTTGTGCAGGCATTTTTTCAGCCATTTTATTGAGCATGTCATCTCTCGAAGGTCCGGAGGGTCTTGAAGTAGTCACTGGAGGAGAATTCTGAGGGTGCCATCGGCTGTTGGGATGAGTTCCCATACCGCATGATTAGGGTGATTACTCCGCTGGGATGGTACCTATTTGTTGAAAGATCCGGAATGCTGTATCTGCTCTGGTTATTGCCCCGATTATACTTGATGGACTGCAAAGGCTTGAGGTGATTGATGTTTGATCCTCCTTGCAAAATAGGACAAGCTTCATATGGGTGCTCGGGAGAACTGCACATGCCACATAACACCGCAGGCTGAACCCTATCCATCACCAATTTCTCTACCAAGGAAGTGAGCTCATCAATTCTATCATCACTGTCATGGTTGGAAGAGGAAGTGCGGACCTCATGTACACCTCTAGTCTCAACAGAATTTCTTCTTGTAGTGAATTGCTGGGAATTCAACGACATGTTCTCAATAAGTTGCTTAGCGGCCAGGTGGGGTCTTGTCAACCAATGCTCCCCACTAGCAGACATCCAAAATATTCCTATCCATAGGCTGCAATCCTTCATAAAAATATTGGATGAGGAGCTGTTCGGAAATTTGGTCTTTGGGGGCAACTAGATGTCAACTGCTTGAACCTCTCCCAATACTCGGCTAGCGACTCATTTCCTTGCCTTATTCCACAGATTTCTTTCCTAATTGCAGCGGCTCTGGAGGCGGGAAAATATTTCTCCGAGGAAGAGCTTCTTCAAGTCGTTCCATGTGGTAATGGAATTCGGCGCAAGGTATAAAAGCCAATCTTTTGCAGCTCCCTGGGTGAGAATGGAAAAGCCTTCAACTTGATATGATCCTCGAGTTACTCCTTCTTGCATCAAATTTGTGGAGCAGACAACTTGGAACTCCTTCAAGTGCTTGTGTTTCACTTCGCATGCAAGACCATTAAATCTTGGCAACAAATGGATTAGCCCAGATTTTAACTCAAAAGGTGTGTCAGCACCAGGATAAGCAATGCACAAACCATTATAATTCACATCAGGGGCAGCAAGCTGCCTCAAAGTCCTTTGGTCTCCCATGTATTCAAAAGCAGTTTTAAAATTGGTATCACTACTAGTGCTAGCCCGAAATTCCCTACGGAGTGTGTGCAATGTTCTTTCAATTTCCGGGTCAAAATCACACAGTTCAGGGCAATTAGACCTAGTAGCCAGACCAATTCAAAACAAAACAAAATAAAAGAAAGGAAGAAAAATAAAATAAAACAAGTTGCGAAAAATAACAACTCAGAGTCCCCGGCAACGGCGCCAATTTTTGGTCGCGCTGTCGCGCACGCGCCAAAAAGGTCGAGCGGGTTTAAAAGTATAGTATAGTGCGACAACTCGGATGTCGTCTCTAAGGACTCTGAGAATATTACTTTTCACAAAAATAAGTTTTGGGGGGGTTTGGATTGGAATGCAATTAAGAACAAACAAAACAGAGCAATCAAAAACAAAGCAGTTGAAAAGGGTTTATCAGTTATCAAACAACGATTAATCTACTGTCAAGAATTCTCAACTATCCTTGGTTAATGTAAACCCAAGCCCTAAGCAGATTCTAATCCCCTTTCAGTTACAGTAACAACTAACAACGTAATTGCTACTATGGATGCAAGTTCCTATTCCCGAAATAACAAAGCGGGGTTAAGCGCTCATGAACGACCGAACATGAATGAACACACGCGAAATAACAAACGCGATTATGTATAGGAAAATAACATCACTGAAACAAATCAATACAATACTACACACTCCTGAAATAACAAACAGAAATGTGTAATATGGTATTGAAAAGGGAAAAGCAATTACAATAGGGTTTTACAAAACCTCAAGTATAGAGAATTCCCAAACAGTAGACTAATCCTAGAACTTAGTTCTCCATAACAAACGAAATTACACAGAAAAAACGTAAAACTAAACAATGGAGAAGCAAGAGTCCCTACAAAATATTCAGAACAGCCTTTTATACAATTTCAGAATTCAGAAGGCTCGCGAGGCGAACAACCATTCGCGAGGCGAATTTCATGAACTGTCAGCAACCCTTGGCATTCTCGCGAGGCGAATTTCTGCTCGCGAGGCGAGGATATGAAGAGTTTTCTTCTTACGCCCGTTATGGCCATCAGGCTCCAACCGTGATGCTCTCTGACTTCCAGACTCGCGAGGCGAATTGATGCTCGCGAGGCGAGACTCTTCAACTTCAAAACTGCCACGGCCATGACCTTCTTCACGGGCAAGCCGTGATCGTCTCCCGACTTTTTCAGGTTTGGAAGACTCGCGGGCGAGACCTTCTTGCGAGGCGACCCGGAGACTTAGCAATTTCTTGGAGCAGTCGGGGCTTCGGGGTCGCGAGGCGAGCATGGCTTTCGCGGGGCGAATCCCCTGTTCTTTATTTTCTCAACTTCTACTTAACCTGAAAACAAGGAAATAAGCATAAGTGTATTATTTTGACTTAAAACTTGCTAAATTAACTTAAAACTACTCTAGAGACTCAATACCTTGCTTGAGGACAATCTAATCTAATTTGGGTGAAAATACGATATAATTTGCACAAAACCCTGGTCATACTAGCTATAAAACTAGATGAGCCAGAGGCTTATCAGAACGCCATTGGCAGTTGTTCGTACTTCACCCGTCTAGGCATACTGTCATATTCTTCTGCTCTCTCCACCAAGATCCGCCACCGAAGGTGGTGGAAGCTGTAAATATGTAAGTAACTAATCTTAAATTTAATTTAAGTTATAATATCAGATGTAATTAGTATATTACACACATGATATATGAGTTTGTTAATTGACCGACATGATTATTTGTTTATGATAGCGCGCTGAAGGCGAGTAGCATAAGTTGCGCCAACGGGAGAAGTAGGACTTCTAAGGCTAAAGAAAATCCTGTATGGAACATCCTCAAGGTTTGGTAGTTTATTTATCAAATAATTAATATTATAATTACTAATTTATGTGTATATTCAACTGACGTTGAAATTAATTTTGTTGGTAGTCTCGATTTCAAACTGACAGTTGGTCGTGCGGCTATTATGTGATGCTTCATATGCTGAACATAGTCTCCGCATCTATTACCGATGGATGGAAGAAGGTAATATTTAAACAACTTGTTAAATTATATATTATAGTTTTGAAAATGACTTGCATTGATGTTATTGTTATTATTTGAACGTGTCTAGGCATTTATCGACCAATCGCCTATTGAAGAAGATGAGTTAAGAGACTTGAGGATGCGCTTCGCTGAATTCTTCTTCAAGTATGCGGCTGAAAAAGGAATTGACAACATACCTCCGCACTACTTAGATAAATAGTTTTTTTGTTAGACTTTAGAAACTAATTAATAACATGTATATATATATATATATATATATCCTTAGATAGTTTTGTTTTTTAGACATTGGAACTAAAATTTATTTATATATATACATGGGTTTTGGTTTTAAGTCCCCCCATTGTTCAATTTTCCTTTGCAATTCTGTAATGTGTGTGATATTACGTGTTCTACTGGGGTGAATGCGGGGATAGGCGAGGGAGTGATATTTTAAAACTGAATTTTAAAAAAAACCTATTAACTTCAGTTTTATCAAACAACTGACGTTAATAGTATTTGATAAAATATAAAGTACACTATTAGCGTCAGTTGTTTATTAAAACTGACGTTAAAATTAAACCTTTAACATCAGTTCTTTATAACCACTGACGTTCGTTTTAACAAAATTAACGTCAGTTGTCTTAAAGAACTAACGTTAATTGTTTTATGTTTAACGTCAGTTGTTTAAAAAACCGACGTTAATTTTTACAAAATTAACGTCGGTTTTGTTAAGGAACCGACGTTAATAGTTTTATATTTAACGTCAGTTCTCAACTGACGTTAAAATATTAACTATTAACGTCAGCTGTATTTACGTCTGTCAGTATTCTGACGTAAAAAATCAATTTCAACTGACGTAAAAAGCACTTATTGCACTAGTGCATGTTGAAAAAGGCCTTCCTATGACCATTGTTGAAGGGTGGCCAAAACCCTAATGGAGGAAAGGTGGTGGTTCTACAAAGAATTTTCACATGCATGATAGTTACCTATGCTATATGTTCATGATTTCAACTTATGTTTTTCAAGAAAAATCCTTTTTCACATAAAAATAGTTTTCATCAAACCCTACTCATATTTATTTAAATTTTTATGTATTACATGTGGTGAGAAAGTCATCCAACCCTATGATCATGGTGTTGGCAGAAAACACCAAGAGGAAAAAGGATGAAGTTTTAATGAAAATCTCACATGCATGGTTTAAAGACCTTGATTCATGTATTTTTCAACTCATGTATTTAATCAAAATTATGTTTTCTTTCCTTGTTATGATTTTATGGCTAAAACTCTAGAATATAGAGTTAATGAAGCCTCACATGAATCTTTAGTAAGGATGTATGTATGATAATATATTTCCTTTGCATGAATGATTTAATGAAGCCTCACATGAATCTTTAGGAATGATGTATGTATGACAATATATTTCCTTTGCATGAATGATTTAATGTAGAGTTTGAAAATTTTAAAATCCCTAGCCTTTTTATTTTTAAGGCCGAAACTCACATGAGGAGTTGATGAAGTCTAGTTCAATTTTTTTTTTAGTTCAATGATGCTTAAAAACATTATATTACTACATGCATGAAATTAGATGGTTGAAAAATGATATTTTCCACTACTTAAGGTGAAGGCCGAAACCTATGGTTAATGAGGCTAAGAGTTCAAAAATTGAAGTTTTAAGCTTTTATTTGGTCTCTTTGATGCTTAAGGACTATAAATCCAAAAGCTTGTAAAAATTTAAAATTCATAACATGATATTTTTTAGCATGGCCGAAACATGCTTGGAGGTTTTAGGGTGATTTTATAAATTTTTTCACTTATGACAAACATTTATTTTATTTAGATTGGCAATCGTTGAGACACCCCGCTGTGCCCCATTGTATTATTACATTAAATCCTTAATTATTTATTTACTTAATCGCACGCTTAACGTTTGAAAATACATAAAAATTTAAATCTTAATTAATAATCATATGACTTCTACAAATATAACACACACCAAAGTTGTACTATATAATTCCACACATGTTTATTTATTACATTACCAAAACACTGCTGAGGGTATCCTCTCAGTAGGATCCCTCACAGGCATAAACTTCACTACAACATACTTAGCGGAATTATAAATACTACTTAGACACACTGGCCATAATGTCTATACTCTAATCGCCATGAATCACAGCTCGACCTCCAGCATCCGGTTCATACGGAGTTCCATCTAACTCCTCAGCAACTGGTTCCTCCATCGGGTCTTCTCGTACGATCACATCAGAAATAAAATATAACACACAAAGATATAGGGAATAAGAAACAGTTCTATCATCAAAAAAACGGAAAAGAGTAATAGCAAATTATACAGTAATTGTCACAGACACACATCACTCAAAATCAACAATCATCCTCAATTCACTATATCATCCTCTACCCTCAGCTCATGTAGTCTAAACACTTATACTATCATAACTGTCTCTATTCCTTTCACATTCGTTAGTAGTCCAGGGAGTCCCGATGCAAAGAACTCAGCATAGTACACTTCTATCTTTTGATAGGATAATACTCATCGTAGTGCCCTTCTATCTTTCGATAGGATAAGACTCAACATAGTACCCTTCTATCTTTCGATAGGATAAAACTCAACATAGTGCCCTCTATCTTTCGATAGGATAATACTCATCATAGTGCCCTTCTATCTTTCGATAGGATAAGACTCAACATAGTACCCTTCTATCTTTCGATAGGATAAAACTCAACATAGTGCCCTCTATCTTTCGATAGGATAATACTCATCATAGTGCCCTTCTATCTTTCGATAGGATAAGACTCAACATAGTACCCTTCTATCTTTCGATAGGATAAAACTCAACATAGTGCCCTCTATCTTTCGATAGGATAATACTCATCATAGTGCCCTTCTATCTTTCGATAGGATAATACTCAACATAGTACCCTTCTATCTTTCGATAGGATAAAACTCAACATAGTGCCCCCTATCTTTCGATAGGATAATACTCATCATAGTGCCCTTCTATCTTTCGATAGGATAAGACTCAACATAGTACCCTTCTATCTTTCGATAGGATAAAACTCAACATAGTGCCCTCTATCTTTCGATAGGATAATACTCATCATAGTGCCCTTCTATCTTTCGATAGGATAAGACTCAACATAGTGCCCTTCTATCTTTCGATAGGATAAATCAGATCTACGCGTCATGGACTAAAAAAAGTATTTGCATCTAAGCCTCTATATGAATCTCACTATCTCAAATCAATAACAACCTTGTACCTCAAACTCCCATCATAATCTCAACTCGCATTCTATGTCACATCTCATCCATTAGATAACTTAATTAAGCTAGGCACCTCTAAGTCAATTCATTCTCTCACCCAAACAATCATCTCCCGAACAACATATATCCTTACTTAAAATCAACTAGGCATAGTATTAAAAACCAGGCAGATCATACATAACATAATATCATAAAATAATTCAAATACCACAAAATATCACATAAGCAATGCAATAATAATAATAAATTCAATCAACCTCAGATAAGATAAAATCATCCTAACGTCGATAAACCTACAATTCCCAAATCACCATTGGTTTTACAGAAAAAGGTTTCCAATATGATTTTGGTCTTGTCGATTACTCAACTACTAGTAGGGTTTAGGTCGCCCTACACAATTATCATATAATCTACTACTTATCGATTCCGACGATAGGTTGATTCTTTTCCCCACCTGAGTTTGCACCGAAAACACGTACTCGACAATCCTCGTTATCCCGCCACGAGTTAACACAATCACCTTCAACCAAACAACATAATTATAATTAATCAACTAACACCCATCTATGACACTTTAGGGCTAGGTTCGGCCAAGACTTAGAAATAGGTTTAGGATTATCTTCTTAATGTCATCTTTTGGATCCTAATTACTAGAGTCTTAATTAACATAGATTACTTATTACATGACTAAAATTTGAAACAAAATCCTCTAACCTTTAGGGTTAGGGTTTAGACCAAGGGCTGACTTTTAGGGTTCAAAATCCTTAAAATTCCTAATCATGATTAAGTCATAGATTAATGATCCTTGATTAACCTAAATCATAGATTAGTGACTAAACAACTAAAGTTGAAACTCAAAACTTTCTAACTCTTTTATACATAGATTCGGCCTCAACATAATCTTAGGGTTAGGGTCCTTAGTTTAATAAACCAACTTGGATTTATTAATCATACATACTAATAGCTTGATTAACAAGATCATTAATGAAAACCATGAACAAAAACTCTACCAAACCTACTTTGATAGATTCGGCCAAGGCTAGGTTTTCAAGAAAGAAATTTTTTTTGATTACTTCATGCTCTTGGATTTAGATAGTAGACATGATATCTAGAAGATAGAAAGTAGTTTCATCATCATTAGATTTTCCTAGGATTTATTATGATTTTTCAAAGTTCTAGGGTTTGAAACTTGAAAATGATGAACCACCATGATATAAGTCTTGAATCAAGAAACTATCTAAAGAACATAGACATGATTTAAGAAAAAGATTAGGATTTACCTCTTGAGAATCAATGATGAAGACAATCCAAGAACTTGCTTTGAAAAACTTAGAACTAAGAACTTAGAACTTTAGAGTTTTAGAAGACAACTAACCAAAGAACTAAATGAAAAGTGAGAGAAAGGTATTTATAGTGTAAGTGGCGACATCTCAAGAAGGATCTAGATGAAGATGAGTTGTCATGTTAAAAGGATCAAAGTGCAATTAAGTTCCAAGGACCAAATTGCAAAGATTCCATTAGTTGAAGGACTAGTTTGCAAATAGACAATAGAATGTCATGATGATGAGTTTAATCACATTAAATGCTAGCTTATCTTTGACTTAATTGGCTGATTTGGTGTCATAGATATTTTAGAGAAAACCTAACTTGTTGAAGAAGATTTGTTGAAGAAGATTGTTGAAGAAGATTGTTGAAGAAAAATCAAGAATGATGTAGAAAAGTGTGGAACATTCTAGAAAAATCTTGATTCATCCATCAAATGAGAAAGTCATCTTCTCTCATGGGCTTATGTATTTGGGCTTGACACATTTGGGCTTAGTTTCATTTTCTTGTTTGTTGTGGGGCCCACTTGAAGATTTAAGCCTTTAAGCTTAAGATAAGAAACTTAAATGGGCTTTATGGACTCAACTATGAACTAGAAAAGTTTGGGCTTCTAAGCCACGACCATTTAAGGTTAGAAACAAGGATTCTAGCCCAATCCACTTGAAAAAACGAAAAAAACTAATTTAGGGACAAAAGGGTAATTTACAGAAAGTTCAGGGATTTAACCGTAAATTTCGAAATTTTCTATTTAACCCTGAAAAACCTTCTAGACTTAAGAATATGATTCATCCCATTGAATCATCTCAAAATCCTAAGATAAACCCTCTATCCACTCTTAGAAACTCTAATTTCCCTTCCGTCGTCTACCCGATTACGTGTTCCGCCTGAAAAACGTAAATTATTTTATTTTTTTCTGAAAAAATTCTATCAATACAGAATCGCAGAAAATAAAATACTAAACTTAAGTCTTTCGTTCACGAATTAAAATTTGGTTTTCTGAGCAGTAAACTTTTACTGTCAGTGAAAACACAGAAAACGGCAAACCGGCTTCCGTCTGAATTTTCAACCAAAAACTTCCCCGTAACCTTATGAAAATAAGTATAACAAGGAAATGACCTTGGTTTATCCAAAAATCATTTTCTAAGTCTCGGATAAAAAAATATATTTATATATTTATTACCGATATTACAAAGCAGCGAAAATCGGGGTGTTACAATCGTAATGAGAACCCGAGTCAGTCTCTTTAAAATACTTGACCGAATCCTTTATTGTGGAACTATGAGGTAAGGGGAGAAAGCCTGAGGTGTAACACCCCGATTTTCGCAGCTTTGTAATATCGGTAATAAATATATAAATATTTTTTTTTTCCGAGACTTAGAAAATGATTTTGGATAAACCAAGGTCATTTCCTTGTTATACTTATTTTTATAAGATTACGGGGAAGTTTTTGGTTGAAAACTCAGAGCGAGCTTGATCTGTTTTTTGTGTTTTCAGCGGCGATAAAGAAAGTTTGCTCAGAAGACCTAATTTTGAGTCGTGAACAAGATGAAAAATATTTTTATCGTATTTACTCCGATATTGGAAGTTTTGAAAATTTTGGTAAAAAAATTAAAATATTATATTTGTTGCGGGCATATACGTTGAGATGTCTCTAGGCAGAGCCTGAGTCAGATGAATCGGGAAGTCGGAAAAGTAGCAGAGATATTGGATTGACCGACTTAACGAGCATTTATGACGAGTTTATCCTATCATAAATGGCCGTAATGGCACATTTACGGCAACATTAAATTTTGTTATGAAATGACCAAAATGCCCTTGTCTTTTTATGACAATTTCTAACAATTGCCATTGGACAAGTTGACCAAAACCTTGCCCCATCCTCACGGCTTCAATAGTGCCATCTTCTCTAAGTTGGTTGACTTCTTCATATAAATACAAATCCTCCATTTTCAAGTTCTTTTCTTCTTCAAAGTTTATACTTTTGCCATAAGAACACCATAGAAAAATCAAAAGAACCTCATCCAAAATCTTGTTTTCTTGGATCAACAAGAGGTAATACCTTATTCCCTTGTCATTTAAATCATTTCTCTTCACAACTTTTGAGAGATTCATGACTAAGATTCATATGATCTTCACTTGTTTAAAGTTCTTGGAGTTAGATTCAAAAATTCATAACTAATTCTAGAAAAATCCTTTTGACATGAAACCAATTGCTATGATCTTATAATCATCTCTATTTTCATCTTCTAGAAGCACAAGATCATGAGAAATTTCTTTCCTTGATTTTTTTGTTATGGCGAACCTAGGTTAACTTTGAGTTTTTAAGGTTTGTTTCATTTTCATGACTTGATTCATGATTCAATCCTTTTGTATCTTGATAGTTCTTGTATTCAAGTATATAGAAGATCAAGAAAATCAAACTTTAACTTATTAATCTCATCAAAACCGAAACCCTAGATTTGTGAACTCAAGGGTTTTGTGATTCAAAAGTTGTTTGTAACACTTGAATCAAACCCTAAGTTTTGTAAATTGATTAAATCCCAAAAGTTGATGAAATTTCAAAATTTCTAGCCTATGGATCTTGAGGAAATCCGAACCTAGTTCTTAGAACTAGAAGAGTTTAGTTCATGTCTTAGTTCATAATCATGGTTAAAGTGATTAATCATGTTTAATTAACCTATGGATCATTAATCCTTAAGTTAATCAAATTTTCAACTTTCTAACCTAGATAATTGGTTGAAGCCGAAACCCTAACCATAAAGGTTAGAGGATTTTGTTTAAAATTTTAGTCTTGTAATAAGTAATCTATGTTAGTTAAGACTCTAGTAATTAGGATCCAAAAGATGACATTAAGAAGATAACCCTAAACCTATTTTCTAAGTCTTGGCCGAACCTAGCCCTAAAGTGTCATAGATGGTTGTGAGTTGATTAATTATAGTTATGATTGTTTGAATGAAGGTGGTTGTGTTAACTCATGGCGGGATAACGAGGATCGCCGTGTACGTGTTTTCGGTACAAACTCAGGTGGGGGAAAGAACCATTCCATCGTCGGAACCGATAAGTAGTATATAATTTATAATAATGGTGTAGGGCGACCTAAACCCTACTAGTGGACGAGTAATCGACAATACCAAAATCGTATTGAAATCTTTTCCGTAAAACCAATGACGATTTGGGAATTGTGGGTTTATCGCCTTAGGTTGATTATTCATATTTGAGGATGTTTGAATTATTTACTTTTGATTGTTTGTGATACGCTGGTTGAGGTATTCCATCTGCATGTGACGTATTGTTTGTGTTTGAATATTATGATATTGAGGATGTTTGAATATTCTGTTAATTAATGTGTTATGTATGATTTGCCTGGGTTTAATTCTATGCTTAGAAAATTTTAAGGAAAGATATATATATTGCTCGGAGGTATTTTGTTTGGGTGAGAGTTTTGAATATGAATTAGAAGTGCCTCGCTATTATTTTATAGAAGTGATTTGATATAGAGTTTAAGTGGAGGTTATGAGGAAAAGCTTGAGGTAGTAGGTTGTTATTGATAAAAGTCGATCGAGAATCATGTGTTGCATTGTTGTTCATAACCGTGTATTTGAGATACACGAGGTCCGAAGTTCTTGTAGACCGTTCCAAATTAGAATTTAAGTTGTGCAACTATAGTGTCATTGCTTTGCATGAGCACCCTTGATAGAGTTGAGAGAGAGAGAATCAGGGTGTGCACCGAAGCGATCTTGTGCAGCTATAGTGTCATTGCTTTGCATGAGCATTCCTACCATGGATGAGAATGTGCACTGGCATGGGGAACGTGTCACTTGGACGAACGACTGGTGGCCACATCAGCATAAAGGTCTAGTTGCATGAGTTGAAGGGTAGAGGATGATGTTATAAAATATGGATGATTGTAAATTGTGAGTGATGCATGTCAGTGACCGTTATTGTATTATATGCTATGAATCTTTTCCACTTATGATGATAGAACTGTTTCTTATCTCCCTATTTCTGTATTTTTGGATTATGTCTACTTTGTTACATTAGAAGACCATATGGACGACTATGTTACGGAGGAGATGGATGGAACCACATACGAGACGGAGGTTGTTGAAGAGTTGAGCGATGTTAAGTATGAAGTTGACGCTGAAGAACAACTTACTGATCCTAACAATGTGGCGTAGTTAGTTAAAGGCCAGTGAGTCACATAAGATGTTTTGTTTCCGTTAGTGATAAGTAAGTTGTGTAAAATAAAGGATACTTATATGTGTGTATTTATGTAAAATAGTTTGGTGTGTTTTATATCTGTATAAGTTATATAATTATTAATTAAGTTTTAATTTTTATGTATTTTCAACGTTAAGCGTGCGATTAAGTAAATAACTAATTAAGGATTTAATGTAACAATACAATGGGGCATATTGGGGTGTCTCATTTGGTGGTATCAGAGCAGTTCGATTCTAATCGGACTGTGAGGTCTAGGAAGTTATTCTTGGCCGTGTCTAGTTGTATCCACATCGGATTTCAACTATTCTTAGAAGATGGGTGGAGTGTCCGAATCCGATACGTTAAGTAACATTAGTGTGGCATATGGTATTTATATACTGGTTTATGTGGTATTATATGTCATACTGATAAGAGCAAATGATTTCTTTTACAGAATCATGGCTCGTGGAAAAGGACGTCTGATTGATAGTAAAGACAGAACTCCTGAAAGAATTGTGGGAGCTAACAATGTGGAAAATAATCATACCGGAAGTGGAGGAGAGTCATCTGAGACTCAAGATACCATGAAAAACATAGTTCTTGCTCTGTTGTTAAAAACACAGCGAGAATCTTTGAGATGCTACGAGATGAACAAAGAACAACGGGAACAACGAGAATCAAAGGAGAGAGTCATTGCAGCTAAAGATGCTTAGGAATGGCTACTTTCATGAAAGGGAAGCCACCCCAATTCCGAGGAGATTATGATCCGAGAGAAGGCGAGAATGGTGGATACAAGAGATTGAAAAGATATTCGATACCATGTCTTGCGAGAGAGGATAGGAAGGTGACGTATCTTTGCCTTCATGCTAATCGGAGGAGCAGAGTCTTGGTGGAGAGGTAGCGAAGATTGCTAGAGGCGAAGGCAGAGTTATCAACTGGCAGCTGTTCAGTGACTGCTTCTTTGAGAAGTATTTTCCACGTCTAGTTCGACACGAGAAAGAAAGGGAATTCATGAGTCTCAAACAGGGCAACATGACTGTTGGTGATTATGCATCACCATTCGAGGCTCTGATTAAATATTCTGAATTTTATCAGAGATTCCTAGATGAAGATTGGCAATGTAGAAGGTTTGAGGAAGGACTCCGACATGAACTCCAGAGGGCTATAGTATCTCTTGATATCCAGAGTTTTCCAGAGTTAGTGGAACGATGCAGTGCGATCGAAAGTCTAGATCTGAGGCTGGCTAATGAGCATAAACAATTAAGAAGTGGGGGTCCTACTCGACCGGGTTTTCAGAGGAGAGGAGGTAGTAACTCTCAGTGGAGACAGAGACCGTATGCCCGACCAATGCAGACACCAACACCAGCACCAGTGGTTAGAGCTGGTCAACAGCGGCAAGGATTATCTTGTTTCAGATGTGGCGGACCGCATTATCTTAGAGACTGCATGGAGCGACCTAGTTGTTTTCATTGTGGAAAAAAAGGTCATATGGCCCGAGATTGCAGACAGCAGGTTAGGCGACCGCCGATAGCTGCAGGAAGAGGAAATGGAGGCAATAGGGGTGGAGCTGGGAGAGGAGTAATGTCAGCAGGGCAACATGGAGAAAGACCTCAGGCCACTGGAAGAGTGTTTACCGTGAAGGAAGCTGAATCCTCTCAATCTGCTGATCTTATACAAGGTATGTGTTTGATAGCTGGTAGACTCTCGTACGTGTTATTTGACTCAGGAGCTACACATTCATTTATTTCGTATGAGTGTGTGGATCAATTAAAATTAATTGTTTCTCAATTACCTTATACCCTTACCATATTTACTCCAACTAGTAATCCTTTGACTACTAGGTCTATTTGTTTACAGTGTCCTATAGTTGTTGAGAATAGAACATTTATTGTAGACCTTGTCATTTCCCTATGCAAATGAGATAGATGTTATTCTTGGAATGGATTGGCTTTCGGCTAACCATGTAATACTAGACTGTTCTAGTAAGACCTTATCATTTCTTGAGTCTTCTAGTATAGTCTCTGCCAATGAAGGAGTATCCATGAGGGTGGCGATTCTCGGCGATGCCGTGATCTTGTTCGCGGTGGAAACTATTGAGACCCCTAGTATAGATTCTATGCCTATCGTGAGAGAATTTCCTGAAGTTTTCCCTCCCGACGTTCCAGGTTTACCACCAGAACGAGAAGTGGAATTCACCATAGATCTTGTACCAGGGACAAGACCTATATCTATGGCCCCTTATCGGATGTCACCTATAGAATTGGCGGAGTTGAAGAAGCATGATTGGATGATATGTTGGGAAAAGAGTTCATAAGGCCGAGTGTTTCACCATGGGGAGCTCCAATGTTGTTTGTTAAGAAGAAAGATGGAAGTGCTAGGTTGTGCACAGATTATAGACGAGTTAAACAAGGTAACAATTAGGAATAAGTATCCATTGCCTAGGATAGATGATCTGATGGATCAATTGAAAGGAGCCGCAGTATTTTCCAAGATTGATTTGAGATCTGGATACCATCAGATTAGAGTAAAGAAGGAAGATATATTAAAAACGGCTATTAGAACAAGGTATGGACATTACGAGTATTTAGTTATGTCGTTCGGTGTGACTAATGCGCCAGCAGTGTTCATGGATTATATGAACATGATATTTAGACCGTACCTTGATAAGTTTGTTGTTGTATTCATCGACGACATCCTTATCTATTCTCGTACATGGGAAGATCATGAGAAACATTTAAGGATAGTGCTGCAAGTTTTGAAGGATAGGCAACTTTATGATAAACTTTCCAAGTGTGAGTTTTGGATGGAAGAAGTCCAATTTCTAGGACGTGATCACCAAGGAAGGTATAGCAGTAGATCCAGCAAAGGTTGAGGCAGTTCTTAAATGGGAACGACCTAAGTCAGTAAGTGAAGTACGAAGCTTTCTAGGGTTAGCTGGATATTATCGGAGGTTTATAGAGGGTTTCTCGAAGATTGTGTTGCCTATGACGCAGTTGACGAGGAAAAATACAGCTTTTGTATGGACGGACAACTGTCAGCAGAGTTTCCAAAAGATGAAGGAAAGGTTGACTACATCACCTGTGTTGACTTTACCGGATCCATTAGGACCGTTTGACGTATACTGTGATGCGTCATACCAAGGTTTAGGTTGTGTTCTAATGCAAGAGGGAAGAGTGGTAGCTTATGCTTCCCGACAATTGAGAATTCATGAGAGGAACTATCCGACTCATGATTTGGAATTAGCAGCCATAGTGTTCGCATTAAAAATATGACGACACTTTCTCTATGGGGCAAAATTTAATGTTTACAGTGATCATAAAAGTCTGAAGTATCTGTTCGACCAAAAGGAGTTGAATATGAGACAACGAAGATGGATGGAGTTTATCAAAGATTATGAGTTTGATTTACTATACCATCCTGGGAAGGCGAATGTAGTAGCGGATGCCTTGAGTAGGAAATCATTGCATGTGTCCGCAATGATGGTTAAAGAGTTGGAATTATTGGAACAGTTCAGAGATTTGAACTTAGGAATGGAGTTGGTTGAGGATAAAATATGCTTAGGTATGATCACTATTAGTAGTGATTTTATGAGGGATCTTAAGGATAAACAGGCTCAGGATCCATATTTACAGGAGATAAGTAGAAGTATAGATGAAGGTAAAAATTCTGAGTTTAGTAGAGGAACAAATGGTGTACTGAGGTTTAGAGATAGAATATGTGTGCCTGAGGATTTAGAACTTAGGAAGTTGATATTAGAAGAAGCACACAAGAGTAAGTTGAGTATTCATCCTGGATCCACTAAAATGTATCAGGATTTAAAGAAATTCTTTTGGTGGACGAGGATGAAGAAAGAAGTAGCAGAGTATGTTTTATCTTGCCTGGTGTGTCAGAAGGCTAAGATAGAGCATCAAAAGCTAGCTGGTTTATTGCAATCATTAGATATCCCAGAATGGAAATGGGATAGCATAGCTATGGATTTTGTGGTTGGACTACCACGAACTCCTAAGAAACATGATGCGATTTGGGTTATCATTGACCGGTTGACGAAGTGTGCTCACTTCTTACCTATGGGTGAAAACTATAGTTTGGAGAAGTTGACCCAAATCTACATCAAAGAAATTGTTAGGTTGCATGGTGTGCCATCGAGCATTGTTTCGAGGCGAGATCCTAGGTTTACATCTAGATTTTGGAAACAATTGCATCATGCTTTAGGGACCAAGTTGAGAATGAGTTCTGCTTATCATCCCCAAACGGATGGACAGTCAGAAAGGACGATTCAATCATTGGAGGACCTTTTAAGAGCTTGTGTTTTGGAACACACTGGTAGTTGGGATGAGTTCTTGCCATTGATTGAATTTACTTACAACAATAGTTTTCACAGTAGTATAGGGATGGCACCATATGAGGCTTTGTATGGTAGGAAGTGTAGGACACCGTTATGTTGGTATGAGATTGGTGAAAATCAAGTCTTGGATCCAGATGTGGTGCAACAGACTACGGAACAAGTTAGGAAGATAAGGGGAAAAGATGAAGGAAGCACAGGGATAGGCAAAGGAGCTACGATGAACAAGAGAAGGAGACCTTTAGAATTCCAGGAGGGCGATCACGTGTTTTTGAGAGTCACTCCGAAGACCGGAATTGGCAGGGCTATCAAAACTAGAAAACTTACTCCTAGATTCATCGGACCTTTCCAGATTATTCGAAGGATTGGTCCAGTAGCTTATCATATTGCTTTACCACCTAACCTTGCTAACCTTCATGACGTCTTTCACGTGTCTCAGTTGAGAAAATATTATCCTGATCCTTCACATGTTATTGAGTCTGAGTCTATACAACTGCGAGAGAATCTAGAGTATGAGGCTCTACCTGTAAGGATAGCAGATAAAGAGATTAAGGAACTTCGTGGTAGACAAATTCCTTTGGTTAAGGTCATATGGGATGAAACTACTGGAGATGCTACTTGGGAGCGTGAAGCAGATATGCAACAACGATATCCACATCTTTTCTGAAGTATGTAAATTTCGAGGACGAAATTTTTTTTTTAAAGTGGGGTAGTAATGTAACACCCCGATTTTCGCTGCTTTGTAAAATCGGTAATAAATATATAAATATATTTTTTTTTTAGAGACTTAGAAAATGATTTTGGATAAACCAAGGTCATTTCCTTGTTATACTTATTTTTATAAGATTGCGGGAAGTTTTGGTTGAAAACTCGAGGCGGAAGCCAATCTGTTGTTTTTACGTGTTTTCACCGACGGTAAAGTTTCTTGCTCGGGCGACCTAATTGTGAGACGTGAACGAGATGAAAAATATTTTTATCGTATTTACTCCGATATTGGAAGTTTTGAAAATTTTGGTAAAAAAATTAAAATATTATATTTGTTGTGGGCATATACGTTGAGATGTCTCTAGGCAGAGCCTGAGTCAGATGAATCGGGAAGTCGGCAAAGTAGCAGTGATATTGGATTGACCGACTTAACGAGCATTTATGACGAGTTTATCCTATCATAAATGGCCATAATGGCACATTTATGGCAACATTAAATTTTGTTATGAAATGACCAAAATGCCCTTGTCTTTTTATGACAATTTCTAACAATTGCCATTGGACAAGTTGACCAAAACCTTGCCCCATCCTCACGGCTTCAATAGTGCCATCTTCTCTAAGTTGGTTGCCTTCTTCATATAAATACAAATCCTCCATTTTCAAGTTCTTTTCTTCTTCAAAGTTTATACTTTTGCCATAAGAACACCATAGAAAAATCAAAAGAACCTCATCCAAAATCTTGTTTTCTTGGATCAACAAGAGGTAATACCTTATTCCCTTGTCATTTAAATCATTTCTCTTCACAACTTTTGAGAGATTCATGACTAAGATTCATATGATCTTCACTTGTTTAAAGTTCTTGGAGTTAGATTCAAAAATTCATAACTAATTCTAGAAAAATCCTTTTGACATGAAACCAATTGCTATGATCTTATAATCATCTCTATTTTCATCATCTAGAAGCACAAGATCATGAGAAATTTCTTTCCTTGATTTTTTTGTTATGGCCGAACCTAGGTTAACTTTGAGTTTTTAAGTTTTGTTTCATTTTCATGACTTGGTTCATGATTCAATCCTTTTGTATCTTGATAGTTCTTGTATTCAAGTATATAGAAGATCAAGAAAATCAAACTTTAACTTATTAATCTCATCAAAACCGAAACCCTAGATTTGTGAACTCAAGGGTTTTTTGATTCAAAAGTTGTTTGTAACACTTGAATCAAACCTTAAGTTTTGTAAATTGATTAAATCCCAAAAGTTGTTGAAATTTCAAAATTTCTAGCCTATGGATCTTGAGGAAATCCGAACCCTAGTTCTTAGAACTAGAAGAGTTTAGTTCATGTCTTAGTTCATAATCTTGGTTAAAGTGATTAATCATGTTTAATTAACCTATGGATCATTAATCCTTAAGTTAATCAAATTTTCAACTTTCTAACCTAGATAATTGGTTGAAGCCGAAACCCTAACCATAAAGGTTAGAGGATTTTTTTTTCAAATTTTAGTCTTTTAATAAGTAATCTATGTTAGTTAAGACTCTAGTAATTAGGATCCAAAAGATGACATTAAGAAGATAACCCTAAACCTATTTTCTAAGTCTTGGCCGAACCTAGCCCTAAAGTGTCATAGATGGTTGTGAGTTGATTAATTATAGTTATGATTGTTTGAATGAAGGTGGTTGTGTTAACTTGTGGCGGGATAACGAGGATCGCCGTGTACGTGTTTCCGGTACAAACTCAGGTGGGGGAAAGAACCATTCCATCGTCGGAACCGATAAGTAGTATATAATTTATAATAATGGTGTAGGGCGACCTAAACCCTACTAGTGGATGATGTAATCGACAATACCAAAATCGTATTGAAATCTTTTCCGTAAAACCAATGACGATTTGGGAATTGTGGGTTTATCGCCTTAGGTTGATTATTCATATTTGAGGATGTTTGAATTATTTACTTTTGATTGTTTGTGATACTCTGGTTGAAGTATTCCATCTGCATGTGACGTATTGTTTGTGTTTGATTATTATGATATTGAGGATGTTTGAATATTCTGTTAATTAATGTGTTATGTATGATTTGCCTGGGTTTAATTCTATGCTTAGAAAATTTTAAGGAAAGATATATATATTGCTCGGAGGTATTTTGTTTGGGTGAGAGTTTTGAATATGAATTAGAAGTGCCTCGCTATTATTTTATAGAAGTGATGTGATATAGAGTTTAAGTTGAGGTTATGAGGAAAAGCTTGAGGTACTAGGTTGTTATTGATAAAAGTCGATCGAGAATCATGTGTTGCATTGTTGTTCATAACCGTGTATTTGAGATACACGAGGTCCGAAGTTCTTGTAGACCGGTCCAAATTAGAATTTAAGTTGTGCAACTATAGTGTCATTGCTTTGCATGAGCACCCTTGATAGAGTTGAGAGAGAGAGAATCAGGGTGTGCAAGCCGACTGATCTTGTGCAGCTATAGTGTCATTGCTTTGCATGAGCATTCCTACCATGGATGAGAATGTGCAGCGTGGGGAACGTGTCACTTGGATGAGCAGTGGCATCCCTAACGAGGGATGTGTGACAGGAGTAGTGGTGGCCACATCAGCATAAATGTCTAGTTGCATGAGTTGAAGGGTAGAGGATGATGTTATAAAATATGGATGATTGTAAATTGTGAGTGATGCATGTCAGTGACCGTTATTGTATTATATGCTATGAATCTTTTCCACTTATGATGATAGAACTGTTTCTTATCTCCCTATTTCTGTATTTTTGGTTAATGTCTACTTTGTTACGTTAGAAGACCATATGGACGACTATGTTACGGAGGAGATGGATGGAACCACATACGAGATGGAGGTTGTTGAAGAGTTGAACGATGTTCCGTATGAAGTTGACGCTAAAGAACAACTTACTGATCCTAACAATGTGGCGTAGTTAGTTAAAGACCAGTGAGTCACATAAGATGTTTTGTTTCTGTTAGTGATAAGTAAGTTGTGTAAAATAAAGGATACTTATATGTGTGTATTTATGTAAAATAGTTCGGTGTGTTTTATATCTGTATAAGTTATATAATTATTAATTAAGTTTTAATTTTTACGTATTTTCAACGTTAAGCGTGCGATTAAGTAAATAACTAATTAAGGATTTAATGTAACAATACAATGGGGCATATTGGGGTGTCTCATTTGGTGGTATCAGAGCAGTTCGATTCTAATCGGTTTGTGAGGTCTAGGAAGTTATTCTTGGCCGTGTCTAGTTGAATCCACATCGGATTTCAACTATTCTTAGAAGATGGGTGGAGTGTCCGAATCCGATACGTTAAGTAACATTAGTGTGGCATATGGTATTTATATACTGGTTTATGTGGTATTATATGTCATACTGATAAGAGCAAATGATTTCTTTTACAGAATCATGGCTCGTGGAAAAGGACGTCTGATTGACGATGTGTGAGAACTCTGAAAGAATTGTTGGAGCTAACAATGTGGAAAATAATCATACCGGAAGTGGAGGAGAGTCATTTGAGACTCAAGATACCATTAAAAACATAGTTACTGCTCTGTTGTTACAAACACAGCAGAGAATCTTTGAGATGCTACTGAGATGAACAAAGAACAACAGGGAACAACGAGAATCAAAGGAGAGGCTGCTGCGGTGAAGATGCTGGAATGGCTACTTTCCTGAAAGGGAAGCCACCCCAATTCCGAGGAGATTATGATCCAGAGAAGACCGAATGGTGGATACAAGAGATTGAAAAGATATTCGATACCATGCGCTGCAGAGAGGATGGGATGGTGACATATGCTGCCTTCATGCTAACTGGAGGAGCAGAGTCTTGGTGGAGAGGTAAGCGAAGATTGCTGGAGGCCGAAGGCAGAGTTATCAACTAGCAGCTGTTCAGTGACTGCTTCTTTGAGAAGTATTTTCCGCGTCTAGTTCGGCGCGAGAAAGAAAGGGAATTCATGAGTCTCAAACAGGGCAACATGACTGTTGGTGATTATGCATCACGATTCGAGGCTCTGATTAAATATTCTGAATTTTATCAGAGATTCCCAGATGAAGATTGGCAATGTAGAAGGTTTGAGGAAGGACTCCGACATGAACTCCAGAGGGCTATAGTATCTCTTGATATCCAGAGTTTTCCAGAGTTAGTGGAACGATGCAGTATGATCGAAAGTCTAGATCTGAGGCTGGCTAATGAGCGAAACAATTAAGAAGTGGGGGTCCTACTCGACCGGGTTTTCGAGAGGAGAGGAGGTAGTAACTCTCGGTGGAGACAGAGACCGTATGCCCGAGCCAATGCAGAACACCAACACCAGCACCAGTGGTTAGAGCTGGTCAACAGCAGCAAGGATTATCTTGTTTCAGATGTGGCGGACCGCATTATCTTAGAGACTGCATGGAGCGACCTAGTTGTTTTCACTGTGGAAAAAAAGGTCATATGGCCCAAGATTGCAGAGCGAATGAGTTAGGCGACCGCCGATAGCTGCAGGAAGAGGAAATGGAGGCAATAGGGGTGGAGGCGGGAGAGGAGTAATATCAGCGCGGGGCAACGGGGAGAAAGACCTCGGAGCCCTTTGGAAGAGTGTTTACCGTGAAGGGAGCTGAATCCTCTCAATCTGTTGATCTTATACAAGGTATGTGTTTGATAGCTGGTAGACTCTCGTATGTGTTATTTGACTCAGGCGCTACACATTCATTTATTTCGTATGAGTGTGTGGATCAATTAAAATTAATTGTTTCTCAATTACCTTATACCCTTACCATATCTACTCCAACTAGTAATCATTTGACTACTAGGTCTATTTGTTTACAGTGTCCTATAGTTGTTGAGAATAGAACATTTATTGTAGACCTTGTGTGTTTGCCTATGCAACAGATAGATGTTATTCTTGGCATGGATTGGCTTTCGGCTAACCATGTAATACTAGACTGTTCTAGTAAGACCTTATCATTTCTTGAGTCTTCTAGTATAGTCTCTGCCAATGAAGGAGTATCCATGAGGGGTGACGATTCTCGGCAGTACGTGATGCTGTTCGCGGTGGAAACTATTGAGACCCCTAGTATAGATTCTATGCCTATCGTGAGAGAATTTCCTGAAGTTTTCCCTCCCGACGTTCCAGGTTTACCACCAGAACGAGAAGTGGAATTCACCATAGATCTTGTACCAGGGACAGGACCTATATCTATGGCGCCTTATCGGATGTCACCTATAGAATTGGCGGAGTTGAAGAAACAGTTGGATGATATGTTGGGAAAAGAGTTCATAAGGCCGAGTGTTTCACCATGGGGAGCTCCAATGTTGTTTGTTAAGAAGAAAGATGGAAGTGCTAGGTTGTGCACAGATTATAGACAGTTAAACAAGGTAACAATTAGGAATAAGTATCCATTGCCTAGGATAGATGATCTGATGGATCAATTGAAAGGAGCCGCAGTATTTTCCAAGATTGATTTGAGATCTGGATACCATCAGATTAGAGTAAAGAAGGAAGATATATTAAAAACGGCTATTAGAACAAGGTATGGACATTACGAGTATTTAGTTATGTCGTTCGGTGTGACTAATGCGCCAGCAGTGTTCATGGATTATATGAACATGATATTTAGACCGTACCTTGATAAGTTTGTTGTTGTATTCATCGACGACATCCTTATCTATTCTCGTACATGGGAAGATCATGAGAAACATTTAAGGATAGTCTGCCAAGTTTTGAAGGATAGGCGACTTTATGATAAACTTTCCAAGTGTGAGTTTTGGATGGAAGAAGTCCAATTTCTAGGACATGTGATCACCAAGGAAGGTATAGCAAGAGATCCAAAGAAGGTTGAGGCAGTTCTTAAATGGGAACGACCTAAGTCGATAAGTGAAGTACTGAAGCTTTCTAGGGTTAGCTGGATATTATCGGAGGTTTATAGAGGGTTTCTCGAAGATTGTGTTGCCTATGATGCGATTGACGAGAAAAATACAGCTTTTGTATGGACGGACAAGCGTGAGCGAGTTTCCAAAAGATGAAGGAAAGGTTGACTACATCACCTGTGTTGACTTTACCGGATCCATTAGGACCGTTTGACGTATACTGTGATGCGTCATACCAAGGTTTAGGTTGTGTTCTAATGCAAGAGGGAAGAGTGGTAGTTTATGCTTCCCGACAATTGAGAATTCATGAGAGGAACTATCCGACTCATGATTTGGAATTAGCAGCCATAGTGTTCGCATTAAAAATATGACGACACTTTCTCTATGGGGCAAAATTTAATGTTTACAGTGATCATAAAAGTCTGAAGTATCTGTTCGACCAAAAGGAGTTGAATATGAGACAACGAAGATGGATGGATTTTATCAAAGATTATGAGTTTGATTTACTATACCATCCTGGGAAGGCGAATGTAGTAGCGGATGCCTTGAGTAGGAAATCATTGCATGTGTCCGTGGTCGCGCTGTCGCCACGCGCCAAAAAGAACGAGCGGTTATGAAAATAATGTAGTATAGAGCGACAACTCGGATCGTCTCTCAAGGACTCTTAGGTGTTGTTATTATTAACAAAAAAAGTTAGAAATGGGGGGTTTTGGATTGAAACTAAAATAAAGAAAACAAAACAGAGCAGTGAAACAGATTAACAAATAAACTAAAGCGATTAACTTACTGCTTTTGCTTTCCCAACTATCATCGGTTCATGCAAATTCCTATCCCTAAGCAGATTCTAATCCCCTCCCGGTTGTAGCAATAATTCACAAGCGGAACCACTACTTCAGATATATGTCCCTATTCCCGAATTAAGCAAACGGGGTTAAGCACTTCGTGAACTAAGCGAACACGAAACGTACACACGCGAATTAAGCAAACGCAATTATATATAGGAACATGATATCACCGAGATAAACCAACACAACACAATATACTCCTGAATTAAGCAAACAGAAATATAAAGCATGGAATTGAAAAGAGAAAAGGAAATGAAAACAGGAAATACAAGAACCTCAAGTATGGATAGAAGCCAATTATAGTAGATTAATCTAGGAGACTAGTTCTCCATAACAAACATAAGCAGAAAAGGAAAGAAAACAAACTACAACTACTGACTAGCTAAGACTAGCCAAAACTGACTAGCCTGACTAACTATGACTAACTCCTCTCTCAATATCTGAATGCTCCTTTTATTAACTTCAACCTCTGCCTCTTAGCTTTCCAAAGCCACTTAATTTGCTTAATTATGAGTTAAGATGAGGGAGTTATGTCCACATTCAACTCATAGGGCAGCTGAAACGCCTCTGACTTCACATGGATTAAAGCCCTTCAAAACGGCTCTGTTTGGAATAATGGTCTTCATGAGAGTTAAAGCTCTTTGTTTGATATTTCATTTGCCACCGGTTTCAGTTCCAACCGACATCTACAACCCAAGTTATGGCCCAATCTTCATGACTCGTTCAGGTTCCAATGGCAACACAATTATATTCGACTTCCCGGACTCGCGAGGCGAATGGATGCTCGCGAGGCGAACGCTTCAACTTCAAAACTGCCACAGCCGTGATCTTCAACACGGGCAAGCCGTGATCGTCTCTGACTTTTCAGAGTTGCAATACTCGCGGGGCGAGAGCTTCTTTGCGGGGCGAACCAGTTTTATTCATTTTTATTACCTGAAAATAAGAAATAACAGTAAGTATTTTATTTTACTTTAAATCAACTAAATTAACCTAAAAACACTTTACAGACTCAAAATCTTACTTAAGGACAATCAAGTCTAATTTGGGTGAAAATGATATAAAATAAGCACAAAGCCAAGGTCTTGACGAGTTATAAAACCAGTCAAACAGAGGCTCATCAAAATACCCCAAACTTAAACTTTGCTTGTCCCCAAGCAAACTAAAACTTAAAAACTTAAAAAGACTCAAGACCTGGCAAAACATGGCAAGCTTAAGGACTCAATTAACTTTCACACAAATTTCAAGCAATTTAACAAAACAATTTTTCTTTCAATGTTCCCACCTTTCAAGCAAAGTAATCCCCACATGCATTTATTCTAAACAATTGAGAAATTCATCATTCAAACAATCATCAATCTAAGCAGGGGATCTAAGTTACACACAAAAGGGAGATCACCAAATCCAAACAACTGCCTTCCTCACAAGGGAAATTTGTGTTCACTCAATCGCTCAGTTTTTGTCAGGTTATCAACAATTCACTCAATTTCACTTTTCAGAAGCACTTCCCATAAATTTGATTTTCATCTCCTAATGGTTCCCACAGAAAACATGCAAGCAACATCAAAAGGTCTTTTATGGGTTGTAATGGGGCCTGGCTAAGGGTAGGATATACAAAGGAACTAGGCTGAAGACCCTAGGAACTAAGAGAGCATGAAACATTTTTACACTTTGAATTTAACTCAAGTTCCTTTTTCGTTTTTCATTTTGCTTTGGGTGACTACAACCTTTTTATTTCTTTTTGGCATTTTTGCACTTTTAAATTTTTTTTCTCTCTTTTTTTTTTCTCTTTTTTTTTCTATTTTTTTTCACAATTTTTTTTTTCTCAATCCCAAACAATACATTACACCTTGCAGCCACCCCAAACTTAGTTCTTGTACCCATTCTAAGATTCCATGCTCTCCTAATCCTAAGATCGGGTTAACATGGTTTTCCAGATTTTTGGGCTTATAACATTAGGTTATCAAGAAGCAATAGGCTAATCAGGCTCAAAGGGGCTAACTAGGGAACATGCATTAGGAATTGGTTATTTTAGGCTAAGTAGCTATTTACAAAGAAAATGCCTAAATCATTTGAAGCAAACACAAAATCATGCAAACCAAAAAGAGATTCAATCAAATTCAGGAAAGTACAACTTAAAAGAGATTCTCACAGTCAAAAACATGTTGGAGGCTCAAAACCTTACCTGGACATTTATGCAAATTGTTTAACTGAGATTCTATCCCTAGTGTGTGCTTCCTATCACCCCAAACTTATCATAAATCATGCCATCATAACAAAATCCCAAAGTTCAGTTTTCAATCACATGGGGATCATATTTTCAAAAATTTCATATCCTAGGGGGAAAACAGTCAACACTATCATGCAATCAATCTATGCAAAATCAATAAAATCCATCAAACTTGCCCATACCAGACTTAACACAACTCCTGAGCTTCTCAAATTATTCAGGAGCTTTATTGGAAACAAAACAGAAATAAAGCAAAGAAAAAAAAATTAAAAGAGCAAGGTAAAGAAAAACTCATTGAGGGGCGGTTCCACCAGGATCCCATTGCTTGTAACATAAGTCCCACATGGTAGCCAAAGGGTGGTAGTTCATTCCATGCTTCCCTAACTTGCAGCCTTTATACGGAAGTGGGTGCTTGACAATCATAGTAACCTCGCCCAGTGCGGCGGACTTTTCACTTCCTCTGGGGTCACAGATGACCTCTTTCTCAATAAAATCCTCCCAATAAAAGTGGGGCTCAACCTCTTGGACTGGCCATGGGGCAAATTCCAGAGGCTTGAACTCCATCACCGGTTGTTCCACAGTGGGAGGTAGCTGCTCAATGGATAGTGTATTTGGAACTTCGGCTGAACAATCGGTATCACTCTCACTATCATCCTGCAAAATAGAGTCAAGAAACTGGCCACAAACAGCACACGGGTTAGTGTCAGTACAGTTAGTACATGTAGTAAAAGAAACTGAGTTAGTAAAGGTCTGATTGTCTGAACTTTCTACACACGGTTCATCCACCCCATCATTCTCAACACATGCATTTGATTCCACAGGTTCTTCATTATCCTCAAGCTTTTTGCCTTGATTGTCAGGATGGAATGTATAAGCTCGAGGCCAATAAGTAGCATTTGTCAGAATGGGGCATGCCTCATACAGGTGCTCAGGAGAGCCGCACATGCCACAAAACCGTGTCTGCTGAAACAATTGCTTCAAATAAGTGAGCTTATCAGAAAGATCCATAACCAGACAAATTCAGCAAAATTTTTTTTTTTTTTATTTTCTGCTAATAACAACACACCAGAGTCCCCGGCAACGGCGCCAATTTTTGGTCGCGCTGTCGCCACGCGCCAAAAAGAACGAGCGGTTATGAAAATAATGTAGTATAGAGCGACAACTCGGATCGTCTCTCAAGGACTCTTAGGTGTTGTTATTATTAACAAAAAAAGTTAGAAATGGGGGGTTTTGGATTGAAACTAAAATAAAGAAAACAAAACAGAGCAGTGAAACAGATTAACAAATAAACTAAAGCGATTAACCTACTGCTTTTGTTTTCCCAACTATCATCGGTTCATGCAAATTCCTATCCCTAAGCAGATTCTAATCCCCTCCCGGTTGTAGCAATAATTCACAAGCGGAACCACTACTACAGATATATGTCCCTATTCCCGAATTAAGCAAACGGGGTTAAGCACTTCGTGAACTAAGCGAACACGAAACGTACACACGCGAATTAAGCAAACGCGATTATATATAGGAACATGATATCACCGAGATAAACCAACACAACACAATATACTCCTGAATTAAGCAAACAGAAATATAAAGCATGGCATTGAAAAGAGAAAAGGAAATGAAAACAGGAAATACAAGAACCTCAAGTATGGATAGAAGCCAATTACAGTAGATTAATCTAGGAGACTAGTTCTCCATAACAAACATAAGCAGAAAAGGAAAGAAAACAAACTACAACTACTGACTAGCTAAGACTAGCCAAAACTGACTAGCCTGACTAACTATGACTAACTATGACTAACTCCTCTCTCAATATCTGAATGCTCCTTTTATTAACTTCAACCTCTGCCTCTTAGCTTTCCAAAGCCACTTAATTTGTTTAATTATGAGTTAAGATGAGGGAGTTATGTCCACATTCAACTCATAGGGCAGCTGAAACGCCTCTGACTTCACATGGATTAAAGCCCTTCAAAACGGCTCTGTTTGGAATAATGGTCTTCATGAGAGTTAAATCTCTTTGTTTGATCTTTCATTTGCCACCGGTTTCAGTTCCAACCGACATCTACAGCCCAAGTTATGGCCCAATCTTCATGACTCGTTCAGGTTCCAGTGACAGCAATTATATTCTGACTTCCAGACTCGCGAGGTGAATGGATGCTCGCGAGGCGAACGCTTCAACTTCAAAACTGCCACAGCCGTGATCTTCAACACGGGCAAGCCGTGATCGTCTCTGACTTTTCAGAGTTGCAATACTCGCGGGGCGAGAGCTTCTTCGCGGGGCGAACCAGTTTTATTCATTTTTATTACCTGAAAATAAGAAATAACAGTAAGTATTTTATTTAACTTTAAATCAACTAAATTAACCTAAAAACACTTTACAGACTCAAAATCTTACTTAAGGACAATCAAGTCTAATTTGGGTGAAAATAATATAAAATAAGCACAAAGCCAAGGTCTTGACGAGTTATAAAACCAGTCAAACAGAGGCTCATCAAAATACCCCAAACTTAAACTTTGCTTGTCCCCAAGCAAACTAAAACTTAAAAAACTTAAAAAGACTCAAGACCTGGCAAAACATGGCAAGCTTAAGGACTCAATTAACTTTCACACAAATTTCAAGCAATTTAACAAAACAATTTTTCTTTCAATGTTCCCCCCTTTCAAGCAAAGTAATCCCCACATGCATTTATTCTAAACAGTTGAGAAATTAATCATTCAAACAATCATCAATCTAAGCAGGGGATCTAAGTTACACACAAAAGGGAGATCACCAAATCCAAACAACTGCCTTCCTCACAAGGGAAATTTGTGTTCACTCAATCGCTCAGTTTTTGTCAGGTTATCAACAATTCACTCAATTTCACTTTTCAGAAGCACTTCCCATAAATTTGATTTTCATCTCCTAATGGTTCCCACAGAAAACATGCAAGCAACATCAAAAGGTCTTTTATGGGTTGTAATGGGGCCTGGCTAAGGGTAGGATATACAAAGGAACTAGGCTGAAGACCCTAGGAACTAAGAGAGCATGAAACATTTTTACACTTTGAATTTAACTCAAGTTCCTTTTTCGTTTTTCATTTTGCTTTGGGTGACTACAACCTTTTTATTTCTTTTTGGCATTTTTGCACTTTTAAATTTTTTTTCTCTCTTTTTTTTTCTCTTTTTTTTTCTATTTTTTTTCACAATTTTTTTTTTCTTTCTCAATCCCAAACAATACATTACACCTTGCAGCCACCCCAAACTTAGTTCTTGTACCCATTCTAAGATTCCATGCTCTCCTAATCCTAAGATCGGGTTAACATGGTTTTCCAGATTTTTGGGCTTATAACATTAGGTTATCAAGAAGCAATAGGCTAATCAGGCTCAAAGGGGCTAACTAGGGAACATGCATTAGGAATTGGTTATTTTAGGCTAAGTAGCTATTTACAAAGAAAATGCCTAAATCATTTGAAGCAAACACATAATCATGCAAACCAAAAAGAGATTCAATCAAATTCAGGAAAGTGCAACTTAAAAGAGATTCTCACAGTCAAAAACATGTTGGAGGCTCAAAACCTTACCTGGAAATTTATGCAAATTGTTTAACTGAGATTCTATCCCTAGTGTGTGCTTCCTATCACCCCAAACTTATCATAAATCATGCCATCATAACAAAATCCCAAAGTTCAGGTTTCAATCACATGGGGATCATATTTTCAAAAATTTCATATCCTAGGGGGAAAACAGTCAACACTATCATGCAATCAATCTATGCAAAATCAATAAAATCCATCAAACTTGCCCATACCAGACTTAACACAACTCCTGAGCTTCTCAAATTATTCAGGAGCTTTATTGGAAACAAAACAGAAATAAAGCAAAGAAAAAAAAAATTAAAAGAGCAAGGTAAAGAAAAACTCATTGAGGGGCGGTTCCACCGGGATCCCATTGCTTGTAACATAAGTCCCACATGGTAGCCAAAGGGTGGTAGTTCATTCCATGCTTCCTTAACTTGCAGCCTTTATACGGAAGTGGGTGCTTGACAATCATAGTAACCTCGCCCAGTGCGGCGGACTTTTCACTTCCTCTGCGGGGTCACGGATGACCTCTTTCTCAATAAAATCCTCCCAATAAAAGTGGGGCTCAACCTCTTGGACTGGCCATGGTGCAAATTCCGAGGCTTGAACTCCATCACCGGTTGTTCCACAGTGGGAGGTAGCTGCTCAATGGATAGTGTATTTGGAACTTCGACTGAACAATCGGTATCACACTCACTATCAACCTGCAAAAAAGAGTCAAGAAACAGGCCACAAACAAGACACGGGTTAGTGTCGATGCAGTTTAGTACATGTAGTAAAAGAAACTGAGTTAGTAAAGGTCTGATTGTCTGAACTTTCTACACACGGTTCATCCACCCCATCATTCTCAACACATGCATTTGATTCCACAGGTTCTTCATTATCCTCAAGCTTTTTGCCTTGATTGTCAGGATGGAATGTATAAGCTCGAGGCCAATAAGTAGCATTTGTCAGAATGGGGCATGCCTCATACAGGTGCTCAGGAGAGCCGCACATGCCATAAAACCGTGTCTGCTGAAACAATTGCTTCAAATAAGTGAGCTTATCAGTAAGATCCATAACCAGACAAATTCAGCAAATTTTTTTTTTTTTTTTATATTTTCTGCTAATAACAACAAACCAGAGTCCCCGGCAACGGCGCCAATTTTTGGTCGCGCCGTCGCCACGTGCCAAAAAGAACGAGCGGTTATGAAAATAATGTAGTATAGAGCGACAACTCGGATCGTCTCTCAAGGACTCTTAGGTGTTGTTATTATTAACAAAAAAAGTTAGAAATGGGGGGGTTTTGGATTGAAACTAAAATAAAGAAAACAAAACAGAGCAGTGAAACAGACTAACAAATAAACTAAAGCGATTAACCTACTCCTTTTGCTTTCCCAACTATCATCGGTTCATGCAAATTCCTATCCCTAAGCAGATTCTAATCCCCTCCCGGTTGTAGCAATAATTCACAAGCGGAACCACTACTACAGATATATGTCCCTATTCCCGAATTAAGCAAACGGGGTTAAGAACTTCGTGAACTAAGCGAACACGAAACGTACACACGCGAATTAAGCAAACGCGATTATATATAGGAACATGATATCACCGAGATAAACCAACACAACACAATATACTCCTGAATTAAGCAAACAGAGATATAAAGCATGGCATTGAAAAGAGAAAAGGAAATGAAAACAGGAAATACAAGAACCTCAAGTATGGATAGAAGCCAATTACAGTAGACTAATCTAGGAGACTAGTTCTCCATAACAAACATAAGCAGAAAAGGAAAGAAAACAAACTACAACTACTGACTAGCTAAGACTAGCCAAAACTGACTAGCCTGACTAACTATGATTAACTATGACTAACTCCTCTCTCAATATCTGAATGCTCCTTTTATTAACTTCATCCTCTGCCTCTTAGCTTTCCAAAGCCACTTAATTTGTTTAATTATGAGTTAATATGAGGGAGTTATGTCCACATTCAACTCATAGGGCAGCTGAAACGCCTCTGACTTCACATGGATTAAAGCCCTTCAAAACGGCACTGTTTGGAATAATGGTCTTCATGAGAGTTAAATCTCTTTGTTTGATCTTTCATTTGCCACCGGTTTCAGTTCCAATCGACATCTACAGCCCAAGTTATGGCCCAATCTTCATGACTCGTTCAGGTTCTAGTGACAGCAATTATATTCTGACTTCCAGACTCGCGAGGCGAATGGATGCTCGCGAGGCGAACGCTTCAACTTCAAAACTGCCACAGCCGTGATCTTCAACACGGGCAAGCCGTGATCGTCTCTGACTTTTCAGAGTTGCAATACTCGCGGGGCGAGAGCTTCTTCGCGGGGCGAACCAGTTTTATTCATTTTTATTACCTGAAAATAAGAAATAACAGTAAGTATTTTATTTAACTTTAAATCAACTAAATTAACCTAAAAACACTTTACAGACTCAAAATCTTACTTAAGGACAATCAAGTCTAATTTGGGTGAAAATAATATAAAATAAGCACAAAGCCAAGGTCTTGACGAGTTATAAAACCAGTCAAACAGAGGCTCATCAAAATACCCCAAACTTAAACTTTGCTTGTCCCCAAGCAAACTAAAACTTAAAAAACTTAAAAAGACTCAAGACCTGGCAAAACATGGCAAGCTTAAGGACTCAATTAACTTTCACACAAATTTCAAGCAATTTAACAAAACAATTTTTCTTTCAATGTTCCCCCCTTTCAAGCAAAGTAATCCCCACATGCATTTATTCTAAACAATTGAGAAATTCATCATTCAAACAATCATCAATCTAAGCAGGGGATCTAAGTTACACACAAAAGGGAGATCACCAAATCCAAACAACTGCCTTTCTCACAAGGGAAATTTGTGTTCAATCAATCGCTCAGTTTTTGTCAGGTTATCAACAATTCAGTCAATTTCACTTTTCAGAAGCACTTCCCATAAATTTGATTTTCATCTCCTAATGGTTCCCACAGAAATCATGCAAGCAACATCAAAAGGTCTTTTATGGGTTGTAATGGGGCCTGGCTAAGGGTAGGATATACAAAGGAACTAGGCTGAAGACCCTAGGAACTAAGAGAGCATGAAACATTTTTACACTTTGAATTTAACTCAAGTTCCTTTTTCGTTTTTCATTTTGCTTTGGGTGACTACAACCTTTTTATTTCTTTTTGGCATTTTTGCACTTTTAAATTTTTTTTCTCTCTTTTTTTTTCTCTTTTTTTTTCTATTTTTTTTCACAATTTTTTTTTCTTTCTCAATCCCAAACAATACATTACACCTTGCAGCCACCCCAAACTTAGTTCTTGTACCCATTCTAAGATTCCATGCTCTCCTAATCCTAAGATCGGGTTAACATGGTTTTCCAGATTTTTGGGCTTATAACATTAGGTTATCAAGAAGCAATAGGCTAATCAGGCTCAAAGGGGCTAACTAGGGAACATGCATTAGGAATTGGTTATTTTAGGCTAAGTAGCTATTTACAAAGAAAATGCCTAAATCATTTGAAGCAAACACATAATCATGCAAACCAAAAAGAGATTCAATCAAATTCAGGAAAGTGCAACTTAAAAGAGATTCTCACAGTCAAAAACATGTTGGAGGCTCAAAACCTTACCTGGACATTTATGCAAATTGTTTAACTGAGACTCTATCCCTAGTGTGTGCTTCCTATCACCCTAAACTTATCATAAATCATGCCATCATAACAAAATCCCAAAGTTCAGTTTTCAATCACATGGGGATCATATTTTCAAAAATTTCATATCCTAGGGGGAAAACAGTCAACACTATAATGCAATCAATCTATGCAAAATCAATAAAATCCATCAAACTTGCCCATACCAGACTTAACACAACTCCTGAGCTTCTCAAATTATTCAGGAGCTTTATTGGAAACAAAACAGAAATAAAGCAAAGAAAAAAAAATTAAAAGAGCAAGGTAAAGAAAAACTCATTGAGGGGCGTTTCCACCGGGATCCCATTGCTTGTAACATAAGTCCCACATGGTAGCCAAAGGGTGGTAGTTCATTCCATGCTTCCCTAACTTGCAGCCTTTATACGGAAGTGGGTGCTTGACAATCATAGTAACCTCGCCCAGTGCGGCGGACTTTTCACTTCCTCTGGGGTCACAGATGACCTCTTTCTCAATAAAATCCTCCCAATAATAGTGGGGCTCAACCTCTTGGACTGGCCATGGTGCAAGTTCCAGAGGCTTGAACTCCATCACCGGTTGTTCCACAGTGGGAGGTAGCTGCTCAATGGATAGTGTATTTGGAACTTCGGCTGAACAATCGGTATCACTCTCACTATCATCCTGCAAAATAGAGTCAAGAAACTGGCCACAAACAGCACATGGGTTAGTGTCAGTACAGTTAGTACATGTAGTAAAAGAAACTGAGTTAGTAAAGGTCTGATTGTCTGAACTTTCTGCACACGGTTCATCCACCCCATCATTCTCAACACATGCATTTGATTCCACAGGTTCTTCATTATCCTCAAGCTTTTTGCCTTGATTGTCAGGATGGAATGTATAAGCTCGAGGCCAATAAGTAGCATTTGTCAGAATGGGGCATGCCTCATACAGGTGCTCAGGAGAGCCGCACATGCCACAAAACCGTGTTTGCTGAAACAATTGCTTCAAATAAGTGAGCTTATCAGTAAGATCCATAACCAGACAAATTCAGCAAAATTTTTTTTTTTATTTTTTATTTTCTGCTAATAACAACAAACCAGAGTCCTCGGCAACGGCGCCAATTTTTGGTCGCGCTGTCGCCACGCGCCAAAAAGAACGAGCGGTTATGAAAATAATGTAGTATAGAGCGACAACTAGGATCGTCTCTCAAGGACTCTTAGGTGTTGTTATTATTAACAAAAAAAGTTAGAAATGGGGGGTTTTGGATTGAAACTAAAATAAAGAAAACAAAACAGAGCAGTGAAACAGATTAACAAATAAACTAAAGCGATTAACCTATTGCTTTTGCTTTCCCAACTATCATCGGTTCATGCAAATTCCTATCCCTAAGCAGATTCTAATCCCCTCCCGGTTGTAGCAATAATTCACAAGCGGAACCACTACTACAGATATATGTCCCTATTCCCGAATTAAGCAAACGGGGTTAAGCACTTCGTGAACTAAGCGAACACGAAACGTACACACGCGAATTAAGCAAACGCGATTATATATAGGAACATGATATCACCGAGATAAACCAACACAACACAATATACTCCTGAATTAAGCAAACAGAAATATAAAGCATGGCATTGAAAAGAGAAAAGGAAATGAAAACAGGAAATACAAGAACCTCAAGTATGGATAGAAGCCAATTACAGTAGATTAATCTAGGAGACTAGTTCTCCATAACAAACATAAGCAGAAAAGGAAAGAAAACAAACTACAACTACTGACTAGCTAAGACTAGCCAAAACTGACTAGCCTGACTAACTATGACTAACTATGACTAACTCCTCTCTCAATATCTGAATGCTCCTTTTATTAACTTCAACCTCTGCCTCTTAGCTTTCCAAAGCCACTTAATTTGCTTAATTATGAGTTAAGATGAGGGAGTTATGTCCACATTCAACTCATAGGGCAGCTGAAACGCCTCTGACTTCACACGGATTAAAGCCCTTCAAAACGGCTCTCTTTGGAATAATGGTCTTCATGAGAGTTAAAGCTCTTTGTTTGATCTTTCATTTGCCACCGGTTTCAGTTCCAACCGACATCTACAGCCCAAGTTATGGCCCAATCTTCATGACTCGTTCAGGTTCCAGTGACAGCAATTATATTCTGACTTCCAGACTCGCGAGGCGAATGGATGCTCGCGAGGCGAACGCTTCAACTTCAAAACTGCCACAGCCGTGATCTTCAACATGGGCAAGCCGTGATCGTCTCTGACTTTTCAGAGTTGCAATACTCGCGGGGCGAGAGCTTCTTCGCGGGGCGAACCAGTTTTATTCATTTTTATTACCTGAAAATAAGAAATAACAGTAAGTATTTTATTTAACTTTAAATCAACTAAATTAACCTAAAAACACTTTACAGACTCAAAATCTTACTTAAGGACAATCAAGTCTAATTTGGGTGAAAATGATATAAAATAAGCACAAAGCCAAGGTCTTGACGAGTTATAAAACCAGTCAAACAGAGGCTCATCAAAATACCCCAAACTTAAACTTTGCTTGTCCCCAAGCAAACTAAAACTTAAAAAACTTAAAAAGACTCAAGACCTGGCAAAACATGGCAAGCTTAAGGACTCAATTAACTTTCACACAAATTTCAAGCAATTTAACAAAACAATTTTTCTTTCAATGTTCCCCCCTTTCAAGCAAAGTAATCCCCACATGCATTTATTCTAAACAGTTGAGAAATTCATCATTCAAACAATCATCAATCTAAGCAGGGGATCTAAGTTACACACAAAAGGGAGATCACCAAATCCAAACAACTGCCTTCCTCACAAGGGAAATTTGTGTTTACTCAATCGCTCAGTTTTTGTCAGGTTATCAACAATTCACTCAATTTCACTTTTCAGAAGCACTTCCCATAAATTTGATTTTCATCTCCTAATGGTTCCCACAGAAAACATGCAAGCAACATCAAAAGGTCTTTTATGGGTTGTAATGGGGCCTGGCTAAGGGTAGGATATACAAAGGAACTAGGCTGAAGACCCTAGGAACTAAGAGAGCATGAAACATTTTTACACTTTGAATTTAACTCAAGTTCCTTTTTTGTTTTTCATTTTGCTTTGGGTGACTACAACCTTTTTATTTCTTTTTGGCATTTTTGCACTTTTAAATTTTTTTTCTCTCTTTTATTTTTCTCTTTTTTTTTCTATTTTTTTTCACAATTTTTTTTTCTTTCTCAATCCCAAACAATACATTACACCTTGCAGTCACCCCAAACTTAGTTCGTATACCCATTCTAAGATTCCATGCTCTCCTAATCCTAAGATCGGGTTAACATGGTTTTCCAGATTTTTGGGCTTATAACATTAGGTTATCAAGAAGCAATAGGCTAATCAGGCTCAAAGGGGCTAACTAGGGAACATCCATTAGGAATTGGTTATTTTAGGCTAAGTAGCTATTTACAAAGAAAATGCCTAAATCATTTGAAGCAAACACATAATCATGCAAACCAAAAAGAGATTCAATCAAATTCAGGTAAGTGCAACTTAAAAGAGATTCTCACAGTCAAAAACATGTTGGAGGCTCAAAACCTTACCTGGACATTTATGCAAATTGTTTAACTGAGATTCTATCCCTAGTGTGTGCTTCCTATCACCCCAAACTTATCATAAATCATGCCATCATAACAAAATCCCAAAGTTCAGTTTTCAATCACATGGGGATCATATTTTCAAAAATTTCATATCCTAGGGGGAAAACAGTCAACACTATCATGCAATCAATCTATGCAAAATCAATAAAATCCATCAAACTTGCCCATACCAGACTTAACACAACTCCTGAGCTTCTCAAATTATTCAGGAGCTTTATTGGAAACAAAACAGAAATAAAGCAAAGAAAAAAAAAATTAAAAGAGCAAGGTAAAGAAAAACTCATTGAGGGGCGGTTCCACCGGGATCCCATTGCTTGTAACATAAGTCCCACATGGTAGCCAAAGGGTGGTAGTTCATTCCATGCTTCCCTAACTTGCAGCCTTTATACGGAAGTGGGTGCTTGACAATCATAGTAACCTCGCCCAGTGCGGCGGACTTTTCACTTCCTCTGGGGTCACAGATGACCTCTTTCTCAATAAAATCCTCCCAATAAAAGTGGGGCTCAACCTCTTGGACTGGCCATGGTGCAAATTCCAGAGGCTTGAACTCCATCACCGGTTGTTCCACAGTGGGAGGTAGCTGCTCAATGGATAGTGTATTTGGAACTTCGACTGAACAATCGGTATCACTCTCACTATCATCCTGCAAAATAGAGTCAAGAAACTGGCCACAAACAGCACACGGGTTAGTGTCAGTACAGTTAGTACATGTAGTAAAAGAAACTGAGTTAGTAAACGTCTGATTATCTGAACTTTCTACACACGGTTCATCCACCCCATCATTCTCAACACATGCATTTGATTCCACAGGTTCTTCATTATCCTCAAGCTTTTTGCCTTGATTGTCAGGATGGAATGTATAAGCTCGAGGCCAATAAGTAGCATTTGTCAGAATGGGGCATGCCTCATACAGGTGCTCAGGAGAGCCGCACATGCCACAAAACCGTGTCTGCTGAAACAATTGCTTCAAATAAGTGAGCTTATCAGTAAGATCCATAACCAGACAAATTCAGCAAAAAAAAATTTTTTTTTTTATATTTTCTGCTAATAACAACAAACCAGAGTCCCCGGCAACGGCGCCAATTTTTGGTCGCGCTGTCGCCACGCGCCAAAAAGAACGAGCGGTTATGAAAATAATGTAGTATAGAGCGACAACTCGGATCGTCTCTCAAGGACTCTTAGGTGTTGTTATTATTAACAAAAAAAGTTAGAAATGGGGGGTTTTGGATTGAAACTAAAATAAAGAAAACAAAACAGAGCAGTGAAACAGATTAACAAATAAACTAAAGCGATTAACCTACTGCTTTTGCTTTCCCAACTATCATCGGTTCATGCAAATTCCTATCCCTAAGCAGATTCTAATCCCCTCCCGGTTGTAGCAATAATTCACAAGCGGAACCACTACTACAGATATATGTCCCTATTCCCGAATTAAGCAAACGGGGTTAAGCACTCCGTGAACTAAGCGAACACGAAACGTACACACGCGAATTAAGCAAACGCGATTATATATAGGAACATGATATCACCGAGATAAACCAACACAACACAATATACTCCTGAATTAAGCAAACAGAAATATAAAGCATGGCATTGAAAAGAGAAAAGGAAATGAAAACAGGAAATACAAGAACCTCAAGTATGGATAGAAACCAATTACAGTAGATTAATCTAGGAGACTAGTTCTCCATAACAAACATAAGCGAAAAAGGAAAGAAAACAAACTACAACTATCGACTAGCTAAGACTAGCCAAAACGACTAGCCTTGACTAACTATGACTAACTATGACTAACTCCTCTCTCAATATCTGAATGCTCCTTTTATTAACTTCAACCTCTGCCTCTTAGCTTTCCAAAGCCACTTAATTTGCTTAATTATGAGTTAAGATGAGGGAGTTATGTCCACATTCAACTCATAGGGCAGCTGAAACGCCTCTGACTTCACATGGATTAAAGCCCTTCAAAACGGCTCTGTTTGGAATAATGGTCTTCATGAGAGTTAAAGCTCTTTGTTTGATCTTTCATTTGCCACCGGTTTCAGTTCCAACCGACATCTACAGCCCAAGTTATGGCCCAATCTTCATGACTCGTTCAGGTTCCAGTGACAGCAATTATATTCTGACTTCCAGACTCGCGAGGCGAATGGATGCTCGCGAGGCGAACGCTTCAACTTCAAAACTGCCACAGCCGTGATCTTCAACATGGGCAAGCCGTGATCGTCTCTGACTTTTCAGAGTTGCAATACTCGCGGGGCGAGAGCTTCTTCGCGGGGCGAACCAGTTTTATTCATTTTTATTACCTGAAAATAAGAAATAACAGTAAGTATTTTATTTAACTTTAAATCAACTAAATTAACCTAAAAACACTTTACAGACTCAAAATCTTACTTAAGGACAATCAAGTCTAATTTGGGTGAAAATGATATAAAATAAGCACAAAGCCAAGGTCTTGACGAGTTATAAAACCAGTCAAACAGAGGCTCATCAGTCCGCAATGATGGTTAAAGAGTTGGAATTATTGGAACAGTTCAGAGATTTGAACTTAGGAATGGAGTTGGTTGAGGATAAAATATGCTTAGGTATGATCACTATTAGTAGTGATTTTATGAGGGATCTTAAGGATAAACAGGCTCAGGATCCATATTTACAGGAGATAAGTAGAAGTATAGATGAAGGTAAAAATTCTGAGTTTAGTAGAGGAACAAATGGTGTACTGAGGTTTAGAGATAGAATATGTGTGCCTGAGGATTTAGAACTTAGGAAGTTGATATTAGAAGAAGCACACAAGAGTAAGTTGAGTATTCATCCTGGATCCACTAAAATGTATCAGGATTTAAAGAAATTCTTTTGGTGGACGAGGATGAAGAAAGAAGTAGCAGAGTATGTTTTATCTTGCCTGGTGTGTCAGAAGGCTAAGATAGAGCATCAAAAGCCAGCTGGTTTATTGCAATCATTAGATATCCCAGAATGGAAATGGGATAGCATAGCTATGGATTTTGTGGTTGGACTACCACGAACTCCTAAGAAACATGATGCGATTTGGGTTATCATTGACCGGTTGACGAAGTGTGCTCACTTCTTACCTATGGGTGAAAACTATAGTTTGGAGAAGTTGACCCAAATCTACATCAAAGAAATTGTTAGGTTGCATGGTGTGCCATCGAGCATTGTTTTAGACCGAGATCCTAGGTTTACATCTAGATTTTGGAAACAATTGCATCACGCTTTAGGGACCAAGTTGAGAATGAGTTCTGCTTATCATCCCCAAACGGATGGACAGTCAAAAAGGACGATTCAATCATTGGAGGACCTTTTAAGAGCTTGTGTTTTTGGAACACACTGGTTGTTGGGATGAGTTCTTGCCATTGATTGAATTTACTTACAACAATAGTTTTCACAGTAGTATAGGGATGGCACCATATGAGGCTTTGTATGGTAGGAAGTGTAGGACACCGTTATGTTGGTATGAGATTGGTGAAAATCAAGTCTTGGATCCAGATGTGGTGCAACAGACTACGGAACAAGTTAGGAAGATAAGGGAAAAGATGAAGGAAGCACCGGATAGGCAAAGGAGCTACAGTAACAAGAGAAGGAGACCTTTAGAATTCCAGGAGGGCGATCACGTGTTTTTGAGAGTCACTCCGAAGACCGGAATTGGCAGGGCTATCAAAACTAGAAAACTTACTCCTAGATTCATCGGACCTTTCCAGATTATTCGAAGGATTGGTCCAGTAGCTTATCATATTGCTTTACCACCTAACCTTGCTAACCTTCATGATGTCTTTCACGTGTCTCAATTGAGAAAATATTATCCTGATCCTTCACATGTTATTGAGTCTGAGTCTATACAACTGCGAGAGAATCTAGAATATGAGGCTCTACCTGTAAGGATAGCAGATAAAGAGATTAAGGAACTTCGTGGTACACAAATTCCTTTGGTTAAGGTCATATGGGATGAAACTACTGGAGATGCTACTTGGGAGCGTGAAGCAGATATGCAACAACGATATCCACATCTTTTCTGAAGTATGTAAATTTCGAGGACGAATTTTTTTTTTAAGTGGGGTAGTAATGTAACACCCCGATTTTCACTGCTTTGTAATATCGGTAATAAATATATAAATATATATATTTTTTTCCGAGACTTAGAAAATGATTTTGGATAAACCAAGGTCATTTCCTTGTTATACTTATTTTTATAATATTACGGGGAAGTTTTTGGTTGAAAACTCAGACGGAAGCCAGTCTTCTGTTTTCTGTGTTTTCACTGACAGTAAAAGTTTACTGCTCAGAAGACCAAATTTTGAGTCGTGAACGAGATGAAAAATATTTTTATCGTATTTACTCCGATATTGGAAGTTTTGAAAATTTTGGTAAAAAAATTAAAATATTATATTTGTTGCGGGCATAAACGTTGAGATGTCTCTAGGCAGAGCCTGAGTCAGATGAATCGGGAAGTCGGAAAAGTAGCAGAGATATTGGATTGACCGACTTAACGAGCATTTATGACGAGTTTATCCTATCGTAAATGGCCATAATGGCACATTTATGGCAACATTAAATTTTGTTATGAAATGACCAAAATGCCCTTGTCTTTTTATGACAATCTCTAACAATTGCCATTGGACAAGTTGACCAAAACCTTGCCCCATCCTCATGGCTTCAATAGTGCCATCTTCTCTAAGTTGGTTGCCTTCTTCATATAAATACAAATCCTCCATTTTCAAGTTCTTTTCTTCTTCAAAGTTTATACTTTTGCCATAAGAACACCATAGAAAAATCAGAAGAACCTCATCCAAAATCTTGTTTTCTTGGATCAACAAGATGTAATACCTTATTCCCTTGTCATTTAAATCATTTCTCTTCACAACTTTTGAGAGATTCATGACTAAGATTCATATGATCTTCACTTGTTTAAAGTTCTTGGAGTTAGATTCAAAAATTCATAACTAATTCTAGAAAAATCCTTTTGACATGAAACCAATTGCTATGATCTTATAATATTCTCTATTTTCATCATCTAGAAGCACAAGATCATGAGAAATTTCTTTCTTTGATTTTTTTGTTATGGCCGAACCTAGGTTAACTTTGAGTTTTTAAGTTTTGTTTCATTTTCATGACTTGATTCATGATTCAGTCCTTTTGTATCTTGATAGTTCTTGTATTCAAGTATATAGAAGATCAAGAAAAGCAAACTTTAACTTATTAATCTCATCAAAACCAAAACCCTAGATTTGTGAACTCAAGGGTTTTGTGATTCAAAAGTTGTTTGTAACACTTGAATCAAACCCTAAGTTTTGTAAATTGATTAAATCCCAAAAGTTGATGAAATTTCAAAATTTCTAGCCTATGGATCTTGAGGAAATCTGAACCCTAGTTCTTAGAACTAGAAGAGTTTAGTTCATGTCTTAGTTCATAATCATGGTTAAAGTGATTAATCATGTTTAATTAACCTATGGATCATTAATCCTTAAGTTAATCAAATTTTCAACTTTCTAACCTAGATAATTGGTTGAAGCCGAAACCCTAACCATAAAGGTTAGAGGATTTTTTTTCAAATTTTAGTCTTGTAATAAGTAATCTATGTTAGTTAAGACTCTAGTAATTAGGATCCAAAAGATGACATTAAGAAGATAACCCTAAACCTATTTTCTAAGTCTTGGCCGAACCTAGCCCTAGAGTGTCATAGATGGTTGTGAGTTGATTAAATATAGTTATGATTGTTTGAATGAAGGTGGTTGTGTTAACTCGTGGCGGGATAACGAGGATCGCCGTGTACGTGTTTCCGGTACAAACTCAGGTGGGGGAAAGAACCATTCCATCGTCGGAACCGATAAGTAGTATATAATTTATAATAATGGTGTAGGGCGACCTAAACCCTACTAGTGGACGAGTAATTGACAATACCAAAATCGTATTGAAATATTTTCCGTAAAACCAATGACGATTTGGGAATTGTGGGTTTATCGCCTTAGGTTGATTATTCATATTTGAGGATGTTTGAATTATTTACTTTTGATTGTTTGTGATACGCTGGTTGAGGTATTCCATCTGCATGTGACGTATTGTTTCTGTGTTTGAATATTATGATATTGAGGATGTTTGAATATTCTGTTAATTAATGTGTTATGTATGATTTTCCTGGGTTTAATTCTATGCTTAGAAAATTTTAAGGAAAGATATATATATTGCTCGGAGGTATTTTGTTTGGGTGAGAGTTTTGAATATGAATTAGAAGTGCCTCGCTATTATTTTATAGAAGTGATGTGATATAGAGTTTAAGTGGAGGTTATGAGGAAAAGCTTGAGGTACTAGGTTGTTATTGATAAAAGTCAGTGACAATCATGTGTTGCATTGTTGTTCATAACAGTGTATTTGAGATACACGAGGTCCGAAGTTCTTGTAGACCGTTCCAAATTAGAATTTAAGTTGTGCAACTATAGTGTCATTGCTTTGCATGAGCACCCTTGACAGAGTCGAGAGATAGAGAATCAGGGTGTGCACCAACGGTACTGTGCAGCTATAGTGTCATTGCTTTGCATGAGCATTCCTACCATGGATGAGAATGTGCACCGGCGTGGGGAACGTGTCACTTGGACGAACGACTGGCATCCCTAATGAGGGATGTGTGACAGGAGTAGTGGTGGCCACATCAACATAAAGGTCTAGTTGCATGAGTTGAAGGGTAGAGGATGATGTTATAAAATATGGATGATTGTAAATTGTGAGTGATGCATGTCAGTGACCGTTATTGTATTATATGCTATGAATCTTTTCCACTTATGATGATAGAACTGTTTCTTATCTCCCTATTTCTGTATTTTTGGTTTATGTCTACTTTGTTACGTTAGAAGACCTTATGGACGACTATGTTATGGAGGAGATGGATGGAACCACATACGAGACGGAGGTTGTTGAAGAGTTGAACGATGTTCCGTATGAAGTTGACGCTGAAGAACAACTTACTGATCCTAACAATGTGGCGTAGTTAGTTAAAGGCCAGTGAGTCACATAAGATGTTTTGTTTCCGTTAGTGATAAGTAAGTTGTGTAAAATAAAGGATACTTATATGTGTGTATTATGTAAAATAGTTTGGTGTGCTTTATATCTGTATAAGTTATATAATTATTAATTAAGTTTTAATTTTTACGTATTTTCAACGTTAAGCGTGCGATTAAGTAAATAACTAATTAAGGATTTAATGTAACAATACAATGGGCATATTGGGGTGTCTCATGAGGGATATTACAATTGTGGTAACTATATGCTTGTATGTTTGAATTGTTTGGTTGTGTTGATGTTGTTGTTACTTGGGTGAAAATGTTGTTGTTGAAGTGATTGTTTGGATTTATTTTATTTTGTGGCATTGATAATGTGTTGAACTGAATAATATGTTTGAATGATTTATGTTATACTATATTGGTTATGTTGCAGTTGTTGAAAGTTGTATTGTTTGTTGCATAGTAGCCTAACCATTGGTTAGAGCCCATTCATTATGGTAAGATAAAAGCCTTAATAAAACATGTATGAAAGTCAAGAGATAAATGTTTTCAACTTGAAATAATTTTTTTCTTTAAAGAGAAGATAAATATTCTTATAACATTTGGTGAAAAATTTAAGAGTTTAAAAATAAAGATTTTCTTCATAAATGTGAAAGAAATTATTTTAGAAGAGTTTGAGAATTTTTTTAAAGCCTTAAAATTTTGGAAATATTTTATGATGAAGATTACTATTGAATAACAAATCAAATTCTTAATTCCTTATCAAAAGATTTTTGTCCTCAATGTGTTATAAAAAGTTTCTTCTCAAAAGTCCCTATTTTTGGAAAAGAGGATCTTTTGCAAAGCAAAGATAGACTTTTAGAAATGAAAGAGAGTTTTCCTATAACTCAAGGTTTTAAAATGATTTTTAAAAAAGGGAAAACGATTCTCAAAAAGTTTTTATTCAAAATAAAAATATCCGATAACTTGGATAAGTTATGGAAGCTTTGTTTTTGGATTTTGTATTTTTCACTGAACGAAAAAGAAAATACACTAGTGCAGAAAAGGGATTTCACATTGGTTTTTTTGGCTTTTCGCATCGGTTTTCGAACTGATGTTGAAACGGCCGATGTGGTTTATTGCCACTTTTCACATCGATTTTAAAACCGATGTCAAAAATTCTATTTCAGCAAGACAATAAATCCTGTTCAGCACTTTCCACATAGGTTTCTGAAAAAACCGATGTGGTAACCCCACTTTCCACATCGGTTATTTTAAAAACCGATGTGAAAACCAACATTTCACATCGGGTTTAAAAATAACCGATGTGTAAAGTGGGGTTACCACATCAGTTTTTTAAGAAACCGATGTGAAATGTTGGGTTATCACATCGGTTTTTTCAGAAACCGATGTGAAAGTTTTTTTGTTTTTTTAAAAAAACCCTTTACAGTAGTGACAGTCCTTTACCCTGTTTCAGTAATCCAGTAATCCAGATCAATACAGAATCTAAATATTCTCAACACAGTCACTTTTGTACAACCAAAACACACTAAATTAAAAGATTACAAACAATAAATATATTCAATTACATTCAGACAACAAAGATAAATAGAAACCAAAAAGCTACATATGATATATTATAGATTTCATGTCAAAACATATATCAGTCAAAATTACACTATAGCTAGTACATGATGCATTTATAAACTAACTACATACAAACTATGGTTGGTACACTTCAAGAAAGAAAGTTGCCCAACGCATCCTTATGTTATTGATGTCGGCATCAGAGAGTGGAGTCAGATTGTTGAATATCTGCAAGTTGAATTGGACATAAGATTATATCTTTTAAGTAATAAACTAAAATAAAACATATAACGAGTCTATAACTGTTACAACTAATTGTGTTACCAAGTAGCATTTACCTCCTGCCATCTTTCAGTGATACTGGAGGAGATAATTTCGACCATCCACTTCATCACATAATATCCACATTCCCATGATCCACATTATCTATAGGACTACATACAAATGAAACCCAATTAGAATATAAGGAATTAAATAGAAATCAATAATTGTACCCACTGCGCTTGAAGCATTTGTACTAATAAATATCTTACGTTAGGAATAATCCATATATTAGCCCGGCGCCTTTCACCACACAGCATGTGGATTGCATTAATAGAACTATGATAAGAAAATAAACATGAATTAAAGTATATCTTATAGATTTCAAATGATTAAAACAACTTCATTATTGATTATAAATTATTTTAATGCTTACGTTTCCATGATGATCTTCAGTTACTTCGCCGGCTTATTTCCCATCGAGTAGAAGAAGACCACGACAATCAACCGAGGGCACAAGATCAACAATTGCCAATGTTTATTGCATTTGCGGAACAATTAGTAACTAAGTCATTGACGCACTGTCGCACACGCGTCAAAAAACGAGTGGTTTGTAAAAAGTGTAGTGAGGGTGCGACAACTCGGGTATCGTCTCTCGTGGACTCTTGTAATGTTATTATCACAGAAAATCAGTTTTCTTGGGGGGGTGAAATTGATTAGAAAACAGAGAAGAAAAATAGAGCAATTTAAGTGATAATCAAATAAGACAAAGACGATCAATCTGCTGTTCGGCTTCCCACTATCATCGGTTCATGTAACTCCATGCCCTAAGCGGATTCTAATCCCTTTTCGATTACAACATCGATTAACAAGCGAAATCGAAGCTACGGGACATATATTCCTAATTCCCGAATTAAGCAAACGGGATGAAGCGCTCGTGAATTAAGCAAACACGAATGAACACACGCGAATTAAGCAAACGCGATTGAGTTTAGGAACATAAAATCATCAAAAATAAATCAACACTAATTCGATACAAACTGAATTAAGCAAACAGAGAATAACGAATAGCATTGAAAGAGAGAAGAAAATTCAATCGGGAATTTCAAGACCTCAAGTGTCGGCGGAAGCCGATTACAGCAGATTAACCTAGGGAGATTAGTTCTCCATCAAAAACGCAATACAATCAGAGAAATTCGAAAACAAGGATTATCAAAAAGATCCTTCTGTTTTGCCTAAAACAGTTATTTATAACTTTCAGAAACTGCGCACTCTCGCGAGGTGAATATTAAAATGGCGCCAGTTCAAATTTGGTCTCTCGCGAGGCGAGATGATGCCTCGCGAGGCGAGCCTTCAAAATCCAGTTTGTCACAGTCGTGATGCCTATCACGGCCGGTCTATGATTACTTCTGACTTTGGGTGCTTATCTGTCATGGCCGTGACCTTCATCACGGCTAGGCCGTGATGGTCTTTGTCCTCCAAGTTCTTCTCTTCACGCCCGTGATGGGGGTCGCGGGCTGACCGTGATGCTTTTTGACTACTAGGATCGCGAGGCGAGACATGGTTCGCGAGGCGAGGCAGAGAAGATGACATTTCTGGCACAGGCTGGTCTTCAGTCTCGCGGGGCGAGTAACCTCTCACGGGGAGAGTACCTCCAAGATTGCAATTTCCACTGTTTCCTTCATTCCCTGGACTCTAAGTTAACCTGAAAACATGAAATAGCCATAAAGTGCTTTATTTGACTCAAAACTGGCTAAATTATCCTAAAACTACTTAAGAGACTCAAAACCTTGCTTGAGGACAATCAAGTCTAATTTGGGCGAAAACGAGATACAATTGGCACAAAACCACGGTCATACTAGTCATAAAACTAGATGAGCCAGAGGCTTATCAAAATACCTCAAACTTGCACTTTGCTTGTCCCCAAGTAAACTAAAACTCAAAACGACTCAAGACTTGGCAAGCTCAAGGGATTCAATCAACTTTCGCACAAATTTCAAGAAAACAAAACAATTTTCCTTCAATGTCCCCCCCCCCCCCCCATATTGAACAATGCAATCCCCACAATTATTTACTTTAAACATCTGAGAATTTCATCATTCAAACAATCATTAATCTAAGCAAGGGATCCAAGTTTTAGACAAAAGGGAGATCACCAATTTCAAACAATTGCCTTCCTCACAAGGGCAAGTAATATTTCACTCATTCGCTCAATTTTTTTGTCTAGGCTATCAACTTTTTCACTCAGTTCACATTTCAAGAACACTTCCCATGAATTTGATTTTCATCTCAATCAAAGTTCCCACGAAAACATGCATGCAACATCAAAAGGTCTTTCAAAGGTTGTAATGGGGCCTGGCTAAGGGTAGGATATACAAAGGAACTAGGCTAAAGTCCCTAGGAACTAAGAGAACATGAAGCTTGTACACTATTATTTTTTCACTCTAATTCCTTTTTCCATTTTTTTCTTTTTGGTGCTTTGGGTGGCTACACCTTTTTCCTTTGACACCATTTTTGTTTTTGCCCCTTTTCTTCCTTTTTTTTTTCATTTTTTTTTCTTTTCTCTTTTTTTTTTCTTTGCCCTTGGCTTCAACCTTTATATATTTTTTGTTTTTCTCACCCCAGAATGACATATCACTGTAGCCACCCCAAACTTACTTTCTTGCAACCCTTCTCTTGCTGGGCTTCCATGCTCTCCTAATCCTAAGATCGGGTTAACATGGTTTTTCCAGATTTTGGCTTATAACATGAGGTTATCAAGAACAACAGGCTAATCAGGCTCAATAGGGCTAACTGGGGAACATGCATTAGGGATGGTTCAATTTAGGCCAAGTAGCTAATTCGAAGAAAATTGCCTAAATCATCTGATGCAATCACATAAACATGCAAACCAAGAAGAGACTCAAGCAAAATCGGGAAAGTGCAACTTGAAAGTGATTCACACAGTTAAAAACATGTTGGAGGCTCAAACCCTCACCTGGACATTTTTCGCAAATTGTTTGACCGAGATTCAATCCCTAGTGTGTGCTTCCCATCACCCCAAACTTATCATGAATCATGCAATCACAATGAAATATCTCAAAATTCATTTTTCAATTTTTCACATGGGGGTTACTTTCCAAATTTTAAGACCTAGGGGGAATCATCAACATATATCATGCAATCAATCTGTGCTAAATCAACAAAACCCACCAACCTTGCCGACACAAGACTCACACACATGCTCTTGAGCTTCTCGAATTATTCAAGAGCGAAAAGAAAACACAACAAAAAACACAAAACAAAACACAACAAATGGTTCCCTCACCCACACTTAAAACATACATTGTCCTCAATGAAACAACATAAATATAAAAATAGAGTGAGGGAAAGGAAAGGGTGCTCCCTGATCAAGTTGCAGTGTAGGTGGGCTCTCCCAAGGAGAGCTCCTCAGCAGTAGCATCCTCAGGCACCGAGCTCTCATGGAATAGCTTCAGCCGCTGCCCGTTAACCTTGAATGCCTTGTTGCTACCTGTACTTTTAATCTCTACTGCACCATGAGGAAAAACATTAGTAACAACAAATGGGCCAATCCACTTGGACCGAAGTTTCCCAGCCATCAATTTCAGGCGGGAGTTAAACAGTAAGACCAGCTGACCCACAGAGAATTCCTTCCTAGCAATCATCCTATCATGGAAATGCTTGGTTTTCTCCTTATAAATCCGAGAGCTTTCATAGGCTTCTAACCTAAGATCTTCAAGCTGCTCTAATTGGAGTTTCCTTTCAATACCAGATTTTTGCATTTCCAAATTACAGCACTTGACCTCCCAATAAGCACGGTGCTCAACTTCCACAGGGAGATGACATGCCTTACCGAATACAAGCCTAAAGGGGGACATCCCTATTGGTGTCTTGAAAGCAGTCCTCTGAGCCCAAAGTGGGTCTTCTAGACGGCGGCTCCAGTCCTTCCTATTCGGCTGCACCACTTTCTCTAAGATATGTTTGATCTCTCTGTTGGAGATCTCAGCCTAGCCATTGGTCTGGGGAGGGTAAGCAGTGGAGACTCTGTGCACAACTCCATACTTCCGGAGTAGAGCTTCCATGGTGCGGTTGCAGAAGTGAGTGCCCTGGTCACTTATGATGGCACGAGGTATGCCGAACCTGCAAAAAATATTGGACCTAACAAAATTTGAAACAACTTTAGAATCGTTAGTCCTAGTGGGGACTTTGAAACATAGTCAACAACCAAAAGAATGTAGAGAAAGCCAAAAGATGCAGGGAAAGGACCCATAAAGTCGATTCCCCACACATCAAACACCTCACAAAAAAGCATAGGTTGCTGAGGCATTTCACTGTTGCGAGTGATGGTTGTACCTGCTGTCTAACACTCCTTACAAGTCCGGTAAACCTCATAAGCATCTCTAATAATGGTGGGCCAGTAAAAACCAGAATCTAGGACTTTTCTTGCAGTCCTCTGTGGCCCAAAGTGTCCCCCTACTTGAGAAGCATGAGAAAAGTGCATAATAGACTCAATCTCAAAGTCGGGGACACATCTCCTAATCACCTGATCACTGCAAAATTTCCAAAGAAATGGATCATCCCAAACATAGTACTTGGCGTCACTCTTTAGTTTGTGGATTTGTGACCTAGTTGCTCCTGTCGGAAAGACACCAGCAACTAGGTAATTCACAATGTCGGCAAACCAAGGAGTTACACCATGTAACTGTAAAAGCTTCTCATCAGGAAAGTCATCCTGAATGGGGGAAGGATCCTCATCCCTCTCTATCCTACTCAAGTGATCAGCCACTAAATTTTCAGCTCCACTCTTGTCCTTTATCTCCACATTAAACTCTTGGAAAAACAACATCCACCGAATCAACCTCGGCTTTGCTTCTGGCTTCTTCAACAAGTACTTCAGAGCTGCATGGTCAGTGAAAACAATAACCTTGGAACCTAGCAAATATGATCTAAATTTATCAAGAGCAAAAACAATAGCTAGAAGTTCCTTTTCAGTGGTGGTGTAATTAGACTGTGCAACATCTAATGTCCTAGAAGCATAATAAATGACATGTGCAACCTTGCCCACCCTTTGTGCCTGGACCGCCCCCACAGCATAGTTAGAAGCATCACACATGAGTTCGAAAGGGAGGGTCCAGTCAGGGGGCTGGATGATAGGGGTAGAGGTCAATGCCTTTTTCAAGAAGTCGAATGCCTTCTTGCAGTTATCATCAAAGCTGAATATGACATCATTCTTCAGCAAGTTTGACAGAGGAAGAGCTATCTTGCTGAAGTCCTTAATGAAGAACCTGTAGAAACCTGCATGACCAAGAAAAGAACGAATCTCGTGAATGCAAGATGGGTAAGGCAATGTAGAAATCACATCAATTTTAGCAGGATCTACTGAAATACCCTCTTTGGAAATAATATGCCCCAAAACAATCCCCTGTTCAACCATAAAATGACACTTTTCATAGTTCAAAACAAGGTCAGTTTCAATGCATCTCTCTAAAACCAAATTCAGACTATGCAAACATGCATCAAATGAGGCACCATATACAGTGAAATCATCCATGAACACTTCCATGCAATTTTCAATAAATTCAGTAAAAATGCTAATCATGCATCTCTGGAAAGTGCCAAGAGCATTGCAAAGGCCAAATGGCATCCTCCTGTAGGCAAACGTGCCGAAGGGGCACGTGAAAGTGGTCTTTTCCTGATCCTCTGGTGCAATGTGGATCTGGAAGTATCCGGAAAAACCATCAAGAAAATAGTAGTGGGATTTACCAGCCAGCCGTTCGAGCATCTGATCGATGAACGGCAAAGGAAAGTGATCCTTTCGAGTGGCCTAGTTCAACCTCCTATAATCAATAGACTCTCCAGCTATTCTGGACTCTAGTGTAACACCCCGATTTTCGCTGTTTCGTAATATCGGTAAGAAATATATAAATATATATTTTTATCCGAGACTTAGAAAATGATTTTGGATAAACCTAGGTCATTTCCTTGTTATACTTATTTTTATAAGGTTACAAGGAAGTTTTTAGTTGAAAACTCAAACGGAAGCCGGTCTGTTGTTTTCTGTGTTTTCACTGACAGTAAAAGTTTACTGCTCAGAAGATTTAAATTTTGAATCGATAACGAGATGAAAAATATTTTTATCATATTTACTATGATACTAGGAGTTTTGAAAATTTTGGAAAAAAATTAACATATTATGTTGTTGTGGGCTTATACGACAAGATGTCTCTAGGCAGAGTCTGTGTCAGATGGATCGGGAAGTCGGCAAAGTAGCAGAGACATTGGATTGACCAACTTGATTAGCATTCTTGACAAGTCTAACCTATCATAAATGGCATTTAATAGCACATTTATGGCAACATTTAATTTTGTTGTGAAATGACCAAAATACCCTTGTCTTTGTATGACAATTCCTACAAAATGACATTTGACAAATTGACCCAAAATCCTTGCCAAATCCACACGGCTCCAACCTTGTCTTCTTCTTCAAGTATTTGAAATCTTCTCCATTAAGCATTCAACATCTTCTTCATTAAGTTTTGACTACTTCCTTAAGAAGTTTTGAATGCTTCTTAAACAAGTTTTGCTTCCTTCTTCTCCAAGTTTTGATTCCTTCATCATTAAGAATTTGTGTCTTCTTCAATAATCTGGTTGCTTCTTCATTTAAATAGGATATTTCCTTCCTTAAGTCATTTTTTTTCCAAAGTCTTGATTCTTGCTCTAAAAGAGTTCATAACTTGTCCGATTTTGCAGAGCCATTCTGATCAGTTTCCATTTCGAATCTCGAAAAACTTTCAACATGAAAGTTGTTCATCTTTCTCTCTTCTTTCCAACGACATAAATATCATCCAAAACGGATAAGTATGTTGAGAGATATACCCAAAATACCGAAACTGTTCTGAAACCCTAACTTGGTTCATCTTCTTCCTTAAGTTCTCAAGAACACCATGAGACATTCTTGAAGAACATCATCCAAATCATCATTTTCTTTGATCATCAAGAGGTAGTCTCTCTTAATCTTGTTATTCTAAGCTTTTCTCTTCATAAGATTCATGAGTTTATGCCTTTGATCAATATGTTCTTCATTTGTTCAAAGTTCTTGAAGCTAGATTGAAAAATTCATAACTAATTCTAGAAAAATCCTTTTGACATGAAACCAATTGCTATGATCTTATAATCATCTCTACTTTCATTATCTAGAAGCTCAAGATCATGAGAAATTTCTTTCTCTAATTTCTGGACTGGGCCGAACCTAGGTTAACTTTGAGTTCTTAGGTTTTGTTTCCATTTCATGTCTTGATTCATGATTATATCTTGATAGTTCTTGTATTCAAGTATATAGAAGATCAAAAATCTAACTTTAGCCTATTTGATTCTTCAAAAACCGAAACCCTAGGTATGAGCACTTGTTAGTTTTATGATTCAAAGTTGTTTGAAACACTTGAATCTAACTCTAGGTTGTGTATGTTGATTAAATCCAAGAGTTTAGAAATTTTAGAGATTTCTAACTCCAAACTCAGTTCTTGGCCGAAACCCTAGTTCTTGGAACTAGATGAATTTTAGTTCATGTTCTTGGTTCATAATCATGGTTAAAGTGATTAATCATGCTTAAGTAACTTATGGATCATTAATCCCTAAGTTAATCAAATTTTAAGTTTCCTAATCTAGAAAATGGGGTAAAGCCGAACCCTAACCCCCATTGATTTAAGTGTGTTGTTGTTTTATTTATTTATTTTGGTTGCAATTCGTTTGAAGGAAACTACGGAGTTAGCTGATTTACACTGACGAAGAGGAATCGAATCGAGTTCGGGAGATTATTTAGTTCGAGTCTTCAAGAGGTAAGGGGAGCTTGCCTGATGGATTTTTCTCAATAACCATTTGTTTGTGACCATTTACTTGTTGTGTATTCTGTGGAATTAATATGGTTGTGGTTATCTGATGATGTGGTTTATGTTGAGTTGTATATCTGAGTATCATTGTTTGATCTGTTTAAAATTATTTATTTGAATATGATATTGCCATGGTACATTATCTGTCTAGTGGTTTGTTGTTGAATGTTGCTTGTGAGTGTTGTTTGAGAAGCCTGACTGTGGTCAATGCACAACCGATTAATCAGATAAAAGCTTTAATAAGCTGTGTAAATTATATTCAATGTTTTATGGGAAACGTTGGAATATAATAGAAGTGAAAAGTATTATTTTGGAAAAATAAGGAGTTTTGATGATGATAATTTATTAGTGTAATAGTAACTCGAGTCACAATGAGAGCGAAATTGTAAAAATGGTTAGGTACTGCTAATTTTTATGTAATAAAGTTTGTAATACGATACAAAGTCATTTCATGAAATTAATTGTTGAAAAGAAGTTAAGATGATTTTAGAAAGTGTTTTCACTGGAAGAAGTTAAGTATTGGTTTGAGAAGCTTTAAAAATGATAATTGATGATTGATTTGGAAAAGTATAGAAGAAAAGTATTTTGAAACGGCAGTACATATTTTAAGGAAGTGAAAACCTCACGTGACTCATATTTGTGAAAACCAAGTTTTATTATTTAAGGAGTTTATTGATGAATTTCCAATTTTTGGAAAAAGAATTTATGAAAGCAAAACTGATTTCGTGTTAATAGTGGTGTGGAACTTAGTAACCGAGACGTCGGGGTACTAAGGTTCTGTGTTGTGATGGACTCAGTCATTTGGACTTGGAGTGCCTAGGTGGTATACATGAGGTATACTTTGATGAATTGTATACATGAGGTATACTGTGTTGAAACATTGAAGATGTTTCTAGTGCCACGAACCTACGATTGGTGCACCGGTCGAGAGGTGTCGTGATTGAGCACTTGGACTGTGAGGTCCGATGTTTTGATAAATGTTTTATGGACTGTGAGGTCCTATGCTTTGATAAATGTTTTATGGACAGTAAGGTCCTATGTTTTGATAAATGATTTATGGACAGTGAGGTCCTGTGTTGTGATGAAAGTTTTAAAAAGTGTTTTAAAACTATGTGAGTCGTAAGCCATTTTGAGCTTCGGCAAGAGAAAGATTGAGCACAAAGAAAAGAACAAAACAAAAGTGTTTTGCATGCATGTGGCAGATGTGCCTGCGATTTGTGGTTGTGACACGAATGCATCAACTACCATCGGCGAATGGTAGTTACGACGTGCATTATCTCATTGGTGCCTAGGAAGGACTTTGAGATCCCCATCTTACTTGCTAATGGCGGAGCCACTGATTGTGGGCATTAGCAATGTTTGGCCGTGTTAGTGCCTTGGCTGTGTATGCCTACGTTGTTTTCAAGATGGGAAGAGGTCGCGGACCTATTGGCAGAGTGCCAAGTTAGCCAGTGTGGCTTTGGAGTCTGATCAACTCAACACGACGTTGGTGATATCTCATGAGATTAGGACGAAAATTAGATGATGAATAGAAGTGTCATGCATAATTTTATGGATGGTGTTTGGGGTGTTAAACCCACTGATAAACTATTAGCTTATAAATGTTTGTGTGGTAAATGTATATGTGTTATGTGGTGTCGAGCATTTAGTTATTGGGTTAAAACCATATATTGGCGTCTCACCTTTACACACACACATTTCAGGATTCTTCTAAGTTCGATATTGTACCTTGGGTACTCTATCACAGCTGTTGCAGAGGAGTTTGTCTAAGTCACCCCGAGACTTAGATATAGTTGCTTGATGAGGTATTACTTGCGGAATAACTTTTAGAACGACCAGCTTAGGGTTAAGACTTAGATTATTTTGATAGTATGTATGAGTTTGGCTTAGAGAGCCTTTATTTTATAATGGAATGTTTGTGGCTCGGAGAGCCTATTTGTTGAAGGAAAATCTAAATTAGTTCTTTTGGTTTTGTAAAGATTATGGCTATAACTATTATTTTTATGTATCGAGATCTGGTGGAATTTAGTGTAGCTAGAATTCTGGAGTGAAACGGTAATCATTGTAACAGGTGTTATTTTATTTGGGATGTCCGAATTACAGAGGAGACTCTGTCAAAATTTTTGTAAAACTAATATCTTGTATTTAAGTATATTCTTTAAATGAAATAGGATTGCCAAGTTATAATAGTAAGTTGTGTGTTGATTATGGCTTAGGAGCGGAGTCATGACAAAGAAAAAATTTTATACCCAATTTCAGAAACTTATGTACTTATATATATTATTTTCCGAAAGCACCAGCAAATTATCTTTTAATTTTATTTTCAAACGAGTTTAGACGGTAATGCCCAAGGGAGGGTGTTACATCTAGTGGGGACAAGCTCATTGTTTTCATTTCTTACCACTGTGAGGCCAGATTTCTTGGGTACAACTTGCACTGGGCTCACCCAAGTACTATCAGAGATGGGGTATATGATACCCGCATGCAGGAGTTTTATCACCTCCTTCTTTACAACATCCAGAATCAATGGATTTAGCCATCTTTGCGGCTGCCTAACTAGTTTAGCCCCATCCTCCAACAGAATCCTATGCATACATCTAAAGGGGCTAATTCCTGGGATGTCAGCCAAGGTCCATCCAATTGCCTTCTTGTGCTTCTTCAAAACCTCCAAGAGTTTAGCTTCCTGGTCAGAGTCAAGGTTGGAGGAGATTATCACTGGAAGTTTTTCATTCCTCTCCAAGTAAGCATACTTCAGATTCCCAGGAAGTGGCTTAAGCTCTAAGGAGGGTGGCTGCTCAACAGATGGTATGTTTGGGGCAGTCGGGCTGCCAAGAACTTCAGCCGAACAGACAGCTTCACTTACACTATCACCCTGCAAAGTAGAATCAATCTCAGCACAAACAACACAAGGGTTAGTGTTAGTACAGTCAGTACATGAATAAACATCATTAAAGCTAGAAATAGATGGAAAATCAGCAACCAAGTCATTATAGGTGTCATCAACAATTTCAAAGAGCAACTCTATTTGGAAAACAGAGTGCTCTTCCAATGGATGCTTCATAGCATCGAAAATGTTGAACCTTGCAATAATGTCACCGAACTCCATGGACATGGTTCCATCATCAACATCAATCTTCGTCTTTACCGTCTTCATGAACGGTCTACCCAGGATGATTGGTGATCTGCTTGAATTTGTTTCCCCTGCCATGTCCAAGATGTAAAAGTCAGCAGGGAAAATCAAATCATCAACTTGTACCAGCACATCTTCTACCACTCCCATGGGGTGAGCATTGGTCCTGTTGGCCAACTAGATAGTGAGACCTGTATGTTGCAAAGGACCCAGATCAAGGTTGTTGAAAATAGAGGTGGGCATGACATTTATGGAGGCTCCCAAATCCAACATGCAATTGTCGAATTTGCTGTCCCCAATGGTGCATGGAATAGCGAAAGTGTCCGGATCCTTGCACTTTTGTGGCAGTGCCTGAGTGAGGACTGAAACTGTAACCTTCTCAGGAGCAAGTTTAGGTTGAATGAGGGCTGAAACATTTCGCCCCAAATTTACTCTCTCATTACCTTTCAACCTTCTCTTGTGGGTGCACAAATCCTTCAGAAACTTTGCATACTTTGGAACCTGCTTAATCACATCCAGAAGCGGAATGTTTACCGCCACCTTTCTGAACACATCTAGAATCTCCCTCTCCTTGTCTTCCCCATCAATCTTCTTATTTTTCTGCACTCTTTGCAGGAAGGGAATCGGTGGCACATATACTCTCTCATCTTCAACAACAACAGAAGGCTCAGGAGTTACCTCAACAGTTTCTTCATTTTTTCAGGGGCTGCCTCTACAACTTTCCCGGATCTCAAAGAAATGGCACTCACATTAGGATTGGGGGCATTGGGATTCACCACTGTTTGTGCAAGTAGTTGGTTCGATCCTTGAGCTTGCTGCATGGTATTCATGGAAGTGGCAAGCTGTCCAATCTGTGTCTGCAAGGCGTGAATGCTAGCATCCGTTCACTGCTGAAACTGTCCAATCTGTCCAATCCGTGTGTGCAAAGTCTGAATACTAGCATTTGCTTGCTGCTGAAACTGGAGATTGTTTGCAGCCATTTGCTTGATCATGTCCTCTAGGGAAGGTCCGGAAGGTGCAGGGGTGGTCACTTGAGGAGGATTCTGTGTTGGTGCCATCAACTGTTGTTGTGATGAATTCCCATACCGAAGGTTTGGTTGATTCCTCCAGTTGGGGTGGTACTTATTTGTGGAGAGGTCAGGAATGTTGTACCGGTTCTGATTGTTGCCTTGATTGTAGAGATTAGCTGCAGAAGTTTGAGGCAAATCAGTGACTGACTCATCCTTCAGAATAGGGCATGCATCGGTCAGGTGCTCAGGAGAACTACACATACCACACAACCTTGCCGGTTGAACCTTATCCATTGCCAGTTGCTTCACCAAAGAAGCGAGCTCATCAATTCTGGTTTCAAGGGCCTTGTTGGAAGAAGAACCTTGGATTTCATTCACACCCCTTGTCTCGACGGAGTTGCTTCTGGTTGTGAACTGCTGGGAGTTTAATGACATATTTTCAATCAATTGCTTGGCAGCAGCTGGAGTCTTATCAACGAGTGCTCCCCCACTAGCGGCATCCAAAATATTTCTGTCCATTGGGAGCAATCCCTCATAAAAATACTGAATAAGGAGCTGCTCAGAAATATGGTGTTGAGGGCAGCTAGATACCAACTTCTTGAATCTCTCCCAGTACTCAGCCAATGACTCATTGCTTTGTCTGATGCCACATATCTCCTTTATGATGGATGCAGCTCTGGAGGCAGGAAAGTATCTTTCTAGGAAAACCTTCTTCAGATCATTCCAAGTTGTAACAGAATTTGGCTCCAAATAGTACAGCCAATCCTTTACAGCGCCTTCAAGTGAGAATGGGAAGGCTCGTAATTTGATATGGTCTTCAGTGATGCCTTCCGGTCTCAAGGGTGTAGAGCAGACAACCTGGAATTCCTTCAAATGCTTATGTGGATCCTCACCTGCAAGACCACTAAATCTTGGCAACAAGTGTATTAAACCAGATTTAAGTTCAAAAGGAACAACCACACCAGCATACTCAATACACAACCCATTATAATTAACATCAGGGGCAGCAAGCTGTCTTAATGTTCTTTGATCAGCCATGTTATTAGAAACAGGTGCAGAATTATAATTACTACTAGTGCTAGCCCGAATTGCTCTACGGCGTGTGTGCAGTGTTATTTCAATTTCAGGATCAAAATCACTCAAGTCAAAACAAGTAGACCTAGTAGCCAGACTAATTCAGTAGAAAAACAGAAAAACTAAAAATGCGAGAACAACAAACAAGAGTCCCCGACAATGGCGCCAATTTGACGCGCTGTCGCGTACGCGTCAAAAAGCGAGTGGTTTGTGAAAAGTGTAGTGAGGGTGCGACAACTCGGGTATCGTATCTCGAGGACACTTTTAATGTTATTATCACAGAAAATCAGTTTTCTTGGGGGGGGGGGGGGGGGGTTGGTTTGAAATTGATTAGAAAACAGAATGAAAACAGAGCAGAAAAACAGAGCAATATAAGTGATTATCAACTAAGACAAAGATGATCAATCTGTTGTTCGGCTTCCCACTATCATCGGTTCATGTAACTCCATGCCCTAAGCGGATTCTAATCCTTTTTCGATTACCGCATCGATTAATAAGAGAAATCGACGCTACGGGACATATATTCCTAATTCCTGAATTAAGCAAACGGGGTGAAGCGCTCGTGAATTAAGCAAACAAGAATGAGCACACGCGAATTAAGCAAACGCGATTGAGTTTAGGAACATAAAATCATCGAAAATAAATCAACACTAATTCGATACAAACTGAATTAAGCAAACAGAGAATAACGAATAGCATTGAAAGAGAGAAGAAAATTCAATCGGGAATTACAATACCTCAAGTGTCGGCGGAAGCCGATTACAGTAGATTAACCTAGGGAGATTAGTTCTCCATCAAAAACACAATACAATCAGAGAAATTCGAAAACAAGGATTAGCAAAAAGATCCTTCTGTTCTGCCTAAAACAGCTATTTATAACTTTCAAAAACTGCGCACTCTCGTGAGGCGAGTATCCTCTCGTGAGGCGAATATTAAAATGGCGCCAGTTCAAATTTGGTCTCTCGCGAGGCGAGATGATGCCTCGCAAGGCGAGACTTCAAAATCCAGTTTGTCACGACCGTGATGCCTATCACGGCCGGGCCGTGATTACTTCTGACTTTGGGTGCTTATCTGTCATGGTCGTGACCTTCATCACGGCTAGGCCGTGTTGGTCTCTGTCCTCCAGGGTCTTCTCTTCACGCCCGTGATGGGGGTCACGGGCTGACCGTGATGCTTTCTGACTTCCAGGCTCACGAGGCGAGACATGGTTCGCGAGGCGAGGCAGAGAAGATGACATTTCTGGCATAGGCTGGTCTTCAGTCTCGCGGGGCGAGTACCTCCAGGATTGCAATTTCCACTGTTTCCTTCATTCCCTGGACTCTAAGTTAACCTGAAAACATGAAATAGCCATAAGTGCTTTATTTGACTCAAAACTGGCTAAGTTATCCTAAAACTACTTAAGAGACTCAAAACCTTGCTTGAGGACAATCAAGTCTAATTTGGGCGAAAATGAGATACAATTGGCACAAAACCACGGTCATACTAGTCATAAAACTAGATGAGCCAGAGGCTTATCAGTCATATATGTTTATAATTAAATAACTGGTACTTACTTATTGAGATAAGGCGCAAGGTAGAACTGATGATCATCTCGGGCATGTATATCACATATGGTGGCGATCAGGTCTTTTGATGTTAGGAGAACATCACCCTGAATGAGCATGGGGCCAATGAACCAATAAAGGGTGAGGTTGCCCTGATCAACTAACATGCGATACAGATACCTAATATATTGATAAAACATGTTAATTATCATAGTATTTAAAATTTAATTACTTAACTTACAAATAAAATGTACTTACGTCCACCATAACGAGATGTGTGCAGCACTAGCCATTTCACGATCAAGCACCATCCACATAATTTACTTCTTTGGGATATACAGATCATCACCTAGCCTGACATCATGTTCCAACCTTACCAAAGTTACGTCAGTCTCCATGGTCACAACTTGTACAGCCAGACGTTTAAAAACAACACCAGGATCCCCTTTGTCTATCCCCTAAACAACAAAGATATACATTAGTAATCACAGTTAAGTTATTTCATTCGTAATTAATTGAATGGTCAAATGAATACCTTGGCAGGAGCATACTTCTCTGGTCTTCCTAGAGCCGACCTTTTAGGCAGAATATCATTTCCAACTTCCTAAAAAAAAGCATTATATTTAAACAATAATAAATAATTTCAACTATAAATATAGAAAAACACAACTAATTGAATACCTAAGATGCAACAAGAAACCTGACTAGTCTTCTTGGCCAGGTAATGAAGTTACCAGGGGCCTGACCCACTGTTTGAACCTCCTCAGTGGGCACAGGGACTCGAGCATCATCATCTCGAATAATGGATCACATGAGCCCTTAGTGCTCACATGGACAGAGGGTTGGACACCTGTGTTTTACTGGGATATAGCGGCCATTATTGCCAGCTGCTGGGAAAACTGTTGGGCCATCTCCTGTCTAAGCTCATCTACAATCTCATGTTTTATTTGTTCTCTATCTGCTACAACATCCATGTGGCGTTGGTGTGAAGATGAACCATGGTATTGGCGAATGTAACATTCTGTTTTTCGTATGCTTCTTTATCATTAAATATATGCTTTAATGTAATTATTTGTGATAAAATCCAGAAGATGATTTTTATTTTCAATAAAATTATTTTCTTGTGTAGTTTTACTGTATGAAGTCACAGCAAAATTTTCGGTCGAAAATTCAGATGAAAGTTGGTATGGGTTTTCACAGCCAGTACAAGTTTACCGAGCTAGAGACCTAATCTTGACTCGTGAACGAGACGATTAGTGTTTTTTTATGTTTTGTGTGGGTTTGGAGTTTTTCAAAAAATCTTGTTCGGGGCAAAATTCCGAGTGTTACCCGGACGAAATCGTCGGGAAATACGATCGGGAAAGTCAACTGATGTGCAATGGAGTAGAGTAAAGAGGGAATGGAATGATTGATGTGAAAGTTATGACACCTTTTCAACAAGCCATACTTCACTTTTTCATCAAAAAAATCATCTTTTCTTACATTCTCTCTCCAACCTTACCTCCACACCATACCTCCACCTTACCACACCTTACCTTTTTTCTTTTCCTACAAGCAAACCAACTTTTCTTTCTCTTCTTTCTTCCTTCCAGACGTGAACCCTTCTTCTTCTCCCTCCTCTATATAAACTTCAACCTACAACACTTAATCACTTTTCTTCACTTCACACATTTCACACTTATACTTATTTCCTTACTTTCTCTTCTTCTCTCTTCTAAAGTTCATCTTTTTATCAAGATTTTTACTTCAAGTTCTTCATAAAAGTTCTTCATATTGTTGAGAGTAATGATCCTATGTTGTTTATTTTTCAAGTTCTTGTCTTTATGTTCATAGTTTTACTTTAAGTTTCCTTTAAGCTTTCAAACTTCAAAAATCTCTTAAAAATGGTAGAAAACTCCGTTTGAGTTGAAACCAATTTCTATGTTCTTATTTTTACTCCTACTACAACATACTAAATGTTTGTGTAAAACAAAAATTTCTAACCCTATTTTCTGGATGAGGCCGAAACCAAGATTTTTGGTTTTGGTGGGTTTTGTTTAACTTTGCTTGTATGGACTTGTATTTGAGTTCTATTCCAGGATGATCATGACCAAGGGATCCTTTGTACTAAAGGATGTTAGGTTTAAGTGAATGGAAAAGTTTAGAGATTTTACACATTTTCATGTAAAGGCCTAAACTTTAAGTAGTTTAAGACCTTGACGTTTAGTTGATGTTTCTTCCAAAATGATCATAGATTAAAGCTCCTTATAATCAAGGATTCTATGTCTAAAGTGATTGGAAAGTTTAAATCTTTTTCATTAAGTTCCCTATGATGGCCGAAACTCATATGTTTGGACCTAGGAATGTGTTGTTTTGTCCTTCCAAAATGATTAAGGATTTAAGCTTCTTTATGTTAAAGGAGGCCATGTCCAAAAGATTGGAGGATTTAAAGATTTTTAGTCTCACAAACATGTAAAGGCCGAACCTAGGTGTTCATGACCTAAGACATTTGTTTTTTTTTCCATTTTCCAAAATGATCATGGTTTCAAGCTCCTTACTATGTATGGATGCTAACCTAAAGAGATTGGAAAGTTTAGAAATTTCTAGCCTATTTATTAGTGAAGGCCGAAAATCCTAAGTCAAGTACTTAGTGGGGTTTTTAATTCAACTTTGTTAAATGATCGGTGTTTAAGAACTTCTAGCACTTAAGGATCATAAATCCATGAGTTGCATAAATTTCGGAAAAAAAAACCTAATCCTAAATTATTGTCTAAACCGAACCTATACCTTGTGGTTAGTGTTCTTTGGTTGAGTTTTAACTCATGATTTCATGTTTTGTAACCTTAGACTTCCATCGCTAAGCGGAGCGAGGACATTCATGAGCTTTTCTCTTCGAATCCGAAACTCTTAACTTCCACGTGAGGTAATAGGGGATTTCCTAAAGATATTCAATAACTGTATGCATGTGTGTAGGTGTTTAACTGGATATTTATATGTTGATTGAACTTACTTGGTGATTTGATGTACTTGAACTGTTATGCTATTATCTGATGTTGAATATACTTACTCTAAATGTTATAATGCATATCTGTGATGAAATGTTTTCGATTGTGATATTAACATTGAACTGAGAATATATACTACTATTGATTGAAAGTTTGCAAAGTCAGACTTGTGTCTGTTCTCAACCGTTATAAGGATTAAAAACCTGAATAAGCTTTGAAAATGAAAGGATTGGTGTTCTTTTCCAAAAGCTCTTTAACTTAAAGAACTGTTTTAAATGTTGAAATGGTTTGGTGAACTATTGTTATACAATAGAAAAATCCTATTCGAACTATGTGTTTTGAAGTGAAAACTTTCATTAACTTTTTGGCAATGTCCTATTGGGGTAAATTTTCAAAGATAAAAGTATTTCAAAGATGCTTTATAAAAGATTTTCAAAGAAAAGGTTTTTCCTAAATGTTTTAGGAACTTTACGATAGCCTGGATAGGTTATCGAGGATTCAGTTTTGAATTTGATTTTCACTGAACAAAAAAAATAAGTACTTAAGAAAGAGAATCTAGAATGCGAGACGTCGCCTCTAGTATTCAGTTATGCGCACGTGATCTTGGATCAGTGTTAATTTGGGACTATGAGTCCTATTCATGATGTTATGGACTGAGAGTCCAATTCTCGAAATCAAGGACAATGCGTTCTGATTTCATTGTTGTGGGCTATTGTCCTTATCATGTTAAGTTTAAAACATGAATAAAAGTATAATTGATTTTTATGACCACAACCCTGGACTACGACCACAGTTTAGGGCGTTGTGATCGAGCATTCGGACTGTGTATCCTATGTTTGAGTTTTCAAGTGATGGGGAAATGATGATTTAGTCGTTAGCTTTGAGCTTTGACAGTGAAAAAGAATGAACACAAAGAAAACCTTGTAAACAAAATATTTTCCATGTGCATTTCCCCAGGAAGACATGCCTTTCTTATATATCAGATACAAGGTGGTATCTGGGAGTCTGTCCATGTGACCGGTTTAGAGGCACATGTGACGTTGCTCGTCCTGAGACCTTAAATGCACGAGGGTATGGAGGTAACTGCCCGGTGGGCTAGAGATTGACCCACTCTAATTCTTCTTCAGTGAAACACGGTGTTGTGATCTCATGAGATTAGGATAAAGCCTGATATTGAAGTGTCATGCATATTTTCGAAAATTGATTGTGCGGGCTTGAGATCCCTTGATATAACACGGTTATATTATGATTATGCATGATTTAACTGTTGACTTGATTATGTGTTGCATGTATCATGTATATGGTTGTTGTGAGATATATCTTATGACGGTATCTCACTCTTTCATATCTATATGTTCTTTTCCTTTTCTTGTATCGGTATATGTCCGTGCTTTAGATGGAACCCAACATTCCCTTAGAACCATCGATTTCGAGGAATGAGGTGTTCGACGAGACTGGGCTAGTGAGGAACTGGACGGTGAGCGATGATGCGACGATAGCTACGTATCGAGAACCGATTACGACGACGGAGGCTAATGCCAACGGAGAACCGATCTGGAGGATTCACAGGATCGAGACACGGACAGTGGAACTTCCACCTCCTTGGTTGTACCTTCATACTCTACAGATGGCTGGACTTCTTCATCCACACGTTGAGCCAGAGGAACCTATCGAGGAGGACCCTGAAGAGGATCCGGAGGAGGAGCCTCTTGAGTTGGTAGGCGACTGGTGGGAGGACGTCCTAGAGGCAGAGTACCGTCCACAAGACTGACAGGGCGCGTGCGAGGCGCACGTGCGATTCCGGCAAGTGTACCGGATTGTCGCCAAGTAATAAAAGATATCGATCCCACAGAGACTGTGATCCCGAATCGCAACTAATTTTCAAATTAGTAAATCTGGACTATAAAAAGGTTTTGTATTTTGAAATGGTTTTGAATTTTGAATTAAGATATAAACAAACAGAAAACAAATAAAATAGGAAGTAAACTGTTTATGGGTTTTTAGATCTAAATGGATTCCTAGGGATTTGGGTTACCTACGAGGCTGTTTATGTTACCAATCTGATTTACCCTTGTTAATTAACGAAATTGCCTTGAAGGCGAGTTTATCCTCTAATATTTTAAGCTCCCTCTCGGGTTACAAAAACCGTGCCCAATTGACCCAACCCCTACTCTCGTGGTAGTCGATCTCAGATTGGACCCTTTGCGTTTCGTGACAACTCGTTAATCCTCGAGGGACGGCTTCTAACTCTCGTGATTTCAGTCCCAATTCTGACTCTATAGATCCGACACCTAAGTTCACCGCTAGGTTCCTCCTTAGAATGCCTACGACACACAAACAAGTGGCCACCGAATTTACGAGTGATTCAAACACTAGAAATCAGATCTAAAACAAGATCGTAATTAACAAAGATTTTACATCAAATTAACATCATAAACAAAACCTGGGCATAGCCCCAATCCCTAGAAATAAACTACTACTCCAGCCTTGCCATGGAGATGACAAGCTTGGTTGACAACATCATGAAAATACAAATCAGAATGGAGAGGAGGAAGAAGAAGATAGATCTTAAAATGTAGCCTAAGTAGCAGCCAAAAATCTTTGTGTGTGTCTTCTGCCTCTGCCTGGTCCTTATTTATAGATGTGGGAAGTTTGAATCCCAATCTAACTCAAATTCTGATCCAATTCAGTTGCTTCAGGTCCAAGTAATGCGCGTCACGGCCATGACGGCTTCTGCCTTTGGCAATTCTATAGGTTTAAGATCTTTCGTGACTTGAAAGTCTGCTCGCGACGCGAGACTTCTTTTCACATCCGTGATAGGAATAACGGCTAGGCCGTGACGATCTCTGACTTGTGGGGGTTTTTGGTCACAGCCGTGATGGACATCACGGTCAGGCCGTGACAGATTCTGACTTCAGCCTTTCTTCCTTTTCAGTAATGCTCGATCATGACCGTGATGGGCATCACGGCTAGGCCGTGATGGGCTCTGTTTGGCTCATTTTCTTCACTTTTCAAGCTCCTTCTTCATCCAAACTCCATCATGGTTGATACTGAGCATTTTATCCTTGATTTATGCAAAACAACACCACGAAAACCGCCTTACCCGTTCCAAAGTAAAATTAACCAAAAATCAAATGAAATATGCCTAAACTATATGAAAATGCATGCAAAATGATAGACAAAGATGATGTGAAATCACACTCATCAAATCACCCCAAGCTTAAGATTTTGCTTGTCCTCAAGCAATTACCAAGGCCATAAGATATAAATAATCAAAGCATGGATAGTGAACCAAGAACCCGAGAAACAAATCCAAGTGACAGGCATATTCAATAAATCCCCAAGAAATAATCAATTTCAAGTCCAATTAGGAGCTTAGGTTCTAAACCCATATTCTCACTGATTCAGGCACTCGTCTCACCTCACTCAAGTGTTCCAGGGTATATGACAATTCGCTCAATTTCCTCAAGGAAAGTATTCTACCATAGGCTTGACTATTAACCAAATCTCTACTTTATTAATGAAAACACATAAGAATCAAGAGGTCTTTTACGTTGGTTGTAACGGGGCCATGAGATTAATCGTTAGGTGGGGAAATCAAGAAAAAGGAAAATTCAAGAAGGCTAAACAAATTATCAAACATTGCAAAGCATGACACCTTCTAAAATACCTTTTAGGGGCTTTGATTCACTTCTCCACCTTTCTTTTTTTTTTTTTTTTTTATTTCTCACTTTCTTTTGTCATCCCCTTCTCCTTTTTTTTTGTGTGTGTTTATTTCATTTTATTTGTTTGGAGAAGGGGAGATTTTTAGCTCAAGAGAAATATTTTCTAACTTTCTCATCCCATACTTTTTCAAACTACCTTTTTACCCTTTTTTTGTAATACTTTAAAAGGTCCATACCAAGCATTATTTATCAAAGTAATTCAAGGTACCAAGAAAAGTATTTTATTCTTTTAGGCTCAAAATTGGGCAACTAAGGGGTAGCATTTAATCAATCAAAGCTCAGAAGGCCGGAAAAATACCTAGTGCCTCAATCATTTTCAAAAATGTTTTCAAAAATTTTTAAGTTTCAAAACGGTTTCAAGTCAAGTTCTAGAGAATACAATCCAAGAGGAATTAAAACACTCTATCACAAAGAATGGGTTAGATTTAGTGAGTACCCCTTTTTGGCTCAAAATCTTACATTTAGTAGTTCAAAAATCAGTGAGAAACACAAATCTAAGGAACCACATGCTAATTATCAACTATCAAAAGATTATCTCAAGAATTTTTATTTTTAGCCTTGTCACAAGAATAATAAAAAATTGGGATCAAAAATTCACTATCTCAATTCATTTGGCACCAAGTTCTCACTATTGGATGCATATTCTAAGTGAGGGGCAATCTAGAGAATGTGATCATACCAAACTATGCCTATATGAATGCAATATGAAAAATGCAAAAATGCAAAAAAAATTATGCAAAAAAACCCCTACCCCAAGCTTAAAACTGACATTGTCCCCAATGTAAATGATCAAGTCGGAGAGAGGAGAAAAATGGAACAACTCACCGAGGTGGTAGCGGGTGTTGGCTCACATGCCAGTTAAAAACTTGGTGGAAACTGTATCACGACCGTGAGGCGTATCACGGCTAGGCCGTGATGGCTTTTGATCTCCTTTATTAGCTCATCACGGCCGCGACAGGGCGTGATGGCTTCTGACTTTATTAGTCCTTGGTCTTTTCGTTCTTCCTTCCTCTTTAACTTGACAACACTAGACAAATCTATTAGTTTATGATTTTTTTGCCTCTTGATCTTCTCAAATTATTCAAGAGCTAAATTCAAAAACAAAAGGAAAAGGGAAAGAAAGCTTGGGTTGCCTCCCAAGAAGCGCTTGTTTACGGTACTAAGCTTGACCATACTTCCTTCAATCAACCGGGGTCGGCTGGGCGTAGAAGTGCAGGAACACTTGTCTTCCATGGGACTCTTTCGAAAATCCGATTCTGCTCATACGGCCAGTTGCGCTTCCGCTTCGCTCTTTTCTCTCGGAGCTTCCTGGCCTTACTCCCTCCCGGCGGATGTTTTGTTTCCACATGGTAAGCCATTCCAACTCCATCACCGTTTGGTGCATCATCAGCCATGCAAATCTTCGGAGTTGCTTCCATGTTGAGCTCTTCTTTTACCACTGGAGACGTTATATCGATCCTGCACATATGGCTCTCAAAAGGAGGGTTGTTATATGAGTTAGTAAATTCAAAATCGACCCTACCTTCCTCTACATTTAGAGAGAGTTTACCATTCCTTACATCTATTACTGCTCCAGCGGTGGCCAAGAATGACCTTCCTAAAATGATGGGGAATTCAGAATTCCCTTTCATATCCAATACCAGGAAATCGGTAGGGATGAAGAATTTCCCTACCTTTACAGGAACGTTCTCTAGTATGCCTAGAGGATTCCCAGTTGAGCCATATGCAAATTGTAAGGAGAATTTGAATGGTCTCAACTCTTTTGTTCCCAACCTTTCCAAGATAGTGAGCGGCATCAAGCTCGCACTAGCCCCTAAGTCACATAAGGCTTGGTCGATTTGCACTTGTTTAATTGAGCAAGCGATAGAGAAGTTACCTGGGTCTTTCAGTTTAGGAGGCATATTATATTTTTTCATGACATTTGGCTCCTCAGTTAAGCTCTTAGTTTCTACTTCCACTTGCTTTCTCTTGACCAACCTTTGTGGGAAAGGTATCGGGGGTTGGTACGGTGGTGGAGGGACATACTTTGGTTCTGGCTCTTCATCTTCGGTCATGTCCTCCTCCGGTTCCACGTCCTTTTCCCCCACCCCAAGCTTATCATCCCTCAAGTGTATGGCATTACAATTCTCAATGGGATTAGCTTCGGGTTGACCCGGGAACGTACCCTTAGGTCTAGTGTATGTGCTGGCTTGTTGGGCAATCTGGGTTTCTAGCATCTTGTTATGGATTGCTAAGTTGTCTACCTTAGATGCTAGCTCTTTTATTGCCTCGTTTACTGCCCTGCCTTGCTGTCTAAACTCTTCATTTTGTTTTGTTTGGGTTTCAACAAAACTTTCCAATAAAGACTCGAGTTTAGACTGTTGTACCTGAGGATACCCCGCTGCAGGTTTCCTATTACCTTGGCCCTCTTGGAACTCGTGGTTCAGCGTGTTGCTGTAGTTGCCGTAGGAGAGGTAAGGGTTGTTCTTCCTTTGGTTGTAGGGATTTTGGGGAGCATAATTGGGCAACTTCGGGTTTGTATCGTAAAAGTTGTGACAGGCGTTCACTTATTCCCCCGAAGCACCGGATCCATGAGCAATACCTCGTGGGCACTCCATGATGTCGTGTCCCTGCATTCCACAAATCTCACAAACAGTGTTAGTAGCACCTAATGCACTCACATTATATCTTTCAAGCCGATCAAAATGTTTATTAAGTGAGTCTATTTTTGACATTATAAGATCAGTGCTATTAACTTCAAACTTACCCCCTGAAATCTTGTTCGGGTTATTACCTCTTTCTGAACCCCATTGGTGGTAGTTGGTGGCCACGTTTTCAATGATGTTGAAGGCCTCAGTCAGAGGCCTATTCATAAAGGCTCCACCAGCTGCAGAATCAAGTGACACCTTCGAAGAGTAGTCCAATCCGTTTTAGAAGGTGTGCACTAGTAACCACCTCTCGAGTCCATGGTGTGGGCAAGACTCCAACAGTCCCTTGTACCGATCCCAAGCCTCCGATAAGGATTCTCCGTCTTTTTGGAAGAAGCCGGTGATCTGGGTTCGTATATAGGCCGTCTTGGATGGAGGGAAGAATTTCTCCAAGAACGCCTGTTCCAGTTGGTCCCAAGTAGTCAAGGTGTTGGCGGGCAATTGCTTTAGCCAAGCCTTTGCCTTTCCAGTCAGAGATGAGGGGAATAACCTTAAGCATATAGCATCGACCGGGGCACCATGAATCCTAATTGCATCGATGAACTCCAAGAATGTTTCTACGTGATCAGTCGGGTCCTCTGAGGGTAATCCTCCGAATTGGTGCTGCCTAATCATGTTGATTAGCATAGGCGGTATAGTGTAGTTCTCCGCCTCAATCTCTGGCCTGGCAATCCCAGTTCGCAAGCCCCTAGCATTTGGGGCTGCGTAGTGCTTCAAAGGTTTCGTATCCGGTTGATTCGCCATGAGTGGAATGGGGGTCAACCTCTCTCTCTCACTTTGTAGTCTCCTACGTCTATGGAAGGTCCTCTCGATTTCTGGATCAACCTCACTAAGGCTCCCAAGACATAGGGATCTTTGCATATAACACACAGAAATGGATACACTAGAAGGGAAGAAATTTTGATTTTTTTTTCCTTTTTTTTTCAAATATAAAAATTAAATAAAAAGAAAAGGTCCAGAAAAATCAATTTAAAAATTAAATTGAGATTCAAAAATGCACAGTCCCCGGCAACGCGCCAAAAACTTGACAGGGCGCGTACGAGGCGCACGTGTGATGAGCCCCTGGTTGACTGGTTTTATAACTAATAAAAACCTTGGCTTTGTGCTAATTTTATACCATTTTCACCCAAATTAGACTTGATTGTCTTTAAGCAGTTTTTTGAGTCTGTAAAGTATTTTTAGGTTAATTTAGCTGATTTAGAGTTAAATAAAGTACTGATGCTATTTTCTGTTTTCAGGTTAATAAAAAGAAATAATTCTGGAGTCTTTCGCCCCGCGAGAAGGCATTCGCCTCGCGAACCAGAAGGTGACTGATCCAGAAATTGCCAACCATTCTGTCTCGCCCCGCGAGTAATCCAAGCATGGAAGTCAGAAAGCATCACGGCTTAAGCATGTTGAAGGTCACGGGCGTTACAGTTTGGAATTTGAAGAGTTTCGCCTCGCGAATGATATGCTCGCCTCGCGAGAAGATCAAAAGTTGCAGACTGTTCGCATTATTCGCCTCGCGAATGTGTTCTCGCCTCGCGAGAAAGCTGATTCCAGAAACTTGTATATAAGTCAGTTTTAGACAGAACTGAAGGGGGCTAGTGGGGGGATAGTAAGCTGGCTAGTTTTAGTCAGAGTAACTAGTTAGTCAGTAGTTTGTTTTCTTTTCTTTTCTTTTGTGCTTAAGTCTGTAATGGAGAGCTAGTCTCCTAGATTAATATACTGCAATTGGTTTCCATTACCACACTTGAGGTTGTGTATTTCCTGTTTTATTTGCTTTTCTCTTTTCAATGCCATGCTATATATTTCTGTTTGTTATTTCAGGAGTGTATAGTATTATGTTGATTCATTTTGGTGATGCTATGTTCTTATACTTAATCGCGTTTGTTATTTCGCGTGTGTTCATTCATGTTCGTTTAGTTCATGAGGGCTTAACCCCGTTTGTTATTTCGGGAATAGGAACATACATCCGTAGTAGCGAATTTCGTTTGTTATTTGTTGCTACAACCTGGAGGGGATTAGAATCTGCTTAGGGCTCGGATTTATATGAACCGATAATAGTGGGAAACCGAGAACAGTAGGTTGATCGTTCTTTAGCTTATTTGGTAATTACTTTTTATTGCATTGTTTTTCTGTTCTGTTTTCTTTATTTAGTTTTCAATCTCAAAACCCCCCAAATCTGACTTTTACTGATTTTCTGTTAATAACGACAACACCTAAGAGTCCTTGAGAGACGATACTCGAGTTGTCGCTTCGCTATCTACATTATTTTTGTAAATGCTCGTTCTTTTTGGCGCGTGGCGACAGCGCGACCAAAAATTGGCGCCGTTACCGGGGACTCTTGTTTGTTGTTATTAGCAGAAAAAAAAAAGTGTTTGAATAAAAAGGCCGTAGTCACCCAAAGCATAAAGATAAATGAAGAAAGGAATCTGAGTGGAAATTCAAAGTATCAAATTGTTCATGCTCTCTTAGTTCCTAGGGACTTCAGCCTAGTACCTTTGTATATCCTACCCTTAGCCAGGCCCCATTACAACCCATAAAAGACCTTTTGATGTTGCATGCATGTTTTCTGTGGGAATCATTTGGAGATGAAAATCAAATTTATGGGAAGTGCTCTTAAAAGTGAAACTGAGTGAATTGTTGATAACCTAGACAAACTGAGCGATTGAGTGAACACTAAATACCCTTGTGAGGAAGGCAGTTGTTTGAATATGGTGATCTCTCTTTTGTGTGTAACTTGGATCCCCGGCTTAGATTAATGATTGTTTGAATGATGAAATTCTCAACTGTTTAGAATAAATGAATGTGGGGATTACTTTGCTTGAAAGGGGGGAACATTGAAGTATTTTGATAAATTGATTGAAATTTGTGCAAAGTTGATTGAATTCTTAAACTTGCCAGGTCTTGAGTCTTTTTAAGTTTTTAAGTTTTAGTTTGCTTGGGGACAAGCAAAGTTTAAGTTTGGGGTATTTTGATGAGCCTCTGGTTGACTGGTTTTATAACTAATAAAAACCTTGGCTTTGTGCTAATTTTATATCATTTTCACCCAAATTAGACTTGATTGTCTTTAAGCAGTATTTTGAGTCTGTAAAGTATTTTTAGGTTAATTTAGCTGATTTAGAGTTAAATAAAGTACTGATGCTATTTTCTGTTTTCAGGTTAATAAAAAGAAATAATTCTGGAGTCTTTCGCCCCGCGAGAAGGCATTCGCCTCGCGAACCAGAAGGTGACTGTTCCAGAAATTGCCAACCATTCTGTCTCGCCCCGTGAAACATGACTCGCCCCGCGAGTAATCCAAGCATGGAAGTCAGAAAGCATCACGGCTTAAGCATGTTGAAGGTCACGGGCGTTACAGTTTGGAATTTGAAGAGTTTCGCCTCGCGAATGATATGCTCGCCTCGCGAGAAGATCAAAAGTTGCAGACTGTTCGCATTATTCGCCTCGCGAATGTGTTCTCGCCTCGCGAGAAAGCTGATTCCAGAAACTTGTATATAAGTCAGTTTTAGATAGAACTGAAGGGGGCTAGTGGGGGGCTAGTAAGCTGGCTAGTTTTAGTCAGAGTAGCTAGTTAGTCAGTAGTTTCTTTTCTTTTCTTTTCTTTTGTGCTTAAGTCTATAATGGAGAGCTAGTCTCCTAGATTAATCTACTGCAATTGGTTTCCATTACCACACTTGAGGTTGTGTATTTCCTGTTTTATTTGCTTTTCTCTTTTCAATGCCATGCTATATATTTCTGTTTGTTATTTCAGGAGTGTATAGTATTATGTTGATTCATTTCGGTGATGCTATGTTCTTATACTTAATCGCGTTTGTTATTTCGCGTGTGTTCATTCATGTTCGTTTAGTTCATGAGGGCTTAACCCCGTTTGTTATTTCGGGAATAGGAACATACATCCGTAGTAGCGAATTTTGTTTGTTATTTGTTGCTACAACCGGGAGGGGATTAGAATCTGCTTAGGGCTCGGATTTATATGAACCGATGATAGTGGGAAATCGAGAACAGTAGGTTGATCGTTCTTTAGCTTATTTGGTAATTACTTTTTATTGCATTGTTTTTCTGTTCTGTTTTCTTTATTTAGTTTTCAATCTCAAAACCCCCCAAATCCGACTTTTACTGATTTTCTGTTAATAACGACAACACCTAAGAGTCCTTGAGAGACGATACTCGAGTTGTGCTTCCCTATCTACATTATTTTTGTAAACGCTCGTTCTTTTTGGCGCGTGGCGACAGCGCGACCAACGTGCGATTCCGGGAAGTGTACCGGATTGTCGCCAAGTAATAAAAGATATCGATCCCACAGAGACTGTGATCCCGAATCGCAACTAATTTTCAAATTATTAAATCTGGACTATAAAAAGGTTTTGTATTTTGAAATGGTTTTGAATTTTGAAATAAGATATAAACAAACAGAAAACAAATAAAATAGGAAGTAAACTGTTTATGGGTTTTTAGATCTAAATGGATTCCTAGGGATTTGGGTTACCTACGAGGCTGTTTATGTTACCAATCTGATTTACCCTTGTTAATTAACGAAATTGCCTTGAAGGCGAGTTTATCCTCTAATATTTTAAGCTCCCTCTCGGGTTACAAAAACCGTGCCCAATTGACCCAACCCCTACTCTCGTGGTAGTCGATCTCAGATTGGACCCTTTGCGTTTCGTGACAACTCGTTAATCCTCGAGGGACGGCTTCTAACTCTCGTGATTTCAGTCCCAAGTCTGACTCTATAGATCCGACACCTAAGTTCACCGCTAGGTTCCTCCTTAGAATGCCTACGACACGCAAACAAGTGGCCACCGAATTTACGAGTGATTCAAACACTAGAAATCAGATCTAAAACAAGATCGTAATTAACAAAGATTTTACATCAAATTAACATCATAAACAAAACCTGGGCATAGCCCCAATCCCTAGAAATAAACTACTACTCCAGCCTTGCCATGGAGATGACAAGCTTGGTTGACAACATCATGAAAATACAAATCAGAATGGAGAGGAGGAAGAAGAAGATAGATCCTAAAATGTAGCCTAAGTAGCAGCCAAAAGTCTTTGTGTGTGTCTTCTGCCTCTGCCTGGTCCTTATTTATAGATGTGGGAAGTTTGAATCCCAATCTAACTCAAATTCTGATCCAATTCAGTTGCTTCAGGTCCAAGTAATGCGCGTCACCGTGATGGCCATCACGGCCAGGCCGTGACGGCTTCTGCCTTTGGCAATTCTATAGGTTTCAGATCTTTCGCGACGCGAGACTTCTTTTCACAGCCGTGATAGGAATAACGGCTAGGCCATGACGATCTCTGACTTGTGGGGGTTTTTGGTCACGGCCGTGATGGACATCACGGCCAGGTCGTGACAGATTCTGACTTCAGCCTTTCTTCCTTTTCAGTAATGCTCGATCATGGCCGTGATGGGCATCACGGCTAGGCCGTGATGGGCTCTGTTTGGCTCATTTTCTTCACTTTTCAAGCTCCTTCTTCATCCAAACTCCATCATGGTTGATACTGAGCATTTTATCCTTGATTTCTGTAAAACAACACCACGAAAACTGCCTTACCCGTTCCAAAGTAAAATTAACCAAAAATCAAATGAAATATTCCTAAACTACATGAAAATGCATGCAAAATGATAGACAAAGATGATGTGAAATCACACTCATCAAGGACCCCGGAGAGGACGATGTTCCGATCAACGATGGTGGTGAGGTTATCGATCCGGAGTCTGATATCTCATCTGGAGGTAGTGTTTGTGGCCACTCAGACTGTAGGAGGCTTTGGTGATCGTCGTCATCTTTTTGGAGTAGTTCTGTTTGTCCTTGGTTTTTTAGAGTCTCCTTTTGAGTTCAGTACCCAGATTCCTCATTCCCATTTTGATGTTTTATCTGTTTCTTTAGTTTATGTTTTCAGTGAAGTTGCCAGTTTGTTTAAGGCCCGTTTTGTAATCCAAAAACTTAAGATCCCAATGGGGAAATGTTATATATGTATCAATGTATGATGTTTATATTTGTTAATCTGGTTTGAAGCCATTCCTCATAAGCAAGCCTCCAACAAATCTGCTGTATAACAGATTTCTGTTATAACAGATTTCTGTTATAACAGTTATAACAGTTTTCTGTTATCTGGTGATCCTACTCTTAAGCCACACTCTTCTAACCAACTCCTACATGCCTATATATATGATCCCTATTGTATTGTAGAAGTAGAGAGAATATACAAGAATTCTGTAAAATCTGAGAGATAGCTTAGAGTGTGAGGAACCTACTTTGTAATTTTGATTCTTTGATAGTGAAGCTCTTTTCTCCTTCTACCCGTGGGTGGATGTAGCCACAATTTGGTGAACCACCCACGTTATATCTTGGTGTTTCTGTTTCTGTTTCTGTTTTCTGAGTGATCTTTAATCAAACACCTTCTGTGAGTGTGAATTACTGCGTTTTAAACTCAACAAACTGGTATCAGAGAGCTCGGTTAGATCTTCAGTTATGTTCTGCGTCCAAAGATCTCTGTCAAGAACTCTGTTAATTCAACAAACTGATCTTCAGTTTTGTTCTGCGTCTAAAGAACTCGTTCAAGAACTCTGTTAATTCAACAAGAAGATGGCCAGCACCATCAAGATCGAGAAGTTTAATGGGAGAAACAGCTTCAACCTCTGGCGCATCAAGATGCGTGCTCTGCTGAAGGAACAAAGTGCATGGGCTCCGCTTTCGGGTCAAGGTGGCAAGGCTGCCAAAGCTGCTACCCTGGAACAGGAAGAGAAAGCTCATTCTTTGATTCTTCTTTCTCTATCGGATGAAGTACTCTATGAAGTCTCTGAAGAATCCACTGCTGCAGGCCTATGGTTGAAACTAGAGAAACTCTACATGACAAAATCTCTGTGCAACAAGCTATTGCTCAAAAGGAGACTATTTGGTCTTCGAATGAAGGAAGGTACACATCTTAAGGATCATCTTGATGAGTTAAATTCAATTTTACCAGAACTCAGAGATATTGATGTTAAAATGGATGATGAAGATATTGCTATGATTCTATTAGCCTCTTTGCCACCATCTTTTGAAAACTTTGTCAGTTCCATGAGCATTGGCAAAGATAGCATCACCTTGGAAGAAGTGAAATCCAATCTGTATTCAAGAGAACTCAGATTGAAATCTAGTAATATTGAAGACAGCAATGCAGCTGGTCTGATAGCTTCAAATCCCACAAAATCTCAGCACAAGAAAAGGGGGAAAGGGAAAAAGAAGAGCAAGGTTGATCCAAAAGATATATGTAACTACTGCAAACAACCAGGCCATTGGAAGAAAGACTGTCCTAAGAAAAGGATGAAAGAATCAGTGGCAGCAACTGTTCAGGATGACTCCTCATCTGATTCTGATCTAGTTCTCTCCATTGTTGATGATCAACAACATCAAGCTGATAAATGGGTGCTGGATTCAGGCTGTTCTTATCATATGTGTCCACATAGAAGCTGGTTCACCACCTATGAGGAGAAATCTGGAGGAAATGTCCTAATGGGAAATGATGCTCCATGCAGAACAGTTGGCACTGGTTCCATACAGCTCAAGATGAATGATGGAGTTGTAAGAACCTTAACCAATGTTAGGCATGTCCCTGAGCTTAAAAGGAATTTGATTTCAGTTGGAGCATTAGATGCAAAAGGTTTCACTTGCTATGTGGAAGGTGGAGAAATGAAAATCAAGAAGAATGGAGGTTCTGTGGTGATGCAGGGCAAAAGACAAGGAAATCTGTATATCCTTCAAGGTTCCACAATAACAGGCTCAGTCTCATCTGTTGAGTGCAAGCCCTCTGATTGTAATTCTCTATGGCACCTGCGCTTGGGCCATATGAGTGAAAAGGGACTTGAAATTCTCAGCAATCAAGGCCTGTTACATAAATATAAGAAGGAGCCACTCAAGTTCTGTGAGCACTGCATTTATGGGAAGCAGCATAGAGGTAAATTCCCAAAAGCAATCCACAATACTAAGACATCTCTGGACTATATTCATTCAGATTGTTGGGGGCCATCCAAAGTTCCATCCTTAGGAGGGGCAAGATACTTTCTGTCAATAATTGATGATCATTCCAGAATGACATGGATTTTTCCAATGAAGCAGAAATCAGAAGCATTCAAACACTTCAAGCAATGGAAAATCCTGATTGAAAATCAAGTGGGAAAGAAAGTAAAACGACTTAGAACCGACAATGGACTAGAATTCTGCTCAGTAGAATTCACATAATTTTGTAGGAATGAAGGGATAGCTCGACAACTCGCAGTCAGAAACACTCCACAGCAGAATGGAGTGGCAGAAAGGATGAATAGAACCCTGCTAGAGAAGGCAAGATGCATGCTGTCCAATTCTGGCCTAGGCAGAAATTATCGGGCGTAAGTCGTTAATACAGCATGTTACCTTGTGAATAGATCTCCAGCTTCAGCTATTGACTTCAAAACTCCCATAGAAGTTTGGTCCAACAAACCTGCAGATTACTCAGTACTGAAGGTATTTGGCTGCCCTGCATATTACCATGTAAATGAGGGAAAGCTTGAACCTAGATCGAAAAAGGGGATTTTTGTAGGATATGGAAATGGAATTAAGGGTTACAGAATATGGTCACCATCAGAAAAAAGGGTAATCATGAGCAGAGATGTCATCTTTGATGAATTGTCCTTGGTTCAAGGTAAATCTACATCAGAAGAACCAACAACATCAAAACAGGTGGGGCAATCGGGAGAACCGAACTCATAGGCCAACAACATGAAGAATCAACACCAAATTCAGAATTTGTTCAAACAATACAGCAGCTGCCAAGTGTGGATGACAAGGCTCCAACAAGGAAGTCATCAAGAAACACAAGACCTCCAATCAAATATGGCTTTGGGGATATGGTTTCTTATGCCCTCCACATAGCAGAAGAAGTTGATTCATCAGAACCAGTCAGCTATCAGGAAGCTATAACTAGTGCTGAATCAGAAAAATGGATTACAGCCATGCATGAGGAAATGGAATCCCTGCAGAAAAATAAGACTTGGCAACTAGTCAAGCTACCTGAAGGAAGGAAAGTTGTTGGATGCAAATGGATATTCAAGAAGAAACCTGGAATTTCAGCTAATGATCCAATCAGTACAAGGCTAGACTTGTGGCCAAAGGATTCAGTCAAAAGGAAGGTGTAGACTACAATGAGATCTTCTCACCTGTGGTAAGACACACCTCAATAAGAGTCCTACTTGCACTTGTAGCAAATTTGGATATGGAGCTTGAGCAACTTGATGTCAAAACTGCTTTCCTACATGGAGATTTAGAAGAAGATATACTAATGAAGCAACCAGAAGGATTTCATGTATATGAAGAAAAAGAATTGGTATGCAGCTTGAAGAAATCTCTGTATGGATTGAAACAATCCCCAAGGCAAGTGGTACAAGAGATTTGACCAATTCATGATATCTCATGGTTACAACAGAAGCCTCTATGACTCATGTGTTTATCACAGCAAGGTGGAGGATGGTTCATTCATATATCTACTTCTCTATGTAGATGATATGCTAATTGCATCAACTGATAAAGACGCAATACAGGAGCTGAAATCCCTTCTCAGTTCAGAATTTGAGATGAAAGATATGGGGGCTGCGGAAAGGATTCTAGGCATGGAAATTTTCAGAGATAGAACTCAGAAGAAGTTGTTCTTATGTCAGAAAAGCTACATTCTTAAAGTCCTTAATCGATTTGGCATGTCTACAGCCAAACCTGTGAGCACACCTCTGACATCAGGCATTCATCTTTCAGCTTCTAATCAGCCACAATCAGAATCTGAACAGGAATACATGTCCCGAGTTCCATATGCAAGTGCTGTTGGGAGTCTTATGTATGCAATGGTATGCACAAGACCTGATCTAGCACAAGCTGTAAGTGTGGTCAGCAGATACATGGGAAGACCAGGGAAGGATCATTGGCAAGCTGTAAAACGGATATTCAGGTATCTTAAGGGCACAATTGATGTTGGTCTCATTTATGGAATTAATGCATCATGTCTCTTGCATTGCTTCTTCTCGGTTCAGATTATGCAGCTGATGTTGATACTAGAAGGTCCATTCTCGGGTATGCTTTCACTGTAGGAAGCTCATTGGTTAGCTGGAAGGCTACACTACAACCAACAGTTGCCCTCTCCACAACAGAGGCAGAGTACATGGCCTTAACAGAAGCAGCTAAAGAGGGAATTTGGTTAAAAGGTCTTATAAGTGACCTTGGTTTCCCTCAAGAACAAGCCATAATTTTCTGTGATAGCCTAAGTGCTATCTGCTTGGCTAAGGATCAAGTCCATCATGAAAGAACCAAGCATATTGATGTTAGGTATCATTTCATCAGAACTGAGAAAAGGATAAACGTCCAGAAGATTGATACAAAAGAGAATCCTACAGACATGTTTACTAAACCTATGCCTAAAAGCAAGTTCATGCACTGTTTGGACCTGCTCAATGTAGATTGCTGGAAATAACAACAGTGAGATGGCAGTGGAAAGGAGATTTTGAGCTGATATCAAGGAAAGGAAAGTCATCAAACCAAGGTGGAGATTGTTAATCTGGTTTGAAGCCATTCCTCATAAGCAAGCCTCCAACAAATCTGCTGTATAACAGATTTCTGTTATAACAGATTTCTGTTATAACAGTTATAACAGTTTTCTGTTATCTGGTGATCCTACTCTTAAGCCACACTCTTCTAACCAACTCCTACATGCCTATATATATGATCCCTATTGTATTGTAGAAGTAGAGAGAATATACAAGAATTCTGTAAAATCTGAGAGATAGCTTAGAGTGTGAGGAACCTACTTTGTAATTTTGATTCTTTGATAGTGAAGCTCTTTTCTCCTTCTGCCCGTGGGTGGATGTAGCCACAATTTGGTGAACCACCCACGTTATATCTTGGTGTTTCTGTTTCTGTTTCTGTTTTCTGAGTGATCTTTAATCAAACACCTTCTGTGAGTGTGAATTACTGCGTTTTAAACTCAACAATATTCATGTTCTGAGTGTTCATCACCTTTCCTTAACCTCTTTTAAAAAAAAATTAAGTACCTTTTCGGTAATTTGATACAAAAGGTTTTCTTTTCCTAAAGCGAATAGTATTTTAATTTGTTCTTTTCCACAAAAAGGGTAACCATGTGATGACCGAGTTTACGGTGTCACAGCGAATGCCAACGCCCTATCCAACACCAATGACACGGCCCGGGTAGTCTGGTTTGCCGATGGCAGCAACTAAGATATCTTCGCGTCCTCTATGAACAAAGGTTCCTTGAGTGGCCTGCTCGTCCAAGGCATCCTACAACATATAAAATTTTAGGTCACATTACAATTCAGTAACATTGTTAAAATCACAATTACAATTCAAACTATACTTAAAATCTTCTCAGCTACATGACGGGCCTCCTCAGATGTATATTGTCCCCTACTTCTTTGTCGGGCCCTCTTCCATTTAAATAGGCGTGGGGGTGGAGGTGGATCAACAACTTCTGAATGATTATCAGCTGTAGGATCTGCTTGAGAAGCTTCTTGATGAAGTCTTTTCTTTTCCCCTTCCACCATTGTCAGGTCAAGTTTTTTATATCCCCCACGAGACAATATATGGGGGTAGGCATTCTTGCTTTGGTTTTCCTGTCCCTTTTTCCTCTTCTCCTATTATAAATAGAAGACAATTAAATTACATAAGTAAATTAATAAAATTAATGAAATTATATAAATTTAGAGACAACTCAAATAAGTTAACCTGAAAGCTGGGATCATGTCGGCTCTGAACAAAGCGATCCCACGTCGCCTGGTTAAGAAACGGGTACACCTCAAGTGGGTTCTTTTCACAACATGGCTTGAATACATAATATATGCCCAGGTCCACCTTAAAAGCCCTCCAATGCCCACCAGCATACTTTATCAAACGCTTCTTCATATCCGTCGTATCCAGCAGGTCAAAGGTGAGCTACATTAACACCAAAAGAATCAACGAATTACTGTATGATATTAATAAGATTAAAATAAAGTAGATACAAACACAGGACCTAAAAGTATAGATACCAGAATACTCTCCGATATCTGATCCTTCACGCCCTGCGGCATATCTTTCCAACGCTCAATAAGTATACTAGGCTTGCTTAGAGCAAGGGTCCCCACAAAACTGATAAACTGCTCTGCCATTGGCCCAATAGGATTGATTTTAGCATCGAAGTCGATTCTTATCCTTTGATTTGAACCACGGTTGGCAATCAAATTCCTTATTCGTGTGGCACGTCTACCTATTATACCCGTAGACGGGGTCTCCGACCCGCTGCATGAAGGAGGGAAATCCTCAAGATCAGCCATGTATACCTATTTAGACAAAAAAAAAATTGTCAGTATGTCTAGATAAATATCAAACATAACTTATAAATATCGATCAACATAAGCATAACTTATAAATATCAACGTAAACATATAATATGACTTTAAACATAACTCAAACTAAACTTACACTGTGGTCAAGTAGTAAAGTTCTCCCATAACCCTTCTTAGTGATCATTACGAGTAGCATGTACATCGTCCACTTCATTTTCCTCATTGAAATTAGGCACCCGTGTTGAGAAAGAAGGAGTATCAGAAATATCAAGAGTTGAATCTTGATTTCCGTCACTACCATTATACATGTTTTTTCCTTGGAGAACCATTGACCACCTTTTGTTAGAAGGATCACGGATATAAAACACTTGTTTTACTTGGGATGCCATGATGAAAGGCTCTTCTTTATTACCTACTTTATTAAGGTCCACCAATTTGAATCCTAACTCATCGATTTGCACACAGTTGTTAATGTCGACCCACTGACATTTAAAAACAGGAACTCTAAACTTCGTGTAATAAACCTCCCAGATCTCGTCAATGATTCCAAAGTATGTAACGGATGCCATAACAGGGTTTTTATCTTTCGAACTAGAGAAATGCATGGACTCAGCGACGACCATAACCCCACTGTTTTGCATAGTACTTTTGTCATCCCGGGACTTTGTATAGAAGGAAAACTTATTAATATTGTACCCACTCCAGCATATGACATCAAAGTTAGGCCCCTGTGTTAGCCATTTTAATGTATCAGAAGCAGTACCATCCTTTGCAATTTTTTCTTTAAACTAGTTCAAGAAAGTCTTATTATACATGTTCAAACACCATTTTTCATTCATTCTAGGGTAAGTTTCATTGACGATGCTTTTGTGCTCACATAAGTATGGTTCAACCTCATCAGTGTTATTCAATATATACAAATGTGCTTGAAGCACTTCCTCTCGATCCATGCTCTTAACAGTGATACCTTGTGTACCCTTACCATCATACCTTCCTTCATGACGAGACTTCGGAAGCCCTACAGGTTCCGCTTCTGACATGTAGTCTGTACAAAACTCAATATCATTTTCTACAACATACCTTTCAACAATAGATGCTTCGGGATGGTGTGAATTCTTCATATATCCTTTCAAGATTTTCATGCATCGCTCAATCGAGTACATCCACCTTAAATAAATGGGGTCACACAATCTAATCTCCCTCACTAGATGAACAATCAAATGAACCATGATGTCAAAAAATGAAGGTGGAAAATACATCTAAAATTGGCACAAGATAATGGCTGCCTCATTTTCCAAGTCATCCAACTTTTTAGTGTCAATGACCTTGCTACATATAACATTGAAGAATAAGCATAACCTAGTAATGGCATGTCTGACTTTTTTAGGCAAGATGTCACGAATGGCCACCGGTAGTAGTTGTTGCATCAAGACATGGAAATCATGAGACTTTAAGCCAACTAATTTGAGATATTTCATTAAGACAAGTCTCTTGATATTTGAAGAGTAACCCTGTGGCACTTTGCCTCCTCGTAGACATTCACAGAAACTTCTTTTCTCTTTTTTTGATAAAGTATGACATGCTGGGGGCAAATAAGTCTTCTTATCCCCCACTTTATCTGGAGCTAACTGCTTTCATATACCCATCGTAACTAGATTCAGACGAGCATTCACACCATCTTTTGTCTTATCTTGAATGTTGAGAATCGTTCTGATTAAACTGTCACACGTATTTTTCTCCACATGCATCACATCAATACAATGTCTTACATCAAGCTTGCACCAGTATGGAAGATCAAATAAGATCGACCTCTTCTTCCATATATTCTTCTCAGTAGCCTTTTTCTGGGTCTTCCCATAGATAACTTTAGTGTTCTTCACCCGTTCATAAACTTGGTCTCCAGTCAAGGCCACCGGAGCAATTTCATTCTCCGGAAGTCCATTGAAAGCTTTCCTCAATCTACGATAAGGATGATTACGCTGGAGAAATATCCGATGCCCAGGGTAAACTGTCTTCCTTCCATGTTGCAGTTGATGGTGACATGTGCCTTCTTCACATATTGGACATGCTTTATGCCCCTTAACACTATACCCACACAGGTTCCCGTATGATGGAAAGTCATTGATAGTGCAAAATAACATGGCCCGCAATCTGAAAGTCTCACGGCAATACCCGTCGATCACATCAACGCCTTCATCCCACAACATTCTCAAGTCTTCAATCAAGGGACTCAGGTAAACATCAATATCATTTCCTGGCTGTTTTGGATCCGAAATCATCATACTTAACATAATGTATTTAAGCTTCATGCACAACCAAGGATAATGTATTTACGCTCACCGAAAAGACTCTTGCCCAACATCATGGATCATGTCCTCTAGTGCATCGTCCATATCCACGTCATCAACTTCCTCTCTATGCGACACCCTTGGCCTATCTAACGATTCACCATGACATATCCATATTGTATAACTCTTGCAAATCCCCTCATAAATAAGATGCTCCCGTATCTCCTCAGCTTCTAGTCGTCTCTCTTTCAAACAGTTAACACAAGAACAATAAAACCTTCAGTTACCACTATCAAGAGCATTTGTGTTTGTAAATTGTAGAAAATCTTCCACTCCATTCTCATACTCATCACTTCTCCATCTAGCATTCATCCAACCGCGATCCATGATTAAGACCATTAACTTCGTACTTAGTCCATGATCTTCATCAACTACTTCTTATGACAGGGTATGGCCCTATCCCATTCGAGAAGAAACTTTTTGAACATTCGATTAACAGTTAGTCCTTAACTCTCATGCTCATACTCGACGAAATTTCTGCAGAATTTCCCTTCAGTCTCCGACGTACAGGACTTGAATGCGATGACATCCACCACGATAAAGTATGCACCCGGAGAACGAAAGGAATTGTATAAATCCGAACTTTCATCAAGTATATAACATGAGAATCAATGAATAACTATTTTAACTGAATGAAGAAAAAGTTTTTTCCCAAACTGTCCAACGTTGAACAATTCAAGATCCAATACAATGAGCGGTACCTTAAGCACGTACACGTGTGCTCATTGGTATTGCATCTCAAACGGGAAACTAAGGCTTTACTAATTAATTAACATTAAGAAAAATAATAAAACACTCCAATCCCCAAGTACAATGCAAACAAAAACCAAATGAGAAAAATGGAGAGGAGAAAGCTTACCGGGTGTGGGAAGAACACTCAGCCGGAAACTGTAATGAATAATGAATATTCTGCTTAATATTCTGCTCGGAACTTGTACTGTAATAGTTTCAATAACAGCAAGTGTACCTAAACCTAACATAAAACCGATCCAACTTTAGTCTCTTGATATTTAACATGGCAGGCAAGCAAAACATATAGACTAATCAATCCTATCCTACCTAAACCTAACATAAAATCGATCCAACTAAATCAACTAACATTTATATTACTTTCAGTCACTTAATTAGGCAAAACTTATCTTATAAATCTCAACCATATAAATGACAACAAGCTAAACATAACTGCAAAATTCTCACACTAGATCATTATCTAGCATCCTCAATTATAAGAGGACCTTTTAAAATTATATTGATAACTATCAAAGACAACTCCTTTTTAAATTATATCATACTCAATCAACGGTAAAATCTTAAAGACAAAACATATCCCCAGCAAGAATCTATCTTAACAAATATCCTCCATGGAAAGAAATAACACTTTAACTCAATGGGATCATAGCTGCATTGTGTAGGTAATTCTGGAGACACAACACTGCGACCAAACCTGAAACTAATAGGCCACACACAATGTTGATTTTTTTTCTTGATAAAAGACATAACAGTGATGGCACAAACTTGTTTAACCCAAAAACAAAAATATATGATCCACTTCAATAAAAATTTACCTTTAATCAGGTATGCTTGTGAAGAAAATAAGTTAAACCACAAACACAAAATACATTAGTCCAAATAAAATGCTCACTTAAATTCCTTTAATGCTTTGGTTAATACTGTAAAATGGGGCTTTCTCACCCCCACCTACATTCCAAACCATCATCACCTTGTGCCTGGTTAAAGTTAAATTATATCATTTTCCTTGAAAACCCAGAAAGAAACACAAAAATGTGCAGATAGTCCATCACATCTTATGAATGAAAATGCAAGAAAAACAAAAACAAACTCTCTGGGCAGTGTGGCAATTATTCAACACATAAAATAAATGGAAAGGGTATTAGGGAGAGGGTATGAGAAGACCTTGCACTTCTAGTAGAGGATACAGGGTCACGACAGCGACACGGAGTAGAAAGCAGAGAACAACGAACTTTGTGACTGAGGTGATGCAGTGGTCCTCCCAAGCCGTAGATGGTGACATGGCGGAGCGAGCAAGGAACAAAGGTTATGAGGGTGTGAGCATTACGGTTTCCATATCTTTTTGAGATTTTGAAGGTGTTGGGGTTGTTGGGGTAATGGGAGGAGAAGAAAACCCAAACCCACCGCCTCACGCAGGTCAGGCAAGAGTAGAGGGTTCGAGGCGGCTGGAGTGGTGACCACTAGATAGTGACAGAGGTTTAGTGGCGGAGTGTCATGGACAAAGAGAGGAAGAGGACGAGCTGTGTGGCAGAGGCAAGGTAGGGTACGAAATCTTTGTGTGGAGCGCGTAAAGAGAAATGAGGGAACTAAAAAGAAAAATAAACCTTGTATTTCCACATCGGTTTTAATAATAGCCGATGTGTCAAATTATGGGTACCACATCGGTTTTACTAACAACCGATGTGTAATAGTTATCACATCGGTTTTTAACGGAACCGATGTTTAAAGTGGTTCTTTAAAGTTCAGTAATAATTTTTCCTTTAGATTTTAGACAACGGTTTACATAAATAACCGATGTGGAAATATTTTAACATCGGTTAGAAAAAAAAACCGATGTTAAAGGTGCTGAAGATAATTTTAAAAATGCCACCGCCTCATTTGACACATCAGTTTGATAGAAATCGATGTTAAATCTCTGACGTTGAAAGCATAATTTGCACTAGTGAAAGTTGAAAAGTTGAACCTAGTAACCGAGATGTCGGGATACTTGTGTTTTAAAACATGTTGATCTATGACTCACGTACTTATGGACTGTTTGTCCTATATACGTTGTATCAAAACGTTGCGAAAGTGGTAAAAAGGGGAAATTGTTTTCTACGACCACAAAGTTCTAGACTAGTGCACAGGTCTAAGGACTGTTGTGGTTAGACACTCGGACTTAAGGTTCTGTGTTGATAATAAAAGTTTTGAGATGTTGAAAAACTTGGAAGGTCGTGAGCCTTGAGCCTCGACAAAGGAAATAACAAAGCACAAAGAAAAGCTGAAAATAAAATGATTTTTATCATGCATTCATTTTTGGTAGACGTGCCTATGCTGTTTTGTATGAATACCTTGAAGGGTCAGGTATTTCATGCTACGTTGTTTCATTGTGCCTTGATGGACAATGAAGTCCATTAGCCCGGATTGCTGTGCCTTGTGTTGGATAGTATGCTATAGACATCCACGTACGTTGAACACTGTGCCGGGAGTTTTGGTCAGTGTAGTGGAAATTCACGTTGTACCTATATGGCAATCGAGCCTGATCAGCTCAATTTTAAAAAGTTGAAAACTCCGAAGTCTTGCATAAAAAGTTGAATTTTTTAAAACATCATATGTTTTTCGAAGTTGATGATGTATTGGTGTGATACCATGATTGATTTAACTATCTTCATGTTGTGTATATGATGTTGTTTATAGTACTTGATGTTTTGTGTTGCAAGTATGTAGTTATCATGATTATCCATATATTGGTATCTCACCCTTGCATTTTGTTGGTTTTTCTTTTCTATGTGTCATGTCTTATTTGTTTGGGAAAAATAGATGGATCCGGACGTACCATTGGTTCACTTTTGGGTGTGAGCCCTCATATTTGACAGCTATCAGGACCCTGCTGCATGGGAGTTTCAACCGGGAGCCCTTGTAGCCTACTATACTGGCTCGGTGTGTATAGTGGAGGGGAGAGCTTTGGATGGACCTATTCGGAGGGTTCACACTACAGAGACGGTGCAGATTACGCTACCACCTGTGGATATCTGTCTACAGCATTGGGCTGCCCAGGGTTTAGTGGTCTTAGGTCCTCAGCAGCCCCGGGACCCCTCCTCATCAGGGGGTAGCACCTGTTGAACCTATTGAGGAGGATCCACCGAAGATTAATGGAGGAGGACCCTTATGAGGATTTGGAGGACGATCCCGTTGAGGAGATAGATGAGGATCCTCAGTATTATCCACTTGATGAGGATGATTATGATGCTCTCGATGAAAGAGGTGATGTTGATGACCATCCATCAGTTGTATCTCCGCAGGGTGGAGATAACCGTAGTGGTCTCCCTAACGGATACCACTAGGAATAGACCAGCCATAGGGTTTTTCTTTTTTGATGGTAATATCTGTTCAGTTACTTTGACTTTTGTATCTGACTACGTCTCTTTAAGTTTGTTTAACTCCTTTTAAGCATGTTAATATTTGAACTAGTTGTTGTGAAAGACTATGTTGAACCACTCAATGTAACTTTTGTCAAGATAGCCTGCCATTAAGAAGGCTTTTATTAATGTAAAAAAGTGTTATGTGTGTTCATGGTATTGTTCATATTTTTGTCATTTATGGGTGTTTGTGGTGAAAAGTTTTATGATATTTTCAAAGATGTAAATATCTATAATAATTAGTTTTTTTTCGGAAAGAAATCGATACGTCGTTAATAATATCTTTCCGCAAAATGGGGTAATTAATGTGATGCCCGGGGAAAGGGTGTCACATGACACATCTAAATTTAATACAAAACACACGTACATATAGAGAAGGGTAAAATAGAGTTTGATATTCACAAGATAACTCCGCAAGTTAAAAGCTTAAACAAATAATACTTAAGCAAATTAAATAGATAAGGGAAGAGAGATATCAATCAAGAGATTTATATTAGTTCACCCAAAATCCACAGGGCTACGTCCAGTTTCTTGGCAGCACCAAGTTTCCACTATAACTGAGTAAATTACAGTACACGTATTGTTTACACACCCAGCCTCTTCAGGCTCAACACTTAAACAAGTATTATTTTCCCACCTAGCCTCTTCAGGCTCAACACAATAAGGAATGAAAGGTTTTGTTCAATTAATACAACTTGCAAGTCTTTCAGATCACACTCAAGGAGTGGAATAAATATGAAGGATGAAAGATTGCGAATTAATATCAAATGATTGAAAGTGTATTCAATGAAAGAAAGAATTTAATGAATAGAGTAAATGCTTGTGTAGTGTTCTTAATGATATTCAACTTATTTTTTCATCTTCATTGTTTGATCTATTTAAAGACTTCAATCAAATAAATCCATTAGGTACAACTTCATAATTTGTGTTCTTTTGATTTGAGCTTCTGAGACACCATTAATGCCAAAGAGTCGTTCCGTGTAAAAATTAAATGCTTAGGAACATTGAGCTTTGACAAGGTTGTCCAAGAGTACACTTTATTCTGAGCAGCTGTTGTTTCAGAGAATGCAGCAGCAGGGTTCTTGTACTTGCAGCAGAGAGCTTTCCTCTTTCAGTGCAACACTCAGTACACCATCAGAAACAAACGTTCTTTATTCTTTATCCTTTGTGCTATTGTCCAGAGGTATTCGAGATCCTTAAGGAAGGCATCTAATTTTAATAAGGTGACTTGGACTTTATTTCTGACAAACTGACATCATAGTAGTGTTGGAAATTTAGATGGGTGAAAGGCAATCCAAAAAATTAGACGGTTGCTCATGCAATTCAAAATTAGAGGGGTGCTAGCATATTCCAAAATGCAGACGGATGGTCCACTGAGTCTTTTCTAGATAGATGCATCTTGCCACTTCATCAAGTATATTCAGATCTTGACTGAGCGTTTACTTGGTCTTTGACTGACTTTCAGATGATTGGTTTTTCAGACGAGTCTAAAAAAGACTGAGCTCTATCAAAAGGTAGACGGGTCATAAAATAGACGAGTGACGTTAAGTATATTTTCCTTCACACTTATCAGATATGTCAGCAATTTCATATGGTTCAATATTATCATACTTAATCTATTTGGAATAATCAAAACTTAGAAAGTCTACACATGGAATGTGTCTCAGACTTATGAGGTGTCAACATTCTCCCCCTTTTTGATGATAACAAATATTTTTTTTTGATTTTAGTGAACAACAAAAGGCAATAAGAGAAATTTCCAAAAAATATAATTGTTCACAGTATGCTATGCTCCCCCTTAGTTTATGCATCAGATGAAAACACTAATTTGAGAAAAAACAAGGTACTAAAGCAGATAAGTAGATTTAATCAAATTATATCAGAGCAAACAAATTTTGGAAAAAAGTCACAAAGTCATAAATAAATTTTCTTATTTTTCTATTATATTTCCTCCCCTTTTGGCATTAATCAAAAAGTAAGTAAAGCAAATAGACGTATATTATAGATAGCCAAAAGGAATACCAGAATATCAATTCATTTCACTGACTAGTACATTGCATGACTCAGGAAGAAAATGAAAAAGACTAAGTCCTAAAACCTAAGAGCTAGGACCTACTTGACTCTTGAAGAAGGTTTCCATCATCTTCTGCGTTGCTTGCTGCTGAGCAAGTATTTGAGCTTGAAAAGCAGCTTGTTGAGCAATTGATTCATCCTGCCTTTGAATGACAGTCTGCAAACTTGATGCCATTTCATCCAATAGTTGATGTGCAGCAGGATCGTAAGCAACTACTAGAACAGTAGAATCAGTTGTGGCCAATGCAGTTGCAGATGAAGATGGAGGAGGTGGACTAGGAGGAGGGGTAGGAGGTAACTCTTCAACAATAATGTGGTTCTCAAGCTGAGGGTCTAGAAAAACATTGGTTGGGAGAGTTGTGACAAAATCATTATTGGGATGGAATTCCTCTAAGAAAGCATGAATTTGCTAATGATGAAGAGGAGAGTCTACTATTGATAGGAGAAATTCATAAGATCTCCTAATGAGATTTATGGGAGTGACAGGAGTAGATTCAAGGAGGTATGGTATAGATTGAGGGTGAGAAAGGATAAAGAGCATAGGCTTAGCTACCTCTGGTTGGGATGGAGACTTTGTCTTCTTCTTTCAATCCTGAGCTAGAACCACATCTCCAGTACATGTCTCTGACTTTCAGAAACTGGTGATGAGTCTCAGTAGTCAGAAGCTTCTTCCTATACTTGTATTTGTTGTCAGTTAGCTTGATCAGAGAAATTTTTTGTTCCCCAAGCAAGTTTATTTACTTTTTCTTTCCTTTTAGAACCATGGAGTCAGCCATCACCCTGATTTCTGTTGAAGGCTTCATAAAGACATGTGGATTGAAAAGCCATTTTCCTACAGGCTTATGTTTTCTGGCAAGCTTTACAAGCTACCTTTCAGCTTCAAGAGATGCAATGACATCTAAGTCCTTGCTATTGAGGAAGTTGGAGCATGACTCATCTGTGACAGAAAAAGGTGTAGTTTTGGAAGAGAGTTTGTAGGGAGACATAGAGGCTAAAGGTAGAGGGTTGTGTATGGATTCAGAGAATAAATCTGGAAAGACTATTCTCATAGGGACTTGGCACTGGTTTCTGATATGGTTAGGGGTTTGTGTTTTAGGTGAAGGTGGAGGTGGAGGTGGGGTGGGATTGTCAAAATATGCGAAGTCGTTGACATCCTTAGTGAAAAGGGTATCAGAATAGTGAGATGTTTGTGGAGTGGAAGGCTTGGATGAGTGAGGTTCAGATAGGTGAGTTTCAAGTGTTTGTGGTTCAGTAATAGAGAATGAAGGTAGAGGTTCATGAACAGGTGATGGTAAAGGTGTTAGTTGTCTAATGGGTAATATATGTGGAAGAGTTGGAATTTTTGTGAAGTAGGTGGAGTGGGGATTTTTTGTTGTGGTTGAGGTGATGGTGTTCTTTGTAGTGGTGGTGTTGGTGCTCTTTGTAGTGACATAGTAGGTAATGGTGATGAAGGTTGTGGAATGGAAGTTGTTGTGACTGTTTGTTGAGGTTGAAAAGATGATTCTCTTTGAGGTGAGGGTGATGGTGAGGGAGTAGGAAGTAAGACAATCTTCCTCTTTGGCACAATAGTCCTCTTTTTCTTAGGGATCAAAGTCTCTTCTGGTTGAGACTCCCTCATCCGCTTTGCACAGCTCTCCTCCTTTTGAATACGTTAGTTACATTAGGTGCATTAGGGATAGAGGCAGCAACTTAACCAGTAAATTCAACAACGGGTTCAACAACCTGAGCAGGATTTTCAACAACATTTTGAAACACAGGCTTCAGCAGTTGACTCAGTAACTTTCCTCTTCTTCCTGTTCAATTGAGGTATTTCCTTTTCAACAGGTTCAACAAACAGTTCATCATTAACAGCAGGAATGGTGAGAGATTCTTTAGAGGGTTTAGCAGCAACAGATGATGAGGCTTAAGCAGTAGAGGTTTCAACTATAGGTTCAAGTTGTACCTTCATCAAAGACAGTGTCTTTGAAGTTATCTTTGTGTAGAGATCAACATGGAAGTCTTTTGTCATATTTTTCAAAGAATTAGCCCTGAAGACTTTTGTCATAAGCATGCCATAGGGATATCCACCCTTGCATTTTCCTTTCACAGTCTTCTCCATATGTCTAAAAATTAAATCTATGATATCTATTTTGATTCTTTGGACTAAGTGATAAATAGCAAATTTTTCTATCTTACTCACATGATCCCAATAGACAATTTTAGGTATCACACAGTTAATTAAAAGTACATGAAGTAATCTTGCCTTAGGTGTTAGGTACTTCGAATCAAAGTCCTTTGGCTTAGGAACCTCATACAGTACAAGGTTTATAGTCATCTCGCCACCTTGATTTTTCATCCAGTTCTTGTCTTACCCAGTTCCTTCTCTAGGTCATTTAATCACTTCAGTGAGTGACTCATGAGTAATGAAGACGTGGTCCTCATCTACATCTCCAGAAATCATGAATGTAGTGTTGTCCTTGGTGACAACAGAGTTTTTCCAGAAATCCCTAACCAAGGAAGGAAAGACATATTCCATAATTTGGAAGAATGGTAGCCACCCAGCATGAGTCATTTCAGGCTTAACATCCAGTCCTTTGTTCTTTAGCTTAGTGAAATTAGGGACCCTTCTAGGGTGCACTTTCTTCAGTTCTGTTAGAGAAAGTCCAGATTTTTCAGTAACTACTTCAAGATAGCTTTTGGGTGCCATCATTTCAAAAGAGAAGGTTTTTAGGGTTTGAAGAGAAACGGTTTCGAGAGAATGAAGACGAGGAGAATTCAGAGAGAGGTTGTGAGAGAGAGATTGTGAGTGGGCAGTTTTGAAACGACACGGGTTGCTTTTGTTAAAACGCTTGAGTGCTTTTTGCGTTGGGAACAAGGAGAGAGAGTGTTGCCGTAAATAGCAATCAATTTTGAAAAGACAGTTGTTAATTAAAAAAATGAAACGTTTTATGAAAAGGGAGGGAAAATGCAATGTACACGTGTCTCAGTCAGGGTTTAGCACTGAGTGCTTTTATCCATGTCATCATACGTTTGGCTAAAGTAGACGAGTGAAACATAGAGAAAATAGACGAGTCAAGCAGATATAAAATTTAGACAAGTAAATTTTCAGATATATCAGCAAACACTCATTCAGACACATCATGCAGATTAAGATTCCTTCTAATAAAAACAAGGTTAAAGTAATTTTTTGGTCCCTATACGTGACACTGAATTTCAATTTGGTCCTTATATGTAAAAAGTTATCAATTTGGTCCCTATACGTGACACTGATTTTCAATTTGGTCATCATCGCTAATTGGTCCCTATATAAGAGGGACCAAATTACAAATTATTATCACATATAGGGACCAAATTGAAAATAATTGTCACATGTAGGGACCGATTTCAATTTTTTGTTGTTGAATTGGTCCCTACATGTGACAATAATTTGCAATTTGGTCCTCTTATATAGGGACCAATTGGCGGTGAGGACCAAATTGAAAACCAGTGTCACGTATAGGGACCAAATTGATAACTTTTTATGTATATGGACCAAATTGAAAATCAGTGTCATGTATAGGGCCCAAAAGATTACTTTAACCTAAAAACAAATCGATCTTCACTTAGAGGTTTAGTAAAGATGTCTGCCCACAGATAATTAGTGTTTACAAACTTAATTTCAAAAACACCTTTTGAACATAATCTCTAATAAAATGATGCTTTATTTCTATATGCTTTTCTCTAGAATGCTGTATGGGATTCTTAGACAAATTAATAGCGCTAGTATTATCACACCAAACAGGTATATTATGCTCAAACATTGAATAATCTTCAAGTAGATATTTTACCCAAAGGTGTTGTGAACAACAACTAGCTGCAGATATATACTCAGCTTCAGCAGTTGATAGAGCAATGGTACTTTACCTTTTGCTTGACCAAGAAATCATATTTGCTCCAATGAAGTGACATCCTCCACTAGTGCTTTTTCTATCAATTAGATCTCCAGCAAAATCAGCATCATAAAATCCATCTAACCTGAAATCTTTAGTTTTATTATATAATAAACCAAGGTTAGTGGTTCCAATTAAATATCTGAAAATTCTTTTAACAACCTTATGATGAGATTCTTTAGGATCTAATTGAAATCTAGCACAAAGACAAACACCGAATTGAATATCAGGTCTGCTAGCAGTTAAGTATAGAAGAGATCCAATCATACCTCGAAAGACAATTTGATCTACCTTTTTACCTTCCGCATCCTTGTTTAGAATAACTGATGGATGCATATGAGTACTCATAGGCTTTGAATTTTCCATTTTATACTTTTCAGAAGCACCTTGGTGTACTTCTGTTGATGGATGTAGATTCCATCACTTGACAGTTTTATTTGAAGACCAAAGAAGAATTTCAATTCTCCCATCCTGCTCATCTCAAATTCATTCTGCATCAACTCATAGTACTCTTTGCAGAGCTTTTCATTAGTAGCACCAAATATAATATCATCAACATAAATCTGTACTACTATGAAATCTTTCTTTGAGCATTTCTTGAAAATTGTAGTGTCTATTTTTCCTATAATGAAATTATTTTTCATTAGATATGTGCTTAGCCTATCATACCAAGCTCTTGGAGCTTGTTTGAGTCCATATAAAGCTTTCTTAAGCTTATAGACATGGTGAGGATTTTCAGAATCCTCAAACCCAGGAGGTTACTTGACATAAACTTCCTCCTCAATTATTTCATTTAGAAATTCACTTTTAACATCCATTTGATAAAGAGTTATATCATGTTGTGCAGCATAGGACATGAGAATTCTAATTGCTTCTAATCTAGCTACCGGTGCAAAGGTTTTAGTGAAATCAATACCTTCCTGTTGATTATATCCTTGAGCAACTAGTCTTGCTTTGTTTCTTACTACTTTTCCATCTTCATCCAGTTTGTTTCAAAACACCCATTTGGTTCTAATAACAGTTTTCTCTTTGGGTTTAGAAACTAGAGTCCAAACATCATTTCTCTTGAACTGATTTAGTTCTTCTTGCATGGCCAGAATCCGGCTTTCGTCTTGAAGGGCTTCTTCAATATTTTTGGGTTCCAAATCTGATATGAAGGCCAAGGTCTTGTTTTCTTTGAAAGCATATCTAGTTCTAAATCCTTGATATGGACATCCAATGATAAGTTCTTCTGGATGATAGGTCTTGAATTTCCAATCTTTCTTCAAATTCTGAGTTTCAGACGTATCAGCACTTGTCTGAATTTCAGACACGTCTACTTTTGACTTGTCTGAAGATTCTTCCACTACGGGATTAAATTCAATACCTGCAACATCATCCTCTAGATCGGATAGTTCCCTATCAGTCTTTAAACCATCAATAAACTTTGCATGAATTGATTCTTCTACAATAGAAGTTCTAGAATTAAAAATTCTAAAAACTTTAGACATTTCAGAATATACAATAAACATGCATTTATCTACTTTAGAGTCAAATTTACCAAGATGATCTTTTGTATTAAGAATATAACATTCACATCCAAATGCATGGAAATATGATATGTTGGGTTTTCTACCTTTCCACAGTTCATAAGGACTCTTGTTTAGGATAGGTCTGATCAGTATTATGTTTTGCACATAACAAGCAGTGTTAATGGCTTCTACCCAAAAGTACTTAGGAAGATTATTTTCATTAAGCATTGTTCTTCCCATCTCTTAAAGAGATCTGTTCTTTCTCTCAACCACTCCATTTTGATGTGGAGTTCTATGTGCAGAGAAATTATGAGAAATACCATTTTCCTCACAGAACAGTTTGAATTGATCATTTTCAAATTCTCCTCCATGATCACTTCTAATAGCATAAATGCAAAAACCTTGCTCATTCTGTACTCTTTTACTGAATACTGTAAAGACCTTATAAGACTCCTCCTTGTGGATTAAGAAGAATACCCATGTAAATCTAGAATAGTCATCAATTATGACAAAACCATATTTCTTTCACCTTGGCTAGCTACATTGATTGGTCCAAACAGATCCATGTGTAACAATTGTAAAGGTCTAGAGGAAGTGACTTCTTTCTTGGATTTGAAACTTGATTTTACTTGTTTACCACTCTGACATGCATCACATAAAACATCTTTCTTAAAAGAAATATCACGCAATCCTCTCACAAGGTTATTCTTTTTTAATTTAGAAATTTGTTTCATACTAACATGTCCTAATTTCTTATGCCATAGCCACTTTTCATCATCTTTAGACATAAAACATGTTACACTTTGATCTGAAAGTTCAGACAGGTCAATCTTATACATATTGTTTTACCTTTTGGCAGAAAAAAGGGTCTTTCCACTATTGTCATTGACTATGCATGCATTCTTAGAAAAGGATACAGAAAATCCACTATCACACAATTGACTTATGCTAAGCAGATTATGTTTCAGCCCTTTCACATATAAGACATCACAGATAGTAGTTAAGGGAGGTTTACCACCAATTTTACCTACACCAACCACCTTTCCTTTCTGGTTGCGACCAAAAGTTACATGTCCACCTTTCTTAGGTTGGAGGTCTAGGAACATAGACCTTTCTCTTGTCATATTTGCGAGTATCCACTGTTCAGGTACCATGATAGGTGTTTTTATTGTTCTGTTAAGCATGTCTGCAACAGGAATGATCATGGATTTAGGTACCCATATTTTCTTGGGTCCTTTTCTGTTAGTATGAGGAGTCTGTGAAGACTTCCTTCTCTTTTGTGGATACACTTAGATGTGATATGTCCAGCTTTTCCACAGTATGTACATATAGATTTATTTAAATTAACTGACAGAGATTAACAGTTATTTTTGAGAACTTTGTTGATCCTTTATGATGTTCTTGGCTGGAATAACCTAGGCCTTCTTTGTTAAGGGAGTGCCTCTGACTTCCCAAAAGTTTTTAAAGATTATCTCTACCATTAACAAACTTGGCAAGATCTAAGGTGAGCTCTTCTAATTTCTGTTGAAGTTTAATATCTTTTTCAGAAGATAGAGTTTCAACTGAGATCTCGGGTTTAGACTTTTCAGTCTTAATCATACTATTTTTCATCTAACTTCTCACACTCTTGAGATTTATGTGTATACTCATTTGAGAGTTTAACATATTGTCTCTTGAGGGTTTTGAAAACTTTAGACATATAATTGGATTCTTCCAATAGTTCATCATAGGTATCATTCAATTTCTCAAGTTCAGAATGTACCTCGGGTTCTGATTCAGAATCAGTATCTGCCATAAGACAGAGATTTGCTTCAAGCTCCTCTCCTTCACTTTCAGTGGAGCTTTCAACAAGATATTCCCAGGTGGCCATCATTCCCTTCTTATTTTTTTGAAGAAATTCTTGAGAGGTTGCTTCATGAGCTGAGGACATTCTTCTTTGATGTGACCATGCTTCTTCGTGAGCTGAGGACATTCTTCTTTGACACTCTTCGGGATCCTCCTCCACTAGACCCTCCGCAAGCGGTTCAACTAGATCAAAATGCTCATGAAGGAGATCAGTGACTTGTAGCGTATGAAGGTAGTACCATGGAGGTGGAAGCACCACATTCCTCGTCTCGACGGTATGAATCCTTCGTATGGGTACTCCGTTAGCATTCGTCTCGGTAGTCGTCACTGGTCCTCGATACGTCGCGGTTGTCGCACCCTCATGTATAGTCCAGTTCCCTGCCATCCCAGCATGATCAAACACTTCACTCCTCGAGCTCGACTGTGCCAAGGGAACGTTCGGATCCATCTAACAGCACGCACATACCCGATACAAGAAGAAAAGAACAGAACATATAGATGAGCAAGAGTGAGATATCGTCATAAGATATATCCCACAACAACCATATACATGATACATACATCACATAATCATATAAGCAATTAGATCATGCATATACATAACATAACAGTGTTATATCAAAGGGTCTCAAACCCGCACAGTCAACCTTTGAACATATGCATGGCACTTCAATTTCAGGCTCTAACTTAATCTCATGAGATATCAACACCGTTTTCCACTGGAGAAGAATTAGAGTTGGTCAATCTCTAGCCCACCGGGTAGTTGCCTCCATACCCTCATGCATTTAAGGTCTCAGGACGAGCAACATCACATGTGCCTCTGAACCGGTCACGTGGATTGACTTCCAGATACCACCTTGTATCTGATATGTAAGAAAGCACGTCTACCTGGGGAAATTCACATGAGAAAATATTTTATTCAAAAGGTTTTCTTTGTGTTCATTCTTTTTGGTTGTTGCAGATCAAAGCTAACGACTTAATCATCATTTCCTCATCACTTGAAAACTTAGAAACATAGGATACATAGTCCGAATGCTCAGTCACAACACCCGAGACCGATGCCACAGTCAAGGATTATGGTCATATAAATCACTTATGCTTTTGTTCATGTTTTGGACTTAACATGATAAGGACAATAACCCACAACAACGAAATCAGAACACATTGTCCTTGATTTCAAGAATTGGACTCTCAGTCCAGAACATCATGAATAGGACTAATGGCCCCGAATTAACACTGATCCAAGATCACGTGCGTATAACTGAATACTAGAGGCGACGTCTCGCGTACTAGATTATCTTTCTTAAGTACTTATTTTTCGTTCAGTGAAAATCAAATTCAAAACCGAATCCTCGATAACCTATCCAGGCTATCGAAAAGTTTCTAAAACATTTAGGAGAAAACCTTTTCTTTAAAAATCTTTTATAAACCATCTTTGAAATACTTTTATCTTTGAAAATCCCCAATAGGATATTGCCAAATAATCTTGAAAGTTTTCACTTGAAGACACATAGTTCGAAAAGGATTTTTCTCTTGTATAAAAATAGTTCACCAAAACCATTTCAACATTTAAAACAAGTACTTTAAGTTAATGAGCTTTTGGAAAAGAACACCAATCCTTTCATCTTCAAAGTTTATTAAGGTTTTTAATACTCATAACAGTTGAGCACAGACACAAGTCTGGCTTAGCAAACTTTCAATCAACAGCAGTATGTATTCTCAGTTCAATGCTAATATCACACTTGAAAGCAGTTCATCACAGATATGCATTATAACATTTAGAACAAGCACGGTTCAACATCAGATAATATCATAACAGTTCAAGTACATTAGATAACCAAGCAAGCTCAATCAACATACAAATATCCAGTTAAACACATACAGACGTGCATACAGTTATTGAATATCTTTATGAAATCCCCTCTTACCTCATGTCGGAGTTAAGAGTTTTGGATTTGAAAAGAAGGTTCACGAACGTCCTCGCTTCTCAGGTGATGGAAGTCTAAGGTTACCAACATAAAATCATGAGTTAAAAAAAAAATCAACTCGAGAACATTAACCACAACGTATAGGTTCGGTTCATACAATAAACTAGGATTAGGGGTTTCCGAAATTTATGCGACTCTTGGATTTATGATCCTTAAGTGCTAGAAGTTCATAAACAACAATCTTTTAACAAAGTTGAATTAAAAATCCCACTAAGTACTTGACTTAGGGTTTCGGCCAAGCATAGGTAAATAGGCTAGGAATTTCTAAACTTTCCAATCTCTTTAGGTTAGCATTCATACATAGTAAGGAGCTTGAAACCATGATCATTTCGGAAAATGGAAAAAATCAAATGTCTTAGACCATGGACTCTTAGGTTCGGCCTTTTGGACATAGCATCCTTTAACATGAAGGAGCTTTAATCCATAATCATCTTGGAAAACAAAATAAAATAACACATCCTAAGTCAAATGTTACATTCAGTCATCATAGGAAAATAAAGCAAGAAAATATTTTAAACTTTCCAATCACTTAGACATAGCATCCTTTAACATAAGGGAGCCTTTTTAGTCCATGATCACTTTGGAAAACAAAACTCAACATCTTTGCCATAACCATTTAAGGTTTCGATCTTTTCAAGAAATAGGGGTTAGAAATCTTCAAACATTCCAATCTCTTGGACTTAGCATCCTTCTATATCAGGGAGTCTTAATCCATGATCATTTTGGAAAACAAAACTTAAACACCATTGCCTTTAAACTCATTGGTTTTGATCTTTAAATAAAAATAGGGTAAAAATCTTTAAACTTTTCAATCACTTAGACATAGCATCGTTTAACATAAGGGAGCCTTGGTCCATGATCATCTCGGAAATGAAACTCAAATGCAAACTCATACATGTAAAAGTTGAAACAAGGTTCACCGAAGCCATATACATGGTTTCAGCCTCCTTAGGAAGAAGAGGTTAGGAAACTTTGTTTTACACAACCTTTTAGTATGTGATAGTGTGAGTAAATACAAGAATATAGAAAGTGGTTTCAACTCAAAAGGAGTTTTCTACCATTTTTGAGAGGTTTTAGAAGTTAAAAGCACATAAAGGACATATAAAGAAAACTTTGAAATAAAAGATGAAACTTTGAAAAAGAACTACATAGAAGTGTCAACCTTAACAAGATGAACAAATTTGTTGAACAACTCTAAGAGAAAATGTTGATAAAAATGTAAACTTTGTAAGAGAGAAGAAGAAGAAGAAGAAGAAGAAGAAGAAGAAGAAGAAGAAGAAGAAGAAGAAGAAGAAGAAGAAATATAGTAAAGTGTAAATGTGAGAAATGGAGGAAAATGATGAAGTGTGGAAATGAAGAGTGTTTATATACAGTGAGAGGAGAGGATCACGGCTTTGGGAGAGGAAGAAAGAAGAGAAGAAAGAAGGTGTGTTGCTTGTAGGGAGGATAAGGAGTTAAGGTGATGTGATGTGATGTGATTGGAGAGAGAAAGATGGAAAAGTGAGATTTTTGAAAAAAGTCATGATTCACCTTTTGAGGTGTGTCATAACCTTCACGTTAAGTCACTCCATGTCACTTCATCCTCTTGATGCTCTTCTCCATTGCGTATCAGATGACTTCCCCGATCGTATTTCCCGACGATTTCGCCCGGGAAATCCCTAAGATTTGGCCCCAAACAAGATTTTTCGAAAAACTCCAAACCTACACAAAGCACCATAAAAACATTAACCGTCTCTTTCACGAATTAAAATTTGGTCTCTAGCTCAGTAAACTTGTACTGGTAGTGAGAACCCAGACCGGTTTTCGTCTGAATTTTCGACCGAAAATTTTATTATGACTTCATACAATAAAACAACACAAGAAAATGATTTTATTTTAAATAAAATCATCCTCAGGATTTTATCAAAAACAAACACATTAAAGCATGTATTTACTGATAAAGAAGCATACGAAAAACATGGTGTTACAAGGAACACCTAAATAAGTAAAAGGAATAATGCCTTGAGAAAAACCCAGAATTCCCTTAATCTCATTTATCCTGCTAGAGGAAATAGAGCCTGCAAAGAACTGACATTTACCAATGCTCAAATTTTGACCAGAAGAAGCTCCATAAACAACAAACAGACTCATTAGATTCCTTAATCTTTTCTTTGTTCCTTTACAGAAAACCATAATGTCATTTGCATAGAGGATATGGGAAGAAGTTTTAAACCCCTTTGGACTAGCCATGTGTTGCAACTGATTTGAATCCATAAAAAAATGAAATACTTCTACTTAGCACATCCTCAGCTTGGCAAAAAAGGAGGGAAGATAGAGGATTACCTTGCCTCACTCCCCTTTTGCAAGTCATGCAGCCAACCGAGTGGCCATTTACTTTGAAAGACAGTCTAGCAGAAATTAAGATAGTGCTTACCCAATTACAAAAATCATTGTGAAAGTGTTGACGGATCTGGGCAAGTATACCCAGTCGTGCAAGTAATACGGTGGTGAGACCGTTTATCGTTCCCACGAGGACTGTGACAAGTATTAGCACGTACCGAATCAATTACTATCTAAGAAGATATTTGGATTGAAGGGAGCTCGATAGTAAATACCAAGCCCAAATAAGATTTAAACCTAAAATAAACAAAATAAAGAGAAAAGTTCTTTTTGGGTTTTTGTCAAACACTTGGGAGGCAATTAAAAGGATTCTTCAAATATATGAACGATGCTGGGATTAGGTTCACTAAACTTCACCCCCATGCAATGAAATGACTAATAAACAGTTTCTACTTCATATATGACAATCAATCCACTAGATTACTCAAGCTCTGATTCCTCAGATGACAAGAGCCTAAATAAACTAACAGACCCTAATTCCTTAGGTGGCCTAGATTAATGAATTTGCATTAAGATTAGGGATTACGCGATTACTAGTAAACCAAACTCCATTCCTAGACGCAAAGGTTGCTAGGTGATTAATTTCAGTTCTGGTTCTAATACGAATTTTTCAATTTCATATCAAAACACTAATCAAGTCATGGGGGTGCTAACCACAACAAGCATTAAGCATAGAAATCAATCACTCATAAACAAGTAAGAACTGTATTACAAGATCAAGTCAGATACATGGAGAATTCAGAAATAGCTACACCTAACCCCAACAATGGGAGTTTAGCTACTCATGATCATAGCCACAACCAAATAAATAGAGATGAAAAGGAGGAGGAACTCCATGGAATCCTTGTGCAACTGCCCCTGGTTCAGAGAGAGTGTTTTAGGGTTTCAAAACTGTTTTTCTCTGTTCTGCCTGTGCCTCTTTATAGATCAGGATTTGATTCACGGCCGTGATGGCCATCACGGCCAGGCAGTGACGTTTTCTGCCTTGGCGCACTTTCAAATATTGGAGCATCACGGCCGTGATGCTCATCACGCGAAGGCCGTGATAGTTTCTACCTTCACCAAATGATCAGTCACGGCCGTGATGGGCATCACGGCTTGGCCGTGACAGATTCTGCCAAGAGGGGGTCTGGCTCCATTAACATGTCACGGCCGTGATGGGTATCACGGCTAGGCCGTGACAGCTTATGACTTTTGCCTTATTTCTTTTCAATTATTGCTCGATCACGGCCGTGAGGGTCATCACGCCCTGGCCATGATGGGCTCTGCTTGGGTCATTTTCTTCACTTTTAAAGCTCTGTCTTCATCCAATATCCATCATGGATAACCTTGAGCATTTTTCCTTAAATTCCTGCAAAACAACACCAAGAAACCACCTTACCCGTTCCAAGGTAAAAACCAATAAAATCAAATCAAATATGCCTGAACTATATTAAAGATGCATGCCAAAATGTACATGAATTATGATGTGAAATCACACTATCAAATCACCCCAAGCTTATTCATTTTCTTGTCCTCAAGTAATCACTAAGGCCAGAAGAGATAAATGATCAGAACATGGATAATGAACTAAGAACCCTAGTAAATAATCCAAGTAACAGGCATCTCAAATAATTCAGCAATAGACAATCAGTTTCAAGTCCAATTAAAGGGTTAGGTTTCTTAGACTCATATTCTCACTGATTAGGGCACTCTTTCTCACCTGAAGATCACCCCCAAGCTTCTTCATTTGCTTGGCATTCTTTCTCACTTCACTCAAGTGTTAGGGATATAAGACAATTCGCTCCATTTTCCTCAAGGAATGAATTCTACCATAGGCTCGACTATCAATCAAATCTATACTTTATTAATGAAAACAATTAAGAATCAAGAGGTCTTTTGCTTTGGTTATAACGGGGCCATGAGATTAATCGTTAGGTGGGGAAATCAAGAAAATGAAATTTCAAAAGGCTATACAAACTATCAGGCATTGCAAAGCATGACCTTCTAAAATACCTTTTTGGGTTTTGATTTATTTTTCCACCTTTCTTCCTTTCTTTTTGCTTTATTTCTCATTTCTTTTTGTCATCCCTTTCTCTATTTATATTTATATTTATATTTCTTTTTCTATTATTTTTTCTTTTATTTGGAGAAGGGGAGATTTTTCAGCTCAAGAGAAACATATTTCTGATTTTCTCATCCCATACTTTTTCAACTACCTTTTTACCCTTTTGTTACTTTAGAAGGTCCCTTATCAAGCATCATTCATCAAAGCATTTCAAGGTACCAAGGAAAGCATTTTATTCTTTTAGGCTCAAAGTTGGGCAACTACGAGGTAGCATTTAGTCATTCAAAGCTCAGAAGGCCGGAAAAATACCTAGTGCCTCAATCATTTTCAAAAATGTTTTCAAAAATTTTTAAGCTTCAAAATGGTTTCAAGTCAAGTTCTAGAGAAATACAATCCAAGAGGAATAACACTCTATCACAAGAATGGCGTATATTTAGTGAGTACCCCTTTTGGCTCAAAATCTCACATTTTAGTAGTTCAAAATTCACTGAGAAACACAAGTCTACGGAACCACATGCTAATTATCAACTATCACAGATCATCTCAAGCATTTTCATTTGCAGCCTTATCACAAGAATAAAAAATTGGGTTAAAAAATTCACTATCTCAATTTATTTGGCACTTAGTTCTCACGATTGGATGCAAAATTTATGTAAGGGGCAATCTAATCATATGAACATGCAAAGCTATCATGCAAAACTATATGAATGCAACATGAACAATGCAAAAATACCCCTACCCCAAGCTTAAGAACTTACATTGTCCCCAATGTAAATAATCAAGTTGGAGAGAGGAAAGAAAAATTGGAACGACTTACCGAGGCGGTAGCGGGTGCTGGGGCACATGCCTAGTCAGAAGGAATTGCATGAAAATTGGGTCACGGCCGTGATGCTTATCATGGGCAGGCCGTGATGCATTCTGGTCCATAGGGGTAACCTGTCACGGCCGTGACCTCCATCACAGCTAGGCCGTGATGCTCTCTGATCTTCAGGGTCCTCCCATCACGCCCGTGATGGGGATCACGGCTGGACCGTGATCCTTTCTGGTCTTCACATTAGGCTCGTCACGGCCGTGACCAGTGTCACGGCCTGGACGTGATGGTTGCTGACTTTGGTGTCTCTGCCCTTTTTGCTTCTCCTTCCTCCTTACCCTGAAAACACTTAACCAAACTATCAATTTATGATCTTTTTCCTCTTGATCTTCTCAAATTACTCAAGAGGGAAAAATAAAAAACAAAAGTAAAATGAAAAGAAAACTTGGGTTGCCTCCCAATAAGCGCTTCTTTAACGTCACTAGCTTGACGGGCAGGTGACCTCAAGGATCATGAAGGCGCACAGCTGAGATCAATCTCTCGATGTCACCACCCAAGTAGGCCTTAAGTCTTTGGCCATTGACTTTGAAGGTCCTTTTTGAAGTAGTATCCTCCACTTCCACAACTCCATGAGGTGAGACTTCCTTGATAATGAACGGTCCCGACCACTTAGACTTCAACTTGCCCGGAAACAATCTCAGACGGGAATTGAATAATAAAACTTGTTGTCCCGGCTGAAATGTTTTCATCACGATCTTCTTGCAATGGTAGGTCTTGACTCTCTGTTTGCAAATAGCTGCATTCTCATATGCATTAAGGCGCATCTCCTCTAACTTATGTAGCTGACTCACTCTTTTCTCACCCGCCAGAGTGGCATCAAAATTCAAGAACTTCAATGCCCAAAAGGCTCGATGCTCCAACTCTACGGGTAGATGACATGCCCTCCCATAGACCATCTGAAACGGAGATAACCCCACAGAAGTTTTCATTGCAGTCTGGTAGGCCCACAAGGCATCGTCAAGCTTCT